>OZ025297.1:42889120-43489120 GCA_964019185.1 Maratus speculifer | reverse complement strand
GCACAAAATTGCTAAAAAAGCAAAAATTCCACAAGCATCTGTGTGTAGAATAAAAAGATATTTGGACTAAAAATGCGATTCTGAAAATTCCTGAGTAGGAAAATTAGGAAGGAAAAATAAACTGTCTGAAAAAATAGAAAATAAATTCTTTTAAATTTCTAAAACTAATAAAAGAGCAATTAATCATTAACTAAATATCTCTTTGCAAGCGTACGGAGTAAATATTTGGGATTCTTATATCTGTAGAAAGTTATCTCAGCTAGACTCAGTGTTCATCGTTATCAAAAAAGATAAAATCACATTTACTATGTCAAAATAGAGACTGTTTTGGGCAAAAGTTATACAAAATACAATTAAAAAATGAACGGAGTAAGGTAAGAAATTATAATTTTTGCTCAATTAATCAGTTGAACTTGAGTTATATTATTTTTTTGAAATAATGTTTTTTGTATACTGACTAAAGATACAGAACTGTTTATAAATTTGGTTAGAATTTTCTGTATAAGACTATTTCTATACAAATTACACAGCTTGAGGAATATTTTATCTATTACGTACGTTTTTCTGATGAATCAAAGTTTGCGATATCAGAAGAAAGTAGTCAATACATCAAGAGAAGGATTATTGAAGAATTTTCTCGAAACTGCATAGCACAAAAGGTTAAATATCCTACTAAAGTAAGTTTGGAGCCTGATGTCTTTCGGAGTACTAGATATTTATACATTGTAGAAGGCATGGTGGACTAGTATCTGTATAAAAAAGTACTTGAACAAAGTATAATTCTACAATTCTTTCTTGTTGCTAAATGCAATAACCAACCCGAAACATTTTTGTCGTGAATGGGTGCTCCTAGTCTGGAACGCAGGAGAAACGGGAAGTGCACGTACGTAAGGGATAAGGCTATATGGATTATGGGTCCTAATGTGATCCATAATATCGATAAAAACATCAGCCACATGATAATATAGCTTCCACAAAATTGTCTCCTACCAACTGTTCATCCGGCAATTAGATTTCCTGATGGAAATAGGCGTATTTGAATGTCCTCTGTGATTTGAACATCCAGAAAATGTGATTAATTGGGCCATGTAACTTTCTTCCCTTCTTCTATAGTCCAATTACGATATTGATGTATCCGCTACTGGTGCTGTTGGTGAACACGTGCTGTCAGCACAGAAACATGCTTAGAAGACCAACTGCGTTAGTCCAAACGCAACAGTGCAAGCGGCACTATGTGTTGAGAAACACTGTTTGAGCTATTGTCTGCTCTTGTAACAGCGTATTTTTTCGGCTTTTGGGTTACGGAAAATTTTAAGAAATGACCTCCTCCTTCCTATGAAATCAACGCGCTTCAGCTTTCAGACCGCAAGCCGGACACTTGTCGTTTCATCATCCATTCAAAGATTCCGATACGTGCTCACAACGAATGCACGTGAACAGCCTATCAGTCGTGCTATTTTCGATATCGAAATTGAGCCATAACAATTTGATTTTATCAAAAATTGATTTACAGTGTGTTCGCACTCAACGGTGGTCAATCGCTAGTTTCTAAACCGTTAGGCATAAGCATATAATTCCAAGTGCAAAAATTTTCAAAAGGTAAAGCATTGTTTTTTAAGCGATTTAAGTAAAAAAATCATTATTAAAAAATACGAAAATAAAATTTTTATACGGTCCCCCGGTTCTATATGTGATATTTAGTAAAAAAAAAAAAAATTCCATCCCTCTAATAAGCAATACGAAAAAAGCTCCCATTTATCTAACATTAAAATCGATCGAGTTATGAAACTTTAAATTTCATAGATTTAACCACTTCCACTTTTTTATAACTGAAAACGGATGAGTTGGAGTATTCATTAAGAGAACGTACACTAACTACTCAAAGTATTACAAAGGGCGTCTGCATTTCCAAAGCTGTCCAATTGCCAATTCCTAAACCATTTGTCATAGACATATATTTCCAATTACAGAAATATTTCAAATTAGGTAAATAACTATTTTTAAAGCGATTTAACTGAATGTGCTGCAACTGTATAAATTTCATGGTTGTGTTTCTTTTAATTAATTAACTTTTAGATTGGATAAAATATTTGAAGACATGAGTTTCAAAATTCTCCATATTGAGAAAATCAAATTTTTTGAAATAGCAAAAAACCTTTAAATTTCTCCACTGGTTTTCCTTATAAATTTGGAGATTGTATTGTTACATAAGTGCAGATTAGTATAGAGTGATTGAAAAAACGAAAGCGATAAGGCGTGTTTTGAAATTCATATCCTCATATATTCATATTTTGTATTTTTACATGTGTTTAATTTTGTAAAAAAATTAAGATGTTTCTTTTTATGATTTTATTTTTTTAAAAAAAGGTTTTTCTTTTTGATAAGATTTATTTTACTCATAACGTTCATATGTATGTTTTCCTAGTTCAAAATTTGTTTTCAAATTTTAACTCCCTTAAAAATATTCAATCGAGGTTCAATTCGCAAACTTATATATATCCAATGACAATGTAATATTAATACGATTTTATGTGCGTACCATTTATTTATTTTGTAGGACAACACCAAATTCTATTATGTTCCAAATTTTAAATATGTATTATTTTGTAACGAAGTGTAACTGTTGATTTTCATAATTTAATTTGACTAAATTTCTGTTTTTTTTTCCTTATATTTTTAGTACAAGTTGTATATATATTTTTTTAATATGTAAAAATTAACATAAACTTAAAAATAATATTGTAAAAACTATTTTACTCACAATGTTTAATGTTAAATTTTATATTTGGGGTTTGTTTTATATCTAAAAATTTGTCATTTGCCCCTATTTTGCAGCGAAACAGATGCTTCAACTTTAAACAGCTATTACTTAATTTTATTACTTTTATTACAGCCACTTGTTTTATTTAAAAATTGCATAAATTTAAGTAATAGTGTGCTTTTTTTTCATCAAAACTAAATTATTATTATAAGATATAATTTCATATTGTGAATCATTTCAGGTGAGCCTGTTAATATTTTTTATACATGCATGTATATAAAAGTAATAAAATTTGGAGGAAAAAGTAATTATGATAATACAAAGTATAATACATGAAACAAATTTTAATATTTTGTATTTTAAAGCATATTTGTTTAAAAATTTCTCCTTATTGTAGACGATAAAAAAAAAACTATATAATAGTAAAACAGAAAACCATTTAAATGAATTTACAATTTTTCCTTTCCTAAGTATATAAGTAAAATTATTGCAATAAGTAAAATTTCAAGAAAATAAAATTGCTAACCTATGGTTTTTCTAAACCATGATTCTATTAAATTCTTCTGATGATATAATCATCATAATAAGTTTAATATCTATCACATCATAGCAAAGATAATAATTTTTACTATGTATGCATTTCTTTTACTAGGAAAATTAATCGATAAGAAAACTCATGAAAAGCATAGTTAAAAGTTATTCCAGTAGGAAAAATCATATTAAGCCTAATAGTCTGTGTTCAATAATCATGTTAGAGCTATTGCATTAATAACTTTTAGATCTGGTCACGAGCAGTATATTTCAATTAGAGTAATTGAAGTAACATAAATTACGAAAGTATGTCAAAATTCAGAAGCAGGGACACACATTAACTATTCTATTGGGTGGATTTGATAATTGCGGTCTTTTGAACTTCCACATTTGTAAAATTAGATTTTAAAATAAAAGGAATGATGTACATTATGTAACTAAGAAGCACAGGGGAATTCTGAGAAAAGGAGAAACTCCTATCGGCTAATAGCATATATTATGCACAAAAATTTTACCTTAATAAATTGTCGTGGAGACGTACAAGAAAAGGAAGAAATATAAATAATTACTAATAATGTTTTCACTTTTCACTGCTTTAATATGCAACAGAAAATATTACATAATTAATATTTTGAAGGTTATTTATATATTCCCCTAAATTTTAATGGGATTCAAAATGGTATACAAAATTTTCATTAAAATTATCATTCTATTATGTGCGTGAAAAAAAGATACACAAATATATATTTTTTTCTGACAATTTTGGGACATTCAATTCTTTTTATTTTTTTGCAATAGGTAGAGTTAGCACCTGATAGGATCTAGGTGATATATATATATATATATATATATATATATATATATATATATATATATATATATATATATATATATATATATATATATATATATTAATGCAAGAAATTACAGAGTTATTTGCCTTATTTATTTCATTATATCGGCATTTAGAATTATTAATTCTTTTATATTACGCCGAAGTTTTTATAGATTCAGTGCTACTCTCTAGTGTAAATAATTTAGGTCTTTTAAAATTTGTAACTATCATTTCATACCAGGAAAATAATACATCAATTTAGAGCTCTCTGAAAACGATTAATTGAAAAATCGTGGATTTTCTATTTGTCTAAATGAAAGAATGCCAAAATATTTTATCAGAGAAAACAGCTTTTAAGGCATGCACTTTTGATATTCATCAATAACTTAAAAAGTACATATTTGTACAATTTAGGATTTGTTCAGCTTTAAAAAATGCTGACCACTGTGATCAAATTGAATTTTTCCAAAGCCATTTTTCTCAATTCAGTTCTTTTTTTAGTGTAATTAGTATTACTCGGGTTCATCAATGTAAGCCAGTTATCAGGCATCATTTACTTTCCTCAGTAGAATTGTATAACATGATTATGTCATTTTTATGATTCCATTATGCATTATCGCGACTATTTGTCTTTGATACTACTGGCATCGTCATCATGCATTATTATTAGTATTTATGACGATTTCATATGTCTTACAAGGAAGGTCTCCATTGGGGGCATACTCAGAATTTTTTGAAAAAAATACAAATTAAACTACTCATGTAGGTAATAAAGGATCAGTGAAAATTAGCGGCGTTACATATGAAAAAAATAAAATAGTTTGGAATAATTGGCGTGAAAAGCTGAAAGCGACGCGGGATTTGGCGAGCAGTGCATTTCCTCGACAAAAGCAGACGATTTTAACGAATCTGAAAATTGATTTTAATTGACTTCACTGTTAAAAATCTGCAGCATTTACTGCAACGTCACTCCACTACTTTTAAAGAATATCTCTCTTCTGACCAATGAGATTGCTCCATAGCACGGTGAATTGACCGTGCAATACACTGTTAAAAATCTGCTGCATTTTGTTGCAACGCACTCCACCGCTTGTATATAATATCTCTATTACAACCAATGAGAAAGCTCCATTTCACGGCCAAGTAACCGTTTTCTATACAAGCAAGGGAGTGCGTTGCAGCAAAATTCAGCAGATGTTTAACAGTGTAGTTTTCAGTTTGGAACAATTTTAATCAATTTAAATTGTGTTTTAAATGATAAAATATATTAATTTAATTTTGTTATAAGTACATATAAACGTGTATGACAAAATTACACTTAAAGTAAAGTAAAAATGCAAAACTAAAATTACTTAAACTAAACTTATTTAAATAAATTGAACATAGAAATTTTTTTCTTTAAAAAGTATTCGAAACGTAAAAGTGTATTTTTCAAAATTTCGTTTTTTCGCCAACCGGAGATTTATCGCCAAATAAACGAAATTTTTATTATTTTTTATGGACGTTATAAGGAGGTTCCGCCGAAATTTTTTTATAAACATATATAACTATATGAGAAGAACATTCTGTAATTTTTTCAGATTTTTCTGAGTATGCCCGTATGGAGACCTTCCTTGTTAGTAAATATTTTTAGTGTTGGCACCATTACAATAGAGTGATTTTTCCACATTCGTTTTACATCTGCATTTCATTTCTTTGTCTTATTTATATTGAATCTTGCTTGCTCAGCAATGTATCATATTGTAACTTTTCTTTTTGAAATATTGTGTTTTACATAAAATTGTGTAATGTTAATCTTGTATGCGTAGGATAAATCTGGGCTGCCAATTGTAACATATAACTTATTACATATTAATACAAAAGGATCTCATTCAAGGAAGGTTTTTCTTCTTTTTTCCGGGCTCTGTCCTCGGCAGAGGCTCGTGATGATGGTAAGTACTCTGCTGGCGGGGCTTGTTGAGCTAAAATCATATTGGTATGCCTTTCGGCCTGTTCTGAAACTGAAACTCAAACTGTTTTCTTTTCAGTCATAGCATTTCAGTTTTTCAAATCTCAAAACATCCACAATGCTTCTGGTAAGCAATAATCGATTTTATAAATGTCATAGCATTAAACTCTGTTCCTGTAATCTTAAGGGCATTTTTCGGGTAAAAGTAATTAGATTCAAAAGAGTTTCATCGAGATCTTGCAATAATTTGTTTTCAGTCATCGCATCTCTGAGAGTGTTTGTCGATAATCATAACCTCCACAAAGCTTCTGGTGCAAATACACCAACTTGATAAAAATGTTTTATCAGCAAATCACGATCTTGTAAAATGTACTAGGTTTTTGAGGAAAAAGGTATGAGATTAAGAAGAATTTTATTGCTTCCGTTCATTTAAAATTTCCTCTATGAACAAGCAGATACAACTTTCTGTTTTAAAATAAGCATATAATAAGCTTTCTAGTGATTGGTTTCGATTTTTTTGGTCGTTTTTTTACCTCTCTTTTTTTAGGCACATTCCGCATTTCATCTGTTTCTGATGAATAGTTTGGATTACAGTCACCTCAGAGTAAATAAACCTTAATTATATAGTCTCTGCATACAGAGATACGTATAGTAAATGAACACATTATGTGTATTATAATAATTATCATTTCAAAACGCTGTTGGCAAATGTTATTTTGAAACTGTGAGATATGATAATTAGCGACTATCTATAAGAAAGCCGCATTTGTTTAAAAGAAAATTCAGAAATAATATATTTTAAAATGAAAAATGCATATGACAATTTTTTAAACAGATAAATTAACAACAATTAAAACACTGATAAACAAAAATGCACCTTTTTTCTTAAATTTCACTACAAGATCCTCGCCGCAAGATGTGGTTGTATAGCAGAAAACCCCCACTTTAATGGAGATTACCTACTTCGTTTTTCTGGAAACTATTCGTGTTCGTGGAGACAAGATATAACATTCAGTTTCTCCGAAATTTCAGGACTAAATATGGAAAAAAAACCCATCATGACCAGCAGTCCGTGAACGGGACATTGGGTTTTATACTGCTCTTTATCAAATGGAAGCTGAACGGCTACACTGTAAAAAAAAATTCAATTGGTTACTAAAAATTTCTTAGTAAATTTGTATTCCACAGAAATTTTTAGTAACCATTACAAACTTTTTTTTGCAAATGAAACAAGCATTTCTTTTGTAAACTGAACAAAAGAATTTTTTGTATAACTAACTTAAAAATTTTTAGTATGAACCACCAAGCAAAATTTAGTAATAGCTTCAAAATGATTTTTAATAACCTTTACGTGCGCCCGAAGGGTAAGAGCTTCATCCAGACTTCTGAAGCGATAGATTTTCGGCAAAACCGCAATAGATGGCAGCACCAAACATTCGTACCACCTCCGACAGGATTTTCATAATCCCTTTATTAAAGAGTACTTACACTACATACATTCGGGGCGTAATTGGCTGTGTCCAGCATCGAACCCGGGACCTTTCAGCCTGGAGTCCGTTACTATAACCACTATGCTATCAAGACCACACAAGTGAGTTTTAGTAATAGCTGTTAAAAATATAAAAATATTAACTCTTATTCATTGCTAACTTTTTTCTAGTAATTCTTACAGATTTTCTAGTAACCGAATAAGATTACTAAAAAATTTTTAGTAATTACAAGGATCACTAAAGTTTTTTTAGTAGATTGACCCTTTTTTTTACAGTGTAGGCACAAGTTCAGAGGATGATAATCTTTCAAATGACTGTTTATAATAAAACTTAAATTTTGGAAACGATATTGTTATGATTAAAAATATTGCATTAGAATCTCCATCAGTAACTACATCTAAAAAACTATGAAAGCATAGATTTTAAATAATACGATTTCTGTATGATAATTAATTTATCATTTAAATCAATTAAAATCATAAAATGAACTTTAAAAGTGTACCAATTTACAGAAAACTTTGCTAATAGTATATTAGGCACTTTAAAATTTATACTTGAGTAATCCCAGTTCGAATAACGAACACGAGATGCTTTTTTTACTGTTATTAATATTAGAAAGTAAGAAGTTTTTTAGCATTACCTTATTTTTTCTCCTTAATTTTCCTTTTGTAAAAGCCGCTGGATAATCATTAAGCTCTGAATCCTCCTCAACAATTTCATTTTTTTTTTCAATTTCAGTCGCCTAGATTCGGGAATTTTTTTTCCCGTAAAGCATGGTGACGTCACTGCAACGTCGTTGTGAAGTCACATTGTGACTTTATGACCATCTACTGTCGATGTGACGTCACAGTGACTAAAATGTGAAGTCGTTATGGCCGTTTTAGAGCTCTTTTCTGACGTTCCACAAAGTGGTCACAATTTGACAAATTTGTGAAAAATGTGTCATTTGTGACTAATTTGACATTAACTTTGTGACGAAACTGTGACAAAAGCGACGATATTCAAAATACCAAAAACATGTTTTTTAAAGTAAATAACATGTTTTGAAGGATATTTATAAATGTCTAAAGATTTTTAAGAAAGTCACATCTCAGTCACAATGTGACGTCACTGAGTGGTGGCGTTTTGGTCACAGATGTGATGTGACCAAAGTGACTCACAGCGACGTGACTGTGACGTTACTGTGACCATGCATGCTATTAGGGTTGTCATACATTAAGTTGATATTCCCGAATATTTTTTTTCTTTATCGATTAAAAACGTTTGTATTCTCAACAGTTATCCTTCATAGACTCCTCTCTGTAGATTTAAGGTTAATTTGTTTTTACGTGTCTTTTTTGTGATTATCCATAAATTTCTAACAACGTCAAGAGTACTGCTCTTGCAAGAGTATATGCAACAGTATTCTTTACTCCAAAGAGATAACTTATGTGCGTGTATTACTTTATGTTATTTCTCATGAGACGAAAAATTTACAGGAAAGTTTTGACAGGACATTCTGATATTATCATATTTAGCGATTTATAAGAATAGTTCGTGATACGAAAGAACAGTTTTATTTGCGTCTGGCTTTTCGTCTCCAATTGTTTCGAGTTTTTGATTGCAGGATATATATATATATATATATGTGTGTGTGTATATAAAGCCATTAATTGTATTACAATATATGAACCATTGAATTTAAAAGAGAATTACCACATTGAACATGGGGGAAAATTAAATAAATAAACAAAATGAATACAAATGGAATTTGCAGAACCAAAGCAGAATTCTCAAGTCCCAAATATTTTGGACTACACACACACACACACACACATATATATATATATATATATATATATATTTGTTTTAAACTTGAAGACTGTTGCAAATGTAGGCGCTGAAGCAGCTCTTAAAATTTGCAACATATAAATAATCTAAAATCGCATGAAAATATTTCTTGAGCAACAGGTGCATAAAAATTTAATAAATTAATACAAATATAACACCAAAAGGAAACAACATGAATTGAATTAATTATAATGCAATTTATATTTAATGCAAAGTTTTTGTCTTATCATACGAAACCTGGGGATGATGCTTTATATTTTAATGTTGGGAGGAATGTATAGAGCCAATCCGTCTGTTGTTGAGTAATGGCTTATATTTTACTTGTGACTTTCATGTTGTTTCATTTTAGTGTTTAATGTTTATTGATTTTTAAAATTTTTATGCATTATGCACCTGTTGCTCAAGAAATATTTTTATACAAGTTTAGATTATATATATATACTAGCGAGCTACGCCCGCTAGCTGGGCCACTTTTTAAAAACGAACCTCGATATTAAGCAGCATATAATAAGCAAAAAAATTCATTTAATAAGCAAGTCTTGGTGTTCAAATCCTCAAGCACAAAAAAAAGTAAATTAAAGAGCTATGGTTGTTATGCGCTCATTATCCCGTTAAAAATATGTGATTTCGCACAGTGGGCGCAACGCGCCATAGTCGCCATCGTCCCGTTAAAAATATTTCGTTTTGCACGGTTGGCGCTGCGCGCCCATAATACATTTTCTCGTATTTTTTGGTTCATCAGAAGCAGACTTTTACGCAGATTCTGAATATGTAATCAGTTTTTTCTACTTTAAAAACTGTCTGCATGATGGTAAGAAAAAACGCGCAAAAAAAGTTTGGGTATTAAAAACTGCAAAAGACTGCTATAAAAAGAAAATAAGTAATTTCATTAATATCACAAACAACATAACTAATAAATAATTTTGGCAGCTCGTTTTCCGTTTGTACTAACAGAAATTAGTATTAATCACGTAAATCTTAGGTTACACAATATTCCTGTATGCTACCAAAAAGAAAAAGTATGAAAATGAGCTACAACGATTAATACTCACATACAGAATAAATATATGAATAGCCAGTTACATCTGAGATCCTCAAAATATTAATTAGCAACACTATTACCTCTTAGTGAACATATCTTGCTGTGCATAAATAGTTGTACTTATTATATTAATTAAACCGTTTTTAACATTTTTTACCAATCAGTTATTTTTCGCTTATACATTCTTTGACAAAATGACACGGGAGAAAAAGGGGTTTTCGGCTGCTTCTTCTTTTAGCCAAAGGGGAAAAGTTCTGGTCGATCACCGCAAGGTGGCGCAGTGTTCTGCCTGAGAGGTCCGTTTGAGCCCCGTTTGGGAAATGTGACGTTTTCCGTTCCGATTCCCGACCGGTTTTTAATTCATAACTTTTTTAATTTTGGTCCCACGGTCTCGAAAATGCCCGAAATGACTTTTCCGGAATTTTTCGAATCGAAAGACACCTCTCGTGACTTCCAACTTGCCCACGTTACGAACTGTAATCGGCTTCAAGCAGACAGACAGACAGAGGCGCACGGATTTTGTTAGTATAGATTAGCGAGCTACGCCCGCTAGCTGGGCCACTTTTTCAAAACGAACCTCGATATTAAGCAGTATATAATAAGCAAAAAAATTCATTTAATAAGCAAGTCTTGGTGTTCGAATCCTCAAGCACAAAAAAGTAAATTAAAGAGCTATGGTTGTTATGCGCTCATTATAACGTTAAAAATATGTGATTTCACACAGTGGGCGCTACGCGCCATAGTCGCCATCGTCCCGTTAAAAATATTTGGTTTTGCACGGTTGGCGCTGCGCGCCCATAATACATTTTCTCGTATTTTTTGGTTTATCAGAAGCAGACTTTTACGCAGATTCTGAATATGTAATTAGTTTTTTCTACTTTAAAACAGTCTGCATGATGGTTTAAGAAAAAACGCGCAAAAAAAAGTTTGGGTATTAAAAACTGCAAAAGACTGCTATAAAAAGAAAATAAGTAATTTCATTAATATCACAAACAACATAACTAATAAATAATTTTTGCAGCTCGTTTTCCGTTTGTAATAACAGAAATTAGTATTAATCGCGTAAACCTTAGGTTACACAATATTCGTGTATGCTACCAAAAAGAAAAAGTATGAAAATGAGCTACAACGATTAATACTCACTTACAGAATAAATATATGAATAGCCAGTTACATCTGAGATCCTCAAAATATTAATTAGCAACACTATTACCTCTTAGTGAACATATCTTGCTGTGCTTGAATAGTTGTACTTATATTAATTAAACCGTTTTTAACATTTTTTACCAATCAGTTATTTTTCTCTTATACATTCTTTGACAAAATGACACGGGAGAAAAAGGGGTTTTCGGCTGCTTCTTCTTTTAGCCAAAGGGGAAAAGTCCTGGTCGATCACCGTGTTCTGCCTGAGAAGTCCGTTTGGGAAATGTGACGTTTTCCGTTCCGGTTTTTAATTCATAACTTTTTTAATTTTGGTCCCACGGTCTCGAAAATACCCGAAATGACTTTCCCGGAATTTTTCGAATCGAAAGACACCTCTCGCTACTTCCAACTTGCCCGCGTTACGAACTGTAATCGGCTTCAAGCAGACAGACAAACAGAGGCGCACGGATTTTATTAGTATAGATATATGTAGATATATATATATAACACAATTAATTATTTAGAAGTAAAAATACCTCTTTGAAGCGTGTGCAAAGGCAGTAAAAAAGTTTAGTACAGTAACTTATTGAATGAGATGCTGTGTTAGAATATCATGGGAACGTCGTATTGAAAATAAATGAATGAATATACATGAGTATGCTTGAATGGATATATGAATATATATGAAACATATGTGAAAGTTCTGATACTCTTAAAGTTAACTTATGGGAACAAATCGAACAATACTATCGATGTAAGTTTATTAGTACTATCGAATTTTTTAATGCAGTTATCTTAATAGATGTATGCTGATGTATACTTGTAAAGAGCTTGTAAGTAAAAAATCATTTTTAAATATTGATAATTATTTATGTAATGTGAATGACTACAGTAAGAAACCTTTTGCAAATTCATTGTTTAAAATTACGTGTATTGATTTCTACCAATGAAAAGACATTCAGACAGGCATACTTCATTTTTACCTAACACATTACCGACCGGCCGTCGAATTATCGATGTTTGCTTTCTAGCGCTTACCGACCGGCCGTCGATTAATCGACTTTTGATCTTTCTGTTAGATTTAGTTAAGTTAGATTGACAAGTAGCAAGCAGCAAGCATTTCGCATTCTTTATTCAGATAATCGGTGCTTTTTTATAAGCTTTAGCCCTTAGAAATGAATGGAAAGAGTTTAAGAAAAGTGCATATATTTCCGCGCGTCAGTCTAGGCCGAAACCAAGCCGGTGTCTCGGACGAACTGCGGCTGATCGAGCAGTGAAAGGGCACAGTATGTTCGAACCGCTGCCGGTCGGTAAAGTGTTAAGTCATCGCAATACACAAATCAAACAGTCAATAACACACATTTTTTCTCCATCTATTTACTTTACGTACACGCAAAAATAGCTTAATTATAGAATATTATGTTCCTAAAGAAAGTTTTTAAACTGCACTTACTTTTTAGTTACGTGTTAAAATAACATTCTTACTTTTGAATCGTACTTAATTACACCCCACCCCATTTTCCTCGCATTTAAAGGCGATGATTTCACTACTTAATCTCGTTAGCTTCTGTTCTTATTGATTTATAAGAAAATAAAAGAATAAAGAAATTGGAGAGATATTTTAACTCCGAAGTAGCTCTTTTAAGGGAACTTTCGAAATAAAATTTTGAAGATACATATAATAACGTAAAAATACTTTGAAATGCTAGCAATTGCTGTTTTTATTTTAATTTAAAAAAAATAAATCTATTATTTTTTCTGCTTCGTAGGTTTTATATTTGAATATAAAATAAATATTGCAATGTTTCATACATTTTATATTGAAAATCTTCAAAATATTTGATGCATTTTATGGCCTTGAAAATTATAGAAAATTATTTAGTTTGTATAATAACAAATGTTGGATAATGGATAATTAAATATTCGCAAAATTGTAGCAAAGTATAGCAATTGTTTATTAATAAATATCAATAGAAGAACTACCATTTTGAACGAAATTTGGAATATTTTTTTTTTATGATTCAGACATTTTTTATAATTATTTATTATAGAAAACAATAAGGGAAAACGACTTTATTTTAAACAAACTTTTTTGTTTCTATTATCTTATCTGAAACATTTCTTAATAATACCACTTCAGTTTTTATGCGGATTACTCTTCAGTCTAAAACACTTATTTTAAATTACATTTTTTTTCTATACATTCTCAATATATGCCAAAATACCAATATTTTATGTAAAAAAGTATCAACATATCTCCCTAAAATTACATATTTCTGAAATACGGCAATATAATGAATACATATGGAGAGTAAATATATGTAAATATAAAAGAATTTTTAGCAAGATTTTCCTGGGTGAAATATTTTGTTAAGAATTTATTTTGCCTTTTTTAAATCTCCTGCTATTTGTAATTAATATAATGCAAAATTTTGTCGTTACTAATCGTTCTCTACCTAAAACTTTAAAATGTACCAAAACAAATATACTTATAATTCAAGTTTATTTAATTCATACTTAAAATTAAACAAATGTAATATAAGTTCCGAATTAAGACTATTCTGAACTTATATAATTATGAATAAAATGAGTATATCTTTGGAAAAAAAATTTATTATTTTTTAACTAAAAATAATACAATTTTTAGCACACATTTCACGCCAATTGTTAAATTTCGATATGTAGTTTTATTTAGCAACGAGTTGTTTTTTGCTCTACTAACCAAATGTTTGAACAATTCATTGGCAAATCGTTACTACATGTCAATTGATCACATGTCAATATCTAGCATTTCATGTTGATTTTCTAAATTTCTGCAGAAAAGAATAAAACCAATCTTTACACTCACAGCAAAAGCGTACTTTGATTATTCTGAACAAAGTGCAAAATGAAAATTGAATATTTTGATGTAGGCAGCTTTTACACTTTTAATAATAGCGCCTTAAAGAGATATAGGCATATATATTTTATTCCACCTTATAAATAACAGCAATTTGTGAAAATATCCATAAGTATACACAATACCGTAAAAACATTTTGTAATGTTATTATAATTTAGGAAATTTTGAAATTAGAATTTTAAAACTAAATTTTAATTATATGCGCCATTTTTTAGATATTTCCTCAGTTTTGCACTTTTATCACTTAAAAACCTTTTAAAAACACATCAGTTCATCAATTTTTAATTACTTTAATATTAAATTTTTAAGATTTTTTTTAAATTCCATATTTTTAAAAGTTCATTAAAATATTTTATTTAATTATATATATTTGAGAAACGAGTTTGAATGAGAAGACTTTATTTGAAGTCTTCGAATGACTATAAGACACATATCAAATATATCATAACCATAATTCTAATAAGATGACTTTTATAAATATTTTAATTTCATTGTAATTTGTAAAAATATGCACAGAAAATGAATATAAATTAATCACACCATCTTATTAAATATTCATTATATATTTTATAACAAATCATAATTGCGTGCAAAAAATACAATTACTTTAATTTTAATCATATAATTAAATTCACTTTCATGATATAAATTCTTTGTTGTTTCATATCTACCTGAACACCGTTTTTATCTTTAAAATTAATAAATATTTTTCAATTAAGTTTCTGTTAAATACAGAAGATTCATACAGTTTACATTAATATTTAACGTTTCAAATAATGAACTGTTAAGATTGTGCTGGAGTAAAAGCTATAAAAAATTCAAGAAATTTAATGAAAAGGAGCTTATTCGTTTAAAATTTATTTTATGAAGAAAATTCTTTAAATCTTAAAGAAATTGAGAAATGTATCTGTTTCATTACAATTTCTGGTGTATTTACATTGTTGATGTTATAACTAAATATTTTGAAGCAATATAGTAATTTTTTTGAAAATATTATGCCATTTAAAGATATTTTCGTATATTTTTGTATGTATATATATACCGGGAGTCCCAAAAATGACTGATGGATTTTAAAATTCAATAACTTGCAAACGGTGACAGCTATTTAATTTTTTTTGCAGGAGGGTACTGTATAAAGTCAGAAGTTTTTTTAACCATAATTTTTTATTTTAGTTCGAATTTCAAACAATAGGTGGCGCTGACGGCGATTGAAGGCCAGGTAATCAGTGTTGAGTGGATCGTCGACCTGGCCTTTAATCGCCGTCAGTGCACTTATTGTTTGAAATTCGAACTAAAATAAAAAATTATGGAACAAAAAATTCTGACTTTATACAGTACCCTCCTGCAAAAATTTTTAAATAGCTGTTACTGTTTGCAAGTTATTGAATTTTAAAATCCATCAGTCATTTTTGGGACACCCGGTATATATATATATATATATATATATATATATATATAATAAAATTGAAATAAAAAAGATAACAATAATATTGAACAATAAATAAATTAATAAATAAATTAACAATGCAAAAAAAGAGAGAGAAAACTATAAATGTCTAATAACAAAGCTAATAAAGATGTGGATTTCAAAAGGTGCAATGGCAATAATGTCACAAAATCATCAAGACGAAACAAATTGAAGATTAAATAGAAATAACACAAGACTAATGCGCATGACGCAGCTATAAGTTACTGTATTAAGAGAATTAATATAAATAAGGAACAATTGAACTGTTAAAACTAAGTTCTATAAAAATCAAGCAAAATATACCCTCTACTTGATATAGAAAGTATTATTAAAAATGCCAAAATATGAAGAGTAATCTAGAAAAGCATTCAATATAACATGCACAATTAGCAGCAATGTCATTAAAAATTGATATCACAAACATGAAAATAGTATAGGATAATAATAAATGAATATATATAAACAGGACAGAAAAAAGAAGACAAGGAGAAAAAACTATAATTGTCTGATAACGAAGTTAATAAACATGAGGATTTGAAAACATAAAATGACAATAATGACACAAAATCATCAAAATGAAAGAAATTGGAGATAATATATATATATATGTATATATATATATATATATTCGACGAAATACTATGTTCCATAAACTCTAGGAATCCGCAGCAGCACGAGCAGAGTAGTTCCAATTTGGTGTCAGCTTACTGCAACATAACATCCATTTTAGTGGATTTTTAATTTAGTCCATATATACATATACATATATATGTAATAAAATAAATATATGTTGAACTCGACGAAAATAAACTATGTTGCATAAATTCTAGATAAACTTAGCAGCTTGTTTTTGAGCTGTTTTGTAATTTGTTGAACAATAATGCATGGTCTCTGCATAGAGTCTTCTTTTATGCTAGGACATACCTGTATTAATATATATATATATATATATTGATTTTTATTACTATTTATTATTATTATTATTATTATTATTATTATTATTATTTTGCTTTTGCCATTTACGAACTGTTTCAGGATTGTTTTGTTCAAACAGACACTTTTTCTTTCTCTTTTTTTTTATTGTTAAATAAACGTAGAAAAGATTATGTTATATTTATTTCTCTTTTTTTATTTATTTTTAAAGCTTTCTAACTCTGTGGCCACCCTATACATTCCCCGCCTATACATTTTTCTTTGGTTTCCACTGCCTTGGTAAAAAAGTAAAACAAATGTATGAAAATATAAATAATGAAGCAAATTTGCCTGTAATATGAGGAAAAATTGCAGAATTAATTAATACAATAATATATATATATATATATATATATATATATAAATCTTGAGAATATTACATTAACTGCTTTATCCTCTTATTTTTCCGGGTAAACATTGAAACTTTCGTCACAAAGATAAATAAACACCACTAAAATAAAAAAAATATATATACAGGGTGTCCCTAAACAAATGGTATATACGCTAGGGGGTGATAGAACACATCAAGACGAGTAATAGTAAATAGGAAACCAAGGGTCCCAAATGTTTTCCAAAGGAGATACCGCCATTAAAGTTTGGGATCCAAAATTTCAAATACACATAATAAACGGAAAAATTGGTCGATTGATTTGCGTATTTCACTAAAATTATTCTTTATGTCGGTATTTTATTGAAAATGAATTATAAAGATAAATTTCGAAAAATGCCGATAGAGGGCGCTTTAAGCATTGGAGTAACGAACACCTACTTTTTACGTTATTTTTTGCATCTAATTAAATGCTTTCGTAAACTTAGATTTAAAATTAAATTTTGAGCTCAAAATCTGAATAGTTAAGTAGCACAAACTGAACTGTGTTCAGAGGGTTCAAATTTCAAATAATAATAAAAAACAGAAAAATTGGTCGATTCGTTTGCGGTTTAAAATAAAATTATTCTTTAAGTCAGTATCTTCTTGAAAATGAATTTTAAAGATAAATTTCAAAATATTCTGTTAGAGGGCGCCTTAAACTTCAGAGTAATCAACAACAGATTTTAAACGTTATTTTTTGTATCTAATTAAATGCTTTCCAAAACTTGTTAAATGTTTTCGAAATCTTAGATTCAAACTTAAATTTTGAGCTCAAATTCTGAATCGTTGGGAAGGGTTAAGAAGCGCAAACTGAAGTGTGTTCAGGAGTTGAAATTTACCCCCCCCCCCTCGAACACAGTTCACTTTTGTGCTACTTAAACACTCGCAACGACTCAGAATTTGATCTCAAAATTTAAATCTAAGCATTTGAAAGCATTTATTGAGATAAAAAAAAAAACTGTTAAAAATAGTTGTACGCTACTCCAATGTCTAAGGCGCCCTCTATCGGCATTTTGTGAAATTTATCTTTAAAATTTGTTTTCAAGAAAACACTGATTTAAAGAGTAGTAGCAAAAGAATGGACTAATTTTTCCGGTTTTTTTTTTTTTAGTTTTGTTTGAAATTTAGACCCTCTGAACACAGTTCAGTTTGTGCTACTTAACCACTCCCAACAATTCAGATTTTGAGCTCAAAATTTAAGTTTAAATCTAAGTCTACAAAAACATTTAATAAGATGCAGACAATAAGGGCAAAAAATAGTATTAGAATAGATTATTTCGTTA
Source organism: Maratus speculifer (assembly GCA_964019185.1). NCBI lineage: Eukaryota > Metazoa > Arthropoda > Arachnida > Araneae > Salticidae > Maratus > Maratus speculifer. The sequence continues at coordinate 43,470,547 of OZ025297.1, read as the reverse complement.
ATCCAAAGTCTAAAGCGCCCTCTATCGGAATTTTTTGAAATTTATCTTTATAATTCATTTTCAATAAAATACCGACATAAAGAATAGTTTTAGTGCAAACCGCAAATCAATCGACCAATTTTTCCGTTTTTATAATCATTTGAAATTTAAACCATCTGAACACAGTTATGTTTTAGCTACTTAACCGCTTTCAACTATTCAGATTTTGAGCTCAAAATTTAAGTCTAAGCTTACGAAACCATTTAATGAGATGCAAAAAATCACAGCAAAAAAATATTTTTTCATTACTTCAAAGTCTAAAGCGCCCTCTATTGGCATTTTTCAAAATTTATCTTTATAATTTATTTTTAAGAAAATACCAACATAAAGAATACTTTTAGTGAAAGCCGCAAACTAATCTACCAATTTTTCCGTTTTTTATGTGTATTTGAAATTTTGGACCCCAAACTTTAATGGCGGCTATCTCCTTTGGAAAACGTTTGGGACCCTTGGTTTCCTATTTACTGTTATTCGTCTTGATGTGTTCTATCAGCCCCTAGCGTATATACCATTTGCTTACGGACAACCTGTATATTTATTTTCAACTTTTAAATGAAAACAGTTGAAATAAAGTATAGCTGTAGCAAATGCCTATGTATGTCCTGATGTATGTTTAGGCTTACATCTGAAGAAAACGGTTGTGTATTGATGCAAATGTGAATCAACTTAAATTATTGAAAGCATTTTTACATGTTTGTAGTTTATAGCAAACTTGATTTTCAACACAATTAAGCGCTATTTTTAGACAACTTGACAAAATATATTAGAAATACAATGGTCAAAAATTAATGAAATAAAAATACTACTTGTTTATTCCGTCTACCACTTTTACCAATTTAGATAAATTATCAAATTATATGCCAAATTATGCAAATGGTAGAATCTTGCCATTCTAAAATTTTAACAAAAAATAATAATTATATTTAAAAATTGTTAAGGAATACGGTTTTATTAATGATGCGTTCACTTTTACCACAGCAGCATACGATATATAAAATTTTTGCAAAATAATGCTAACATTAACATAACTTTAACTAACATTAATATATTTAAATGCAGAAATATTAAATTTAAACATAAACAACAACAATAAAAAATATAAAATATTGCATTTGTAAATATAATCTAAATATTTTAAGCATAATAATCGAATTTACTATAAGGAGCACAATAAATATCAATCTACGAAAAAATTTTAAAGAATTTAATATAACTGTAAAATCTATGTAAATATTAGAAAAAGGCTTGAATGTGTAAAAAAGTCTAAATGTGCTGTAGATTTAAAAAAAAAATAAAAATAAATAAATTAATAATCAGTAAAGCATCATTAAAACTACAAATAAAATGTTTTATTAATAAGACTTGAAGGCATAACAAGCATGCGTTATCTAAATGTGATATTTACGATCCTCCATTACTAAAATTAATTCATACATTTTTATTATTTTTTGTCGACATGTTAATAAAGTACTTCCAAAACAAATATTTAATATTTAATTGAGTATGATCATTTCTATGAGTTATTTTTATGTGTGTACTTACAAACGAGAAATAAGACATTTTTTCATTTAGTCAATTATACACTGACATACACACTGTGTCATACACATTTTGAATTCAAAGATAGATATATATTGCACTCACATATTCCATCATTAAAAGTTGTACGACCGGTTGTTGGCACCATTATTGGACGCATCCATTAAGTAGATGATGTCTTTTAACGTACTCTCATTCTATAACAGACGCATCGTGCGGAATCTGACAATATCACTTTCAATCCCAACAATCTGCGGCCTCTATAGGAACATAGTCATTTTTCTCTTCCCTTTTTGAGTTGTTTCACAAAAGCAGCATTTATTTCGGGCAACCCATGTAATATTAATAAAATATTGTAACGATTTTTTTAACATCATTTTATCCCATTCCTTCATTTCATATTACAATTTATTCTGTGTTCATATAAATTATTGTAACATAAGAAAAACCTTTAATCTGTAATTTTGAGTGCTTATTTAAAAAATCTGGGAGTTGCAAATTAAATAATATGTATCTATCTATCTGTCTATCTATATATATATAAGTAAAAAAAAATTCAATTAAAATAAAAAAATAATTTGATATAAAGGATACATCATGAATAGATTCAAAATTCTCTAATTTTAAATAACTCTGCATATTGGTTTATGTAAAGTTTAAAGGGAATTAATGGAGAAAATTAATCATTTGGAATGCATAATATTAAATTTGATATTTTAAATCAAAGTATCAATGTTATATTTAATTCAAGAGCCACTCTAAATTAGTTAATTAATCTGCATTTTCAAAGTTTGCATAAAATTGGAGGATGAATGATATTTTCTCTAGATTATTGTGGACATAGTATCTGGAAAGTCCATGCAGAGAATTTCTTTATTTCATTATAATTTTCTTCTACTACTTATACATAATTAAAGATGAAACATTAATATTAAGGGAAAAGTTGAAAGATTTGTTTTATTATTTACAATGACTAAAAAATATTTGTTTATAAATTTGTAATATTTCTTATATTCATTCCAAATATATGCTGTTCTTTACGCCCACACTCTCCAATTTACTTATTTTACTTATACTTATGACTCACAAAAAATGGAGCATTTCCTCTATTTTTTTAGAAATTTTAAAGACAATATTTCTTTAAATATATGCTTTTTAAATTTTATGTTTATAAGTTTTGCTCTGTTTCTATTTTTCTACAATTTACTACCTATAAGGTATTTGTATTGAAAGTGTAAAAAACCGCGCTGGTCGCCATTTAGGAGGAAACTTGTTGTTTCGAGATATGCTGATCTTAATTACTTTTAAGGTTAAATTCTTATTAGATATGGTAAAATTACATTAAATGTTGAATAGTGGAGTATTTTAGATAGCTAATAAAACATATTTTCGATTGCTATTGCATATTTTGCTTAAAAATATTTTCCTTATTCATTTGTTACAAGATTTATTAAAACTACGCCCGGTTCCCAATATGGACAGCTTATGTATCGACTACAACTGTTAGAAAGAAGAAAATTCAACGTTGCCAAACAATAAATTGAAAAAGCATCAAAGTGGTAAAATCTTAGTGCATCAAGACGCCATTTGACCAATCCCCCCAAAACCTTCCTCCAAAAAATCCTTGCAGAAAAATAAAAAGACCCCCCCCCCCCACCAGTAGGATATCTGTTGACGAAATCGTAGATACCAGTGGTACGATTTCCTCAACAAAGGACAGCTGGTACTGCTTCTTTTGCAGTATTAATGCTTTTTCATACATGCGACCATGCATCACATGTAGCAGATATGTTTATGAGGACTTACTGCCCAGTGGTAAAAAAGTTTCTATTTGTCCATGCTGTGAGGACTGAGTAATAACAGATGTAAATTCGTAGACAGATGCTATAAAGCTATGCAAAACCAACAATATTATTTCATAATATTTACTAGTAACTAAGGGATTTTGCATGGGTCTTCGAAGTGTAAAAACAGAGAATGACCCCCCCCCCTTTCTAAAATGCATGTTCTGAAGATATTTACTGTCCCTCTCCTCCTCCGAATAATTTAAGATACATTTTTTTAATTCCCTCTCCTCTAAAATCCCTTGGGGAAAAGTGGCTCTTCCATACACACTGTGTAGAAAGTCAATAAGGAAGCACCTGTCCATAATAGGGACAGGTAGTTCCTTACATAGACACTTGTAAACATTTTTTTTGCTTTTAGCATTTAAATTAAATCAGAATAATTACAAGGTCGCTAATTTTAATTATGATATTCAATAGTCCAAGGATAGTGGACACATATTTTTGGAGTCCTATGACTTGTACAGCTCATATTCAAAATATTAGAATAATTACCTTTTTTTTTATAAATTGAAAATATCGTTTGGTAATTTAATGTCTTTTAATGAAAATATGCAAACGATATTTTTATTAAGAACTTATTGTTGATTAAACTTACCTGTTATCTTAAATTTAATATCATTTTTGAAAAGATTAATTGCAAAAAAAATTATTTTGAAAAGTCAAAATATTAGAATATTTATTCAAGTGGTTCAAAATATTAGAATATTTCACATTAATTCTCCTTTAATTATTAGCAATTCTTAACTGGTGGCATCATTGATTAAATTCAGACTATTTTATTTAAAATCAGTATTCTTTTTTGCAGTTTGTTTCTTTTTCGTCTTAAAATGGGCCGTGTGAGTGATATTCCTGAATCTACTAAACTTCGTATGGTTGATTTGTATCGGCACGGTAAAAATTAATGTTTTATAGCGAATTATTTACATTGTTCGCAATCGAGCGTTAGTAAAATACTAACACAATATTCAAAAATTCGAAAATTTCAAAATAATCGCCGAAATGGTGGCCGAAAACCAAAAACATCTGCTAGAGATGACAGGAAAATGAAGCGTATAGTTAAGAAAAACCGTTTTAAAAGTGTGCGATTCTTGCACCGAAAATGGAAAGAAGAAGGAGTTGAAGTTTCTACATCGACAACATTAAGACGTCTCCATAAATTTAAATTTGAATCTCGTGTACCGAAAACAAAATCTCTCATAACTGCAAGACAAAAGCGTATAAGATTGAATTGGTGTAAATCAAGACGTTTATGGAGCAATGAAGATTGGAAAAATATATTATTTAGTGATGAAAGTATGTTTTGTGTTTCATATGGTAATCAAGGTATTCGAGTTTGGAGAATGAAGCAAGAAGCATTTGATAAAGAATGCCTTAAACCAAATCCGTAAAATTTGCTGCTAGTGTCATGGTTTGGGGTTCTATGAGTGCAGAATGACCTGGAAAGTTATGCATCGTCTACGAAAAGGTTACCTCTCTGATATATCAAGAAATTTTAGAATATTACATGATTCCATCATCAGAAGATTTATTTGAAGATGATTTCATCTTTCAACAAGATTTAGCGTCCCCGCATACCGCGGTGTCAACTAAGAATTGGTTCCGCCAACGCAACATTAAGGTACTTCCTTGGCCACCAAATTCACCAGATCTTAATCCCATCGAAAACTTATGGTGTATAATGAAGAAAAAACTTCAAGAAAATCCTCCTTCAAGTAAAACTGAGTTAGTGGCACGTATAAAGTCTATTTGTGCTAATATTGATAGAAATGTTTGTAAACACCTTGTATATAGTATGCAAGATCGATTGTACGCTGTTATGAAAGCTAAAGGGGATGCTACAAAATATTAACTACCATTTACTTCATATTCATAAGGTAATATTGTTGCGTAAAATAAAATATTCTAATATTTTGAACCAATCTAAATTTTATTCTAATATTCTGGTGTGTTTAAGGAAGCTGTATACCTAATTTATTGTGCTGTATTTTATATTTTATAAATGTTAAAATCTTATCTAAACATTCCAGATTTAATTTATAAGAAATTTAATTGCATTTACTTAGTATAAAAAATAAATAAATGACAAATTATTTTTTCTTATTACTTTTTCTCAATTATTCTAATATTTTGAATATGAGCTGTACATGTACATGGGGGTGAAAAAAATACATTTTCCTTAGGATGTGCATATTGGGTACAGGTACCTTATAATATGCTAGTTAGGCTCGTATTTACTAACTCAATTCAAGGTTAATCACGAACAGATTTATAGAATATCTTAAATAGTACTCTTTATTAAGTGGCCATTCTACTCGCTCATAATGTCCGAGGTGATAATGTTAAGTCTATAGGGACGTTTTTTTCAAATATTTCGCTCAAGTTTTAATATTTTTTCATACTTTTTTTTATTATTTTTGTTTTCATTTTTTCATTGGACAGTTGAGGACGATCTACCACCAGGCTAGTTTTTACTTTTTCGTTTTTCGTTACTTTTTTTATCGAGACCTTTTTCGTTTTTGGTTTTTTTTTATATTGAGACTTTTTCGTTTTTGGTTATTTTTTTTATATCAATTTCAGAACAGGTTTCAACCGGTTCCGTAAGTTAAATTAATTAAACCAAAACCTAGTAAGGTGGTCTGGTGTAATAATGCCAGGCGGGGTATTAACGCCAAGTGCTAATATTATGCATTATTTTGAAATAATCTGGTAAATGACACCCATATTCTCTGCGTAGAAATTTTTTTGAGTCATATAAATTGCAAAAAACAGCTTCAAGTTAATTTGTTTCATTTTTAGGTCTTATTGTTTTTACAAGCAACTAAAATTAACGCTTGATCTAAAATTTGCGAGATGCGTTTTGTAATGTGAAGACTATTTTTTTTATCCGGAAGTACTTTGTTAATTACATAAATTTGTAGTACATTTCATGGACTTTTAAAATGATGTTGAAGATTTTGGATATCTTCTCGAAATAATTTGTAATTTAAAATGTACAGCGCAATAACTATAACAGGTTAATAACGCCAATCCTTGGCATTAAAACCCCGGTTGATTCCCTACAGTGGCCGGGCTACATCCTAAATACTGATTCAACACAGTTAAAACTGTCCAATGTTTCAAATAATTATATTTAAGAGGTCCTTTTTAAGCAAAAAGAAGCTCACGGTCTGATATCCTTTTGCCTCATCCTCCCCCCCACACCACACCTTTATTTTTCTTACACTTTCACAAAAAATTGAACATTTTAAATAGCTTAGAATGCAATTTGTCAATTTCTAAGTTTGTAGAGTTTGTATTTTTAGAATTGGGCAATCTACATGCAATTATTCCATCTTATTTCATAGTTTTGTTTGCATGGTGTTATTACCCATATAGGTGGGTAATAACGCCAAATAGCATTGGTCAAGAAATCACGCCATTACATTTTATGAATACATATCTGTTAAATTATTTTTTTATATAGTTAGTCAATGAGTTTCTGTGTAAAATCATATATTTGTTTGAAAAATACAAGCTAAAACTTAGCCGTGAAAATTGGTAGAACCTTAACGTGGCGTTATTACCCCAGGATACCTTATATACATTGTAGTTCATCCTTAGCTATCCTATCCAAAAAAATATGTGAAAATATTAAAATTTGAGCAAGATATTCGAAATTAACGCCAGCATAGACTTAAAATTATCATCCGGGTATTTTTGAGCGAACCGAGTACCCAAATTAAGGATAATGGAATCGGCTTCAATAATGTCTAATCAAATTGATGTTTCATATGAAAATTCATTTGACATGACATTCTATCCTGTTCTTCATAATTTTGAATTGAGGCTGATGGTGTATACATGATCATGTGAATATATATTACCTTTTTCTTATGGCATGATTTGACGAATAAGAAAAAAACGAAATACATAAAGCTCTTGCAATTTTATTACTCTTGAGATGTCACTGGTGTTTTTCTTCTATCTTTACAAGACGATAGAAATGGATTCGTTAATTTTTTCGAATTACAGTTTTTGACAGATTTGCATGTTTTAAAGGTCAGTGATTCCAAAAAAAATGTGTTTTTCAAAATATCTCACTGTGAATTTCTGTGACTGTTTTTATATGTGGCACAAATTGTGTGAGCGCTCAATCTCAAAGATCGATATTTAAAAATTTTAGATTTTTTGGACCTTGATATAAATTGGATCTGATTAGATTTTGACGCATATTGCCCAACAGGTGGCTCTAGTATGCTGTCTTATTCACGATTTTTACAATAGCTTTATTTCAAGAACTAATAGAGCGATTTTTATAAACATTAAATTTTGTTAGTTCTTGATATAAAATTGTTTTTGTTGCGTTTTGTTGTAAATTTCACAGCAGGTGGCTCTGTTATGAGGCATTTTGCATGATTATTGCTATAATTCTATACCAGGAATGCAGAAATTTTCATCAAACTTCAGTTTCCAATTTTCCCTATTATAACCATATAATCTTCAGTTTTTGGATTAAATGACTGAACAAGTGGCGCTGCTGTGCGTCATTGTTTATGATTATTGCAATAATTATATATGAGAATATAGTGCAGGAATTTTCATCAATCTTCAAATTCAGTTATTTCGTGATATAAATTATTATTCTTTAATTTTTAGAGTAAATTGTTCTGCATGTGGTGTTTCTATCCAGCTTTTTTTTTACGATTTCAGCGTCTCGAATACTAATACAGGGGTTTTCATCAAACTTTTGATTAAGTTGGAACTTGAAATAACTTATTAGGGATTCGATTTTGTGTTTATTACCTATCCAATTTTTATTAAATCAAATTAAATTACTTATCCAATACTTCATTTTTCTTGCAATATTATCGTGAAGCAGAGTTTTCGGAATGTCAGATCCAAATATTTGTAACTGGCACAAGATGTTTATTAATGCATTTGAAAAAATGAAATAATGCAATACCTTAATATCTTTTGTGAGATTAATAGATATCTCACAAAAAATAAGTGATCCAGTTAAGTAAAAACTTGATTTGTTGCACAATATCTGAGATTGATGATATACTTTCGCCTTAAACGATGTACACATAAATACGTATCTTAAAGTCAAATTTTGAAGATGATCAAAATTGCCATTCGGGACTAATAATGCTTCATCTTAATGCGAATGTACTGTGAATATTCCCCAATAAAATACAACTAATCATGCAACCTATCTATCGAATCAAATTTACGCAGTAAATCACAGAATCCCATTCCGAAAAACATTTATAAGATTTCTTTTAAAGAAACATTTACAAAAACATAATTTTCCTAAAACAAAGAAATCACAGAATTATTTTTCTGTATAGCTGGTTCTTCTTTTTATTCATTTATATTAGCCAAAATTTGATTAAACGACAGCAAAAAATACTTTAAATGTATTGTAAAAAATGTATGCATGCTAATGCATAGAATTTTTATAACGTGATTATTACTATTTTTAAAAATACATATGTTCTAAATTATACTACATCATATTTCTGAAACTTTTATTGATCAAAGTTAAACTGCTGACTAAAGCATTATAGTTCAATTTGTGACTATGTTACAGACGATATTAAGAGGGTATTCAGATTAACAAAACGCATATATATTTTTTTTTTCATTAGCAGATAAAAGAACGTTATATATTTTAATGACACATTAAATAATTGTTGTACAGTTTCCTATTCTTGTAATAAACACATTTCATAAAATTATCTTAAATAAAGGGGCTTATCTTCAATAAAGTTTTTATAAGGAAAAGTAAAAGGAAAAAGTAACAAAAGAAAAATTGACACAGACATGTTAAAACATGAAATGTAGTCAATTGAAATTCATTCAAACTAAATAATCTCCAACTAATTAAAAAAATATATGTAAAAATCATTATGATGGCAAACACGCGTTATTTTAAAGAACATTTGATTAAAAAAAACTGTTGTGTAATTTTTTCAGATTACAATAATATGTAGGTAAACATGAAAAAATGTGACAAACGAAGGAAACATTTATTTTTATACAGGGTGATTCTAAATTGTTTTTACAAAATAAGAAGGGTGATAGTACACATCAAGACAAACAGCATTAAATAGGAAACCAAGCGTCACAAACATTTTCCAAAGGAGATAGCCGCTATTAAAGTTTAGGGTCCAAAATTTCAAATAAACATAAAAAACGGAAAAATTGGACGGTTGATTTGCGGATTTCACTAAAACTATTATTTTTGTCCGTATTTTCTTGAAAATAAATTATAAAGATAAATTTCAAAAAATGCCAATTAAGGGCGCTTTAGACATTGGCGTAACGAACAACTATTTATTTAAGTTATTTTTTGCATCTTATTGAATATTTTAGAAAGCTTAGACTTAAACTTAAATTTTGAGCTCAAAATCCGAATAGTTAGGAGTGGTTAAGTAGCACAAACTGATCTGTGTTCATAGGATTCAAATTACAAATGATTATAAAGAAACGGAAAAATTAGTCGATTGATTTGCAGTTTTACTTAAACTATTCCTTATGTCGGTATTTTCTTGAAAAACAATTATAAAGATAAATTAAAAAAAATGTCGATAGAGGGCGCTTTCGTCTTTAGAGTAACGAATAACTATGTTTTGCAATAATTTTTGCATCTCATCAAATGTTTTCGGAAGCTTAGACTTAAAATCTGAATAGTAGAGAATGGTTAAGCAGCGCAAACTCAGCTGTGTTTAAGGAGGAAGGAAAGTTCAAATTTCAAATAATTTTAGAAAACGGAAAAATTGGTCGATTTGTTTGCGGATTAAAATAAAACTATTATTTAAGTCAGTATCTTTTTGAAAATAAATTTTTAATATAAATTTCAAAAAAATTCCTTTAGAGGGCGCCTTTACCTTCAGAGTAACCAACAACGAATTTTAACCATTATTTTTGTCATCTAATTAAATGCTTGCAAAAGTTATTAAATGTTTTTTGGAAGCTTAGATTTAAACTTAAATTTTGAGCTGAAATTCTGAATCGTTGGGAGGGGTTAAGAAGAGAAAACTGAATTGTGTTCAGGAGTTGAAATTTAACCCTCTCCCCTCCAACAAAGTTCAATTTTGCGCTATTTAAACTCTCCCAACAATTCATAATTTGAGCTCAAAATTTATGTCTAAGCATTTGAAAGCATTTAATGAGATTAAAAAATAACGGTTAAAAATAGTTGTACGCTACTCCGAAGTCTAAGGCGCCCTCTATCGGCATTTTGTGAGATTTATATTTAACATTTATTTTCAAGATAATATTGGTTTACAGAGTAATTTTAGCGAAAACCGCCAAAGAATAGACCAATGTTTTCGTACCCCTCTTTTATTGTAAAAACAATTTAGAATCACCCTGCATAATTAAAAATGTTATTAGCATACATGTTATTTATATAAAACTGGTTAATGTTATGTAAAACAATATTTAAGTAAAAATATATTTAAAATTATCTTTGTCCCCTTAATCTATTTTTTTAGATATATAGTATGGTTATACAGCATAATTCAAATGGTGTATACCATTGCACAAGCTTGAATCAGATATAAACATTAAATTAATTTTGGATTTTAAATTTTCTGTTGAACAAACCGATTATTTTATAATGTTTTATCAAATAGGTTATTATACGACATTTTTTATTATAAAATGTTAATGAAACAAAAATATATAGACAATATCTTTTTTAAACAGATGATTTTTTAAATTAAAAACATAAATGTTTAAATACATAAATGTTTCTTAAGAAACAAGAAAATAAAAATAAATGTCATGAATTTTATATAACTTAGATTCGAAGAATTTGTTGTATAAACATTTAGAATAAGTTTAGAATGAAAATGCTACATAAACAAACTCGGTGCCACACATCGACAGACATAATATTGTAGCTTTACAAAAAATTCACTATCCTTCTTCCGGATAATCTTAATATGGAAGCCAAGGATTCGGAAATCAGTAAAAAGCCTTTTTTAAGCTAAACAATGTAAATAAAAATATTTAAAAATATTTATATTCACATTTTTTCTTAAAAAAATAGTTCTTTCAGAATTATACCTTCAGCACCAAAGTTAAAAAATATACATTTCGACAGGAATCATATTCGTTCTGCATTTTTCATAAATCATATTTAAAAAAACTGATAATAAGAATCTCCTTTCTTTACCACCGACATGTTTCTTCTCTAGTATTGCATAATAAAAATCATATACTCAACTATACTACATAAACAAAATTATATAATCCAACCAAATATTTGTCTTTAGTGAAGTCATAAAAGAAGACGCAGAATAAACAACGTGCACTGCAGAGATACAATAAAAATTGCATGTTTATCTGACGTATAGAAAAAAAAGAAACTGCTAATAAAATCTGCTAAGACATGTTAAAACTTTATGATAGTTCATTCTCTTTCGTGTTTTAGACTCTTCTTATATCATACATTATTCATGAAAAAGATATATATTTTTCACTGCAAGAAATGTGTAAATAAATAAAATCCCTGGTTAATATCTGTGACGTTAGACAAAAATATGTTCCATGTTTAATTTCCCGTTAAAATAGAAGAATAATTCTATAAGGTGGACTATTCATTGTATATTTATAACAAAGGAAATAAATTTAATATCATATATCATAACTTTAATTTCAACGACGATTTTATTAATTCTAAAATTTAAAATGTAAAATATATATTTAAACTCCTATGCGAGTGTTTGTTTATATATATACAGGGTGTTTCTAAATTCATGGTACAAACTTTAAGGGGTGATAGTACACATCAAGACAAGCATTATTAAATACGATACTATGGGTCCCGAACGTCTTCCGAAGGAGATAGGCGCCATTAAATTCCAAAAATTCAAATGATTATAAAAAACAGAAAAATTGGTCGATTCGTTTGCGGTTTCCACAAAAACTATTCTTTATGTCAGGATTGTCTTGAAAATAAATTACAAAGATAAATTTCGAAAAATGCCGATAGAGGGCGCTTTAGACTTTGGAGTAACAAACAATTATTTTTTACCGTTATTTTTTACATCTCATTAAATTTTTTGACATAAACTTAGACATAAACTTAAATTTTGAGCTCAAAATCTAAATTGTTGGGAGCGGTTAAGTAGAGCAAACTGAACTTTAAATGGAGGTTTAAATTTCAAATGATTATAAAAAACGAAAAAATTGGTCAATTGATTTGCGATTTTCACTAAAATTATTCTTTATATCAGTATTTTTTTGAAAATAAATTATAAAGATAAAATTTAAAAAATGACGATAGAGGGCGCTTTAGACTTTGGAGTAGCGTAATATTATTTTTTATTGTTATTTCTTGCATCTCATAAAATTTTTTTAGAAGCTTAGACATAAATTAAATTTTGAGATAAAATCTGAATCGTTGAAAGTGGTTAAGTAGCGCAAACTGAACTGTGGGTGTAGGTTCAAATTTCAAATGATTACAAAAACCGGAAAAATTGGTCAATTGATTTGCGATTTTCACTAAAATTATTCTTTATGTCAGTATTATCTTGAAAATAAATTATAAAGATAAAATTCAAAAATGCCGATAGAGGGCGCCTTAAACTTTAGAATAACAGGCGTCCTCTAACGGAATATTTTGAAATTGATCTTTAAAATTTATTTTCAAAGATATATTGACATAAAGAATAGTTTTAAAGAAAACCGCAAACGAACCGACCAATTTTTCCGGTTTTTATAATCATTTGAAATTTGAACCTCCCCACCCCCTTTGAGCTCAGTTCAGTTTGCGCTGCTTAACCACTCCCAACGATTCAGATTTTCATCTAAAAATTTAAGTTTATGTCTAAGCTTCTAAAAAGTTTTATGAGATGCAAAAAATAACGGTAAAAAATAGTTGTATGTTACTCCAAAGTCTAAAGCACCCTCTATCGACATTTTTTGAATTTTATCTTTATAATTTATTTTCAAGATAATGCTGACATAAAGAATAATTTTAGTGAAAATCGCAAATCTATTGACTAATTTTTCCGTTTTTTATAATTATTTGAAATTTGAACCTCCCCCCCCCCCACAGGTCAGTTTGCGCTATTTAACCGCTACCAACGATTTAGATTTTGAGCTCAAAATTTAAGTTTATGTCTAAGCTCTAAAAAAATTTAATGAGATGCAAAAAATAGCGGTAAAAAAGAATTGTTTGCTACTCCAAAGTCTAAAGCGCCCTCTATCGGCATTTTTTGAAATTTATCTTTATAATTTATTTTTAAGACAATACTGACATAAAGAATAGTTTTAGTGAAAACCGCAAACAAATCGACCAATTTTTCTGTTTTTTACAATCATTTGAATTTTTGTACCCTAAACTTTAATTGCGCCTATCTCCTTCGGAAGACGTTTGGGACCCTTAGTATCCTATTTAATATTGTTTGTCTTGATGTATACTATCACCCCTTAAAGTTTGTACCATGAATTTAGAAACACCCTGTATATATATATATATATATATATATATATATATATATATATATATATATATATATATATATATATATATATATATATATATATATATATATATATATATATATATATATATATATATATATATATATATATATATATATATATATATATATATAACTGGAGATAGAGATCGATAAATATAACAAAGTGTTTCATATATGAAGGTAATTAGATGTCATTTATTAATACTGAATGCATACACCAAAAAATTCATGACCTTAATACATTTCTAATTGAAAAATCTGAAAAAAACAAATTTATATTTTTAAACCGTATACACCGTAGAATATTAATTATATTTATATTGTGTTGTGGCACGTAGGTATTCTAAACTTTCAATCTAATGCATTGTAATTTCTTTAGTAATGCCTGAACTCATTTTCGATTAACTCAGTTAACTCAGACACTTTTCCGACGTTAATACAGATCGTGAATCGGTCACAAAATCAATGGAGTAAATTCGACTAGCAAGTCCTCCGTTAAAAATTAAATCATCTTCTTTACATTTTATACTTTATTAGCAACATATCAGCTAAAGCAGTTCGCAGTTGAGTCACAAAATTCAGGTCTTGATGTTATGAATCACAGTTGGTATTAGAAGGAATTAGAAGAAATAGTTATTGTCATAAGAAAACAACCAGATTTTGTAAGATGTTAGAAAGTGGAAAATTGAACAATTTTTCCCATTTCATTGAGTAGCCACTGCTTTTTCGATCAACCTCGCAGTGATATAAATTATGTCGCGTGTGTAACACTGAGAAATAGTAATGTCACACAAGAATTTCCAGTGAGAATAATTCTGAAAAGAGTTCTTTCAAAAGTGTTCGAAGACATTAGGAGTGAAAAATATCCTAGTGCGCGAAAGATCTGAAAATGAAATAAGTAACAAAAAAAAAAAAAAAAAAAAAAAAAAAAAAAAAAAAAAAAATGGCTGTTTTAAAAACATTCGAATTTACACTAATTGAAGAATTTGGTCAAAAATCATGACACAATTCAAGAATAAACTAAATCTGTTAGTAACACAGCCAGGCAATTGAATATCCTACGTTCCACTTTGAACAAACCGTAAAAAAATCATCGCAATAGTTACTGAGGAGGTAGCAAGTGGACATAGCTGGAAATCTACTATCCTTTTATATCTTACGTGTAATAAAAGGGACACATATGAAATAGCTCATGTCACATCACGTTTATGAGAAAACGTTAAACAAATCTGTAGGATACACAAATAAAACAAGAATTGATAAGGGTAGTGATGGCTGTTCTAAAGTAGCAGCAAAAATCTGCATCACCTTGCACTGTTGTGTTTAAACATTTCCCAGCGAGAGCCAGTTGCGATTTTAGACGAACAAATTTTGAAAACATATTATTTTTTTTTCTTGTTTGAAACATTTTTTGTGTTTCTTTTTGCAATTCATTACCGAAAGTATTCTTATTCTAAGCTAAACTTTACAAAAGAAATAACTTGTGATAATTATGAAAATTTCTCAGCAACTTTGGAGGCACAAATGCTCGTCGCGCATCCCCAAAGAGTTAACAGAACATTTAGAGTTTAGCCTTTTAATAATTAAAAAAAAACAGGTCTTATTTATCGTCTTGTATTCTTTATTTATTTAGTTCTTATTTTTGATAGATAATTAGTAACACCGTGTACAATTCATAAACAACATGCAGTAATTGCTTTTGAAGTTATATACAGAGATACAATTTCCAAATGGGTGAAAAAGTCCCGGTGGTTTTTTCATTTTTTTCGCCCACTTGAAAAATTTACATCTGTCATAATTGTTTTACCGTTTGAAAAAAATGCGTTATAAATTAAGCGAATGTATATATAACATATGCGATAATCTTATGATTTATCATTATTTTTTTTTATTTAATGTATGACAGAATTATTTTTCTCTTCATTCATTTTCACTGAATCATAGAACGAATAATTGGAGTAAAGTATACATTTGTTGTATCTTAAGGTATCTTATTATATGTATCTTAAGTATTAAAAATTTGCATTACATCTTAACTTGAAAAGTAATATTTTCTATGATTAGAAAATATTTAATTTTAACTTATTCTTTTAGGTATATTTTCTTAAAAAAACAAACAAACAAAAAATTTCATGTATGAAATAATCAGAGGCCTTTCATAAAAAATATCCACTCATTCCGATATAAAAAACAAATAATCCATCTTTAATTTTGAGTTTCATTCGAATAATATAATATGAAGAAAATATATTAATATTTAAACTTAAGTGAGAATTCTTTTGATAAAATATGAAAATTAAGTTACACAAGTCGCTACAAGAAATATATACAATTATAATTATACATTGATTTCAACTGAATGATAGTTCAAGAACAATTTCAAGCATACGTAATTAAAAATTATACTTCAAATGTACTGCATGCGAACTTTAGCTTAGTTAAATAATGTTCACTGTTCAGATAGGAAATTCAGCTGATTTGATTAAAATAATATAGGACACGGACCGCTTAGAAAAATATAGAGACAAGTTAAATATTATTTTATTAAAAATGCAATATAAACCAGCAACAACCATGAATGTATTCAACACAAAATACTAAATTGTAGTATGTGTAATTTAGTGTTTTAGAGTTGCGATCTTGCATTTATTAACGGATAATAACTAACTGCAAGTTAGGCTGCATGCATTCCCCGAATTTTTGAGTCGTACTATGTAGGTAAATGAAACCTCAATATTTCACTAATTAACATAATGGCAAAGCCTTTTGTACTTAAAGCAACTGTCATACTTTTTTTGTGTTTTATGTTGAAAGTATAGATCCATGCTTTCACAACTACAAAATCACGAAAATTCATAATTTTTATAATTTTGGAGCTGTATTTTTTTTAACTGTTTAATTCATTGCTTTACAATTGTTGTATGGTGCATCAGTAGCATGCAGTGATGCTATATTTGTCTTTGACGCAAGTAAATAAATTTTAAGTAAAAAAAAAAAACTAGGTGTTTAAAAACTATTTCAAAAAATATGAAAAAAAAAGTTTTGATAACAGGTGAAATGTATTCTTTAACATAATATATTTAATAAATTATTTTAAAAATTAATCGACTCCCGATACTAAATATCTTTCATAACTATTTTTACATATCTTAGCAAAAAATGTTATTTATGAATTTCCTCTAATAATTTTCGAAGAAATGCTGTATCTTGCCGTCTTGAAGGAGAAAATACTTAAAAATCGAGAGAGATTTTATGAATATTTTTACTTTTATGGTCACGGCTCTCCATTTTTACGTTTTTTCCAAAAAAATTTATACTTATATGCATTTATATATATATATATATATATATATATATTCAATTATAACAAAAATCTTAACAAGGTAAAAAAAAGGAATATTTTTTGCTTTTTTCAGTAAAAACGGAGTAAAACGCTCTCTTATTAATTGCACAATCATGGAAGCTTAATTGAATCTAGAATTCTTAAAAAAATTATAATTTTATAATTACACTTCCATAATTACTTTCCAGTTTTATTAATTTCCTTAATGAGGGTTTTTCTCATTATCCTGTCATATACACAAAATATTTAAAATTCTTTAATTAAGAAGAAAAAAACTTTTTTCATTTTTATAATATTTCGTTTAAATTTGTTTATCTAGAATTATGTGTTTTAATGTTTTAGAATTATTAATTTGTGAATAATATTTAATGACATGAAAATTTTTCGTTGTAAAAAAATAATAAGAAGAACATTTAGTTTTATTTTTTTAAGCATTACGTAGAAAACTTGAATTGTTTTTAAAGTGGAACATTTTTCACTTGAAAATGGTTCCGATTTAATATAGTATTTTTTTTTTTTTTTTTTTACTTTAAAGTGAAAACAAACGTGTAGTTTATTAGAATCTCTCGCAGACAGATGGAAGATATAATTTTAAAATATGCCTGATAAATTGTATTAAGAATATAGATGAGATATGTTAATGTCACATCTTTATTCTTAACAGTTAATAGTTTGTAAACGAATGCAAGAAAATGAAATAAAATTTGGAAAGTATTGGAAATTTCCGGTAAATGCTATTATATTACTAATTTTCATAAAAATTGTTTTTCAAAAAAATTTCATAAAGAAAAAGAATGTTAAAATCAAATCATTCGTCCACTTGAATATTTATTCTATTGAAATAAGTGCATTTTTTAAAAAAACATTTTCATATGTTTAATGCAAGCATTAATTCATTTTTTTATTGTTATTGCTCACATTAATCCTCTTCTATATTTCTGCATATCTGTTATAAATAATTACAGAGTGTCGTTTTAAGCTAGTTTGTATTCTTTTGATCTGTGCTTAAATTACTCGGCAGACGGATAAGTAAATATAAAGCTTGTTTTTATTATTCTGATAACTTAAATCTCGTTCTTTTAAAATTAGGATTTGATTTAAATCTTATAGATCCCATTCGTCTTGTAAATTTTACGTAATTTTTGTTTATGCATACTATTTATATTCTTATTTTATTCAAAATATTATTATGCGTATGCAATTAAATAGACTGAGTTTTGGACAAGAAATAAAATAATGATTGCCATATGCATTCAAAATTAACAAAAACAGAATTTTACACTTTTTTTTACTTTCTTCTATCTTCAATAGAAGAATGTATTGTAATTTAAATTTTTTCGACTTCCGGTTTTCGATGGATTTACACGTTTCAGAGGTTAGATTCCAAAAAAACATGTTTTTACAAAATGTCTACCTGTCCGTGTGTCTGTGTGTATTTCTCCATTCTACCACCAAAAGTACATGAAGTTATGCATAGAATTGAACCAAATTTTTTGTGTATGTGCATGGCTATGGCTAATTGGTCCTCCCTGAATTTGAAATATTCCGCCGGAAGGGGGCGCTGCAATTGCAATTTTTGTTCCATTTTCAATATTGCACCGATCAAAAGTGTATGAAGTTATGCATCGAATTCAACCAATTTTTTTGTGTAAGTGTATGGCTATGGCTAGTTGGTCCTCCCTGAATTTCCCCCCGCCGGAAGGGGACGCTACAATAGTGATATTCCATTTTCAATATTGCACCACCTAAAAGTGTATGAAGTTAGGCCTAGAACTGAACTAAAATTTTTGTGTATGATTATTTTTGGTATGGCAAGTAGGTTCAACCTGAATTTGAAAAAAATATATGCCTATCATTCTATTGTCCATCGGCTCGTGCAGAGACGGAAATTAATTCGTTTTTACTCCGATTAAATGACTGAAGCAGAAATTTAAGATGAAAATCAAAGTTGGTATGGTATTGAATAGCATTAAAATGAGCAACTATTTTTTTTTTTAAATATTAAAATGTACGTATGAGATAGAAGAAAGCTTAGGGATTGGCACATCCAACTAGTTTTATAAAAGATTAAGATATAAATGTAGTCCAATGTTTTTCTTTCTATTTTAATTTGAGAGAGTCAACAAACTGCCAAAAATTAATAATAGGATTTATACATTTTATTTAAGTCAATACAAAGTGTTAGCCGATCTGATTTTAAATACCACATTATAAGTATATAAGATTAGTTATCGAATGGTAATTTTCGAATTTTTCTGCGGTAATTTCGTACAGTAATAATTAGTTTGTTTTTATTTGTCAGACTATATAATTACGAAATCAGTAAATTTTTAGGCATAGTTTATTCACAAGAAAATTGTGTATGTTTAACCACCTGAACTCAATAACATACGCAAAGCATGTCACGCTATTTTGGTCTCTCCCAGTGATGACGTACGAAGTGTGTCTGATATCTGGCTGATTTTTTTTTTAATTAGTCATACCAAAATTTCAACAAAGAATTTTAACTTTCATTTTTGCGTTTCAAGATTATTGATTTACCATAAATAATATAAAAGAGAATCATTTATGGTACGTTTATATGGTGTAATTTCAAAATCTGTAGAAAAAATACAAAATCTGAGAGATACAGCAACAAAGTGGCTATTTGCATACGCTGTATGGCCAAAGATGACCGGCAACTTGAGATTTTAGTCTTTTAGTTCGATATCTAGAGAAATATATGAGAAATTGTCCCTAAACTCAAAATCTGTAAACATAACAGTACAGGTCATACATTTCCCCCCGAAACTCCATAGAGGACCGTCAACAAATTGAAAAAGAACGAACATGTTTTGGATATCCCTGTCAAAAGTAATGTAGCAAAAGCGTTCAAATTGTAGATTATGATTAAGTGGCTTATTGTAATAAACTGTGTTCATTTTTTTATGCTGATAGCATGTATACTCGTATAAAAATCTAGATTTTTTATAAAAACAGTTCCAAATTTTTCCAAGTGTTTTTCTGATAATTTGAAGATTTCTTAATATAAACTAGAGTTACTTTTCGAAAATATGACAAACAACATTGAACACAATACCCTGTAAACAGGATAAAATAATAATAATAATTGTATGTAAAATAAGTAGGTATAATAAATATTTTTAATTGCGCATGCGTAAAAACTATGAAACTTTCATTTGCATATTCTGTTTTCTAAATATATAGAGCAACTTTTGTGAAAGTTTCAAAATCATAACTTGAAACTTCTGAAAGGGATCGTCTACAGAATAAGATCAAAATCCGTTATTTCCAATATGAAGCAAACTGACAAGGGCTGAAACCATTTATCCATAGATTAGTGACAGTATAAAATACACAATAAGGCACGCATTACTATATTTGGATAAAATCAATTTGGATCATTTATTTGCTTCATTTTGGGATAACGGACTTTTAACTTATTCTATAAACAATCACTTTCAGAATTTTCAAGTTATGATTCTGAGACTTTCACAAACGTTGCTCTATTCAATTAGCTAACAAAATATGCAAATAAAATTTTAATATCTCTCATGCATGCGCAATGAAAATTTACTTAGTAAATCTGCTTATTTTTCATACATTTTTTTTTTTATTATTCTGATTACAATGTCTTATGTACAGTGTTGTTTGTCATATTTTTGAAAAAGAACATTATTTTATATTAATAAATCTTCAAATTATATGCAAAAAACTTGAAAAAAGTTTGGGACTGGTTTCATAAAAATCTTGATTTCTCTACGAGTGTACATGCTATCAGCAAAACAATGAACACCGTTTGTTATAATAAACCACTTAATCACAAACTACAATTTGAACGATATTTCTACATTAGTTTTGACAGGGTTATCCAAAAGATATTCGTTCTTTTTCAATTTGTTGACAGTCCCCTATGGAGTTTCGGTGAAAAAATCTTTCCTTAAATGTGTGACCTGTACTATTACATTTACAGAGTGAGAGTTTCAGGATAATTCCTGATGTTTTTGTGTAGAAATTTAAGAAAATTTCTAAAATTGCATATGGTCGGTCACCTTTGGCTATAGTGTACATTCGTTGATAGCTAAAAAGCGCAAGTCTCTAAACTGAAGATGAACTTTAGTTTAAATTGCTGTGTTTCAAGTATTGGTTGCTATTAATTATTCAATCTATGCCTGACAAAGGAACGTGACACGATTGGAAATAACATAGCTGTATTGTTAGTGAGTATAGATGTATTGATAGAGTATTTGTAATCGATATATACATGAAAGTTATAGAGTATGATAGCAAGGGAGACTTTGTAAAATGATCTTTTTGTTAATGTTATCATTCGTAACTGGACCGATAGTGAGTGACCCAGCAGCATTGTCGTTTGCGTACTGAATTACAAATTCCTTATCATAAACTCTTTTCTGGTGAAATATTTATTTTTACAGTGAGAACATTCTATAAATTACTTTTGAAGTTATTTTCAAAAATATATTCCATCATTAAGTTTAGGGAAAAATAAACAATAGACATGAGGTTGCGCATACAAGTATAGTTTTCAGTATACCTATGGTAAAATGTAGGGTTACATTTCTTTATTAATTAAAAAAAATAAATTGTTATTTAAAAGGTTTTTTTAAGCTAATGAAAATTATTTACTCTAAATTATAAGAATGGTTTCTAATTTGAAACGATAAATAATATACAATATGTGATATAATTAAATTTAAATTATATTGTTTTTTTTGGGGGGGGGGATTTCGGAATGTTACGTTTTATTTTCGTTATATTTTGCGCAATAAAGACTTTTTTTGTAGAAAGTTATTAAATGCTATTATTATTTTTTTAATCCCGCATTCATCATTATTTTTTAATTACAATAAATGTATACGTTGAATCATAATAATAATTTTTTATCTTATAATTGAAATTTGCCTACTTATAAAGACGTGTTATAAGATTCAAGCATTCATTAGCATACAGATCAAGATATGCACTTCGCAAAAAAGTACATATATATATATATAGTTGTTAATTATTTGTCTAACTTTCATTGGTATGGGATATGGCAAACAGTAACTTAAGCAATATTTTTATAATGTTCTGACTTTCAAGAGAATAATTTTATTTATTCTATTTTATTTACTTAAAATCACATATATTTTAAGTAAATTTTATCATTTTTATGTATTTGGTTAGATGTTTTAAATTCGCGAGCAACTTTTAGATTTCTTCTTTAAGATCTACTTTCGAAATTTTATTCCATTTTTTAAACTAGTAAATCTGCAGATCAAGAACCTCAAAGTCAGCTTTTCACATCTTTTTTTTTTTTTTTTTTTTTTTTTTTTTTTTTTACACACTTTGCGTAATATTCAACTTCCTGGAAACTGTAATTTAAAATTTTCGAATTACGTAATTATTTATAAGAATACAATAAGAATAAAAAATTTGAAGCCATCAAAAGCCGTTTTTGTTTTTTTATTATGCCACAGTAGGTTTCTTCAGAGAGGCCCCGCCCCCCTGAAACCCCCGTAATCACATTAAATTTAAATTTCTAACTTTCTATCAATCTGCTAATGGTTATCGTATATCTTGTATTTCTTTCTACATTTTGATTTATAAGGATAAAGAACAGTTTTAATAAGCGTTTTTCAATATCCTCATACTTCTAGATACCTACCCACCAAAAACACCTAAATCTGATGTATCAGGAACTTTTGAACGTGTAAACTCAGTAATCTAGGGTTTTACAATTTTGTTTACGAAAGAAAGAAGTTTTGATTGCATTTTGTGGCACTTATCGGGGACTGACAGATAGGTAGAAGAACAGACTGAGAGATGGAAAACAATAAATTTTACGTCGCCAAAATAAGCCTTCACTGAAGTTTCGGCAATGACGTCATTATTCATGAGTTATTGCTGTCCATGTTTCTTGTATTTTTAACGACAACTATAAAATACCCGTTTTATTTCAATTATGACGTCAAATTTTACCAATTGAAATATTTGTTAAAAATATAATAATTTTTTATTTCTTTTACTTCTAATTATGACCCCATTTTTGTCAGAAAAATTCTTATTAACGAAAAAAATTTCCGTGTTTAATATTTAACAAAGTACTATTTTTATTTTTATTTTAATTCTGACGTCATATTTATTTATTCTTAGTTTAATTTTTCTAATTTAAATTGCTCAATTGAAACTTATTGCCGTTGAAAAATTATTCCAGATTTTGAATTTTTCTGGCAACGATAAAGGAAATTGGTTAAATTTTATCTAAAAAATCGCTCTTGATTCTGTATGAAAAAGAAGGAAATTTTGAATTATTAAGGAAAATATTTGAATAAAATTAATAAAACATAGCCTATATTCTTTTCTGGGCTATGTTATATTTATCCGCAAAGATACAAAGACATTAATTAATTCATCAGTTTTGACGTTGACTTCATTTAAATTTTCGCACACGCATTCAAATTTATAACATTATAAAGTAAAGGATTAGGATGAATGGTTGCTTAGCAACCATTAAGAGAAAATAAAGAAAATGAAATAAATACATTTTAAATAAGTAAATCTCTAAAACAAATTAGTTTATATTATTGGAACACATTTTTAAAAAATCTCCACAATTTACAGTAATAACTTTAAAAATCTGACAAATGCATACACAAAATTTCAGAACAATACGAATTATTTAACTGTTAACTACGAATAATTTTAGTGTCCATTTATCATTGAATTCCATTAATGAAATGTGTTATTTTCTCTCAAGGAAAAAAAATTGAAAATCATTGGATTTGCCATAGAAAAGCATTATTGCGGAAAATAAAATATTCTATATTTTCCGAACGAATGAATCAAATCTAACAAAAAACTATGCAGCTTAATCCCATTGCCTCACTAACATACCCGCTTAATTTTAAGCCAATCGGATGTCTTTTGCGTTAGTTATCGCGGAACAGACAGACTGACAGACAGACAGAAACCAAAAAATTTCGTGTCTCCAAAGTAAGCCTTCACTGACGTTTCTGCAATTATACCGTAAAAAGTGCTTATGTAAAAAAGAGACATTTGATGCGGTACAAGTGGTGATAATCGTTAAAATTCTCGAAAATTGTAAAAAAAATATACGTAGCCCAGATAAAGGAAAATCTAATTAGATACCTTTATTAAATCTACAATCCACATATGTTACAAATGACCACTAGTTTGTAAAACGTTTTTTAAGGTGTAGTCATTACATAATATATATCGTGCAGATAAATCTGGAGTTTAATTAAATGGGACACAACTGTATCTGCAAAGTTGTTTTTATATTTTAGAAAAGAAGAATGTATGCCTAAAAAGTACTTTCATTATATTAAAGTATGACTTTTTTATATAAAATGTTTGGCAATATATATATATATATAATTTAAAATTGAAATAAATTTAACGCTGAAATTCAAAATACAGGAAAATGAAAAAAAAAAAAAACTTTATAAATATACATTAATGAATTTGATTGACAGTAAAGTATAGAAAAAATTAACAATTCGCTATTATACTTTGAATGGTATTTAACAAAAAAATTACGAGGACTTAAGATATTTTATTTAAATATTACGTTAAATAAACTTTTTTATTTAATTATATTTTAAATAAATATGTTGTTTAAATATGAAAAAAAATATACATGAACCAAAGAATTCTTTGAATATAAAGACTGTGTTTTTGTCATATTTGTATACATTAGTGTTTTAACTTTGTATTTTTTCTATTATTTAACGTTAAAGAGACGTCATTATATAAATAAATTAAACTCTCGAATATTTTTTTTAAAGAAACAATTACTTTTTTAAAGAAATATTTTCTCCTTATTTGATTCACTTTACAAATACTGAACATAAATATTAATCCACAAAATGTTAATTATTTCCATTAGTATGACTGCTAAATGTAAATTTTATTACTGCTGAGAGCTTTAATTTCTTTACGTTCCTGAAAGGAAGTGGTTAAAAAGAGAAAAAGTTATTAAGAGCATTATTGAATAAGCACTTTTTCTCAAACTCTTCCATTTACTTTTATCCGTAAATTATTCTGAAAGAATGTAATAATTTTATTTAACTTTTCTTTTCACTGCCAGAAATACTTCCACTTCAAGAACAAACTATTTTTTTCACTTTTTAAGAATTTTAGCTAAATAAATATTCAAAAGACGAAATTTAAGGTTATTTAATGAGCGTAAATTTCTAAAGAGGAATATATTTAAACGCAAAAAGATATATTAAAATATGATGTATTTGGTAACTATTCTAAGTTTTTTTTCTGCATTAAAATTATCACTTTAGAATTGTTATTTATAAATAAAATGCGAAATCCCATGTAAAATAAAGATACAAAATCTGTTAATTACTTACATTTTTAAATGTGATAAACAAATTGACTCCCATATTTAAATAAAGTCAAAGAAAAGTCAAAGAAGTGTTTTCAAGGTATTTGCATGTGTATGTACGTGTTTATTAGTGGAAATGAAGAAAATATATGTATACAGCTTTATCTGCTTTATACATACTTTGAAAACCAATAACTAATTTATTTTATAACATGTCTTCCGGCTCGGATGCAGGCGTAGTTAGGTTTCGAAGTTAAGAATCAATTTCTTAGATAAAAGAAAATAATAAAAAAAATTATTTAATCAAGATTAGAGAAAAATCTAGTTTAGCAAATTTTTCTAGACGCTTTTGAGAGTTCTTAATTTTACCTTTTAGTAACAACTGGTTTTGTCAGAATCATTCTCGGTGTTTAAAGAAAATCTTTTTCGATGCTCAACACCTCGAAATCATCGGATGCATTTTCAATCTCATCTTTAGAAAAAAGGACATAAATCTTGCTAATGTGATTTCTGGAGAAAATTTATAAGCAAATTGTGTTTTTATTTTCGTTCAATTAATAAAAACTTAATTTACAAAAACTTTTTTTTCTCAAAACGATCATATTATTAGTTTCCTGCTATGTCACTTCGGTTCAAAAAGCCCATTTTGAGATTTTTTTTTCAATATATTTACCATTTCTGAAAAAATGGAACTGTAATAGAAAATAAATTAAAAAAAATGTGTAGGAAAATGAGCAGTTTGGTTTTAAGTACACCCTTAATATAAACTATTTCATAAACCACTATGGATTTTTAATTAATTTTTGCTGTAAGAATTGGTCCTATAATAAACTTGTCAGTGTAAAAATTTTACGTATTATAAAGAAGATATATAATATATTTATCTGAATTTGATATCGTCAGGTTTAGCAATGTTATGATTTTTTCCTTACACTAGAATTACCAAGGTCCCTGACGTGACCCATGACGCGATTTTATGCTTGTATCTTTTTTTTTCATAATAAAACTTTGAAACTTTTAATTTTTTTCTAAATAGTCAATGTAATGTTTTAACATGAATGTAATCAAAACCCAACAAAAACTTTTCTATCTGCAGGTCTATGGACATAGAAATGCTGGGTCATTGCTAACCCGAACAAAAAGACTAGCTTTTTCTTTCATTTCAACAAAACCTTTAATTCTACATAATTCAATAGCATGGGAATAATGTAAGAAGATACGGCACTTGTTTTATATGAATTGTGTGTGTGTGGGGGGGGGATTGAACCTGGGACACCATCACACATCTGTCACAGCACTTCCAAAGCAAATTTATTCATCGAGAGATTTTATCAGATTTGCAGCTATTGTTGGAATGTTGCAAAATGTAGTATTATCTGTTATACCTTAGAAACTAAAGAGAAAAGAATACTTTGCCTGTTGCAAATAGCGCGGGTGTAAATATATATATATATATATATATATATTAGTGATATTTCCGTTTCGTTCATTTATACTGATGGAGTCGCAAATGAGAAGGGTCTTTCGAATGGGAAAACTTTAAAACTGCAAAGCGAACTTTCAGAAAATGAATTTAGTGACGGAATTAATTCTGATGATAGTGACAATTTTGACATAAAGGATGAAACAATTTTGTAAAAGTACCCATAATGTAAGGAGAGAATAATATAAGGCGATGAACGGCACTTGCTTTAAATGAAGTGTTTGTGGGGCTGGGGGGGGGGATTGTACTAGCGGCATCATCAAGCATCTGTCTCAGCATTTCCAAAGCAAATGTACTCATCGGGATGTTTTATCAATTTTCAAGATATTGTCGGAATCTTGCAAAAAGTTGAAATCTCTGTTATACCTTAGAAACTAAGAAAGAAGAATATTTTGCCTGTTGCAAACGGCCCTGGGTGGAAAAAATAATATAGATAACTGGTATTCCCGTTCCTTTCATTTATAGTGATGGCGTCACGATAGAGGTTTTTCAAATGACAAAATATATAAACTGCGAAGTAAACTTTAAGAAAAAGATTTTAGGGACGGAATTAATTCTGACACTAATGACAATTTCGGCACAAATGACAAAACAAATTTTGTAAAAAATGCCAATAAAGTCCCATCACCGAATAGATGCAAGTGGCAGCGAGGTGAAAGAAAATAGCCTAGTAAATGATGTGGGGAAAGTAATGAAATCCCAGCCAATCATAAGTGTCTTGCAAAAAATATAAAATAAATAAGGTAATTTTAATAGAAGAAAAGATACAAATTAAATTATTCTTTTAAAGGGACTTGTAAGAAGTGGGAAAAAGTAATATAGAACTGCGATGTTCAATATCTTCTGCTTGATGACCAGTTTAAATTTTAGTGGCTCAAGATATATCCTTCATAAATGCTTGGATAATTTTAAAAAGTACAGCAAGTTCTAATATAAAATGCAGAACTCATATTGTAAAATTAGCAGAAGAGCTCAGCGAAGCATATATTCAAAATGAACCTGGACTGATAGGTGCTGTAAAATATCTATCTGCCCATGGTATGATAGGAAAAAGGTTATAGCCGAGATTTTTACTAAAATAATCCCTTTAGTCAACCAAGTCAAGTCCTACATCAATCGATAGCCATTAAAAATAATTAAATTTCTGTGCAGTTTCAAGCTTTTATCTCAAGTCCATGGGGGGGGGGGGGTATGACTCTTACTGCCCATATTAAAAAAGGGCACATTGTGCCAAAACTACTAGTCGGAAATCAACCAAAAAACAGACGTATAATATTATTAAACGAATAATGGATTTTTTTTCAGAATTTTTCATCAAAAGTACGAGTTTCCTATAAAAGATTTCTTCTTTTTAATTGAACATTTTAATAAAGAATCAATTAAAATATTTGAGCGACAACCTTAATGTTTTTGCTTATAATGCTACAAGATATGATCCATATTATGTATCAGTTTCAACTTGATATGTGTAGAGAAACATATAATTTTTTTTTTAACATATTTCGGGAGGTTGGAGTGTCTCGCACCAATCTTGCATTTATTTATAAATCAATTGCATTTGATACTAGTTTCAAATGGCAGGGTGCATAGAATATTGCCGAATATATTAATCATTGAATTCATAGCTGATTGTTATCGTTAACTACAAAAATATTTTGTTTATGTATAAAATGCACTAATATTGATTATTTTCCATGTTTTTAGAAAAAAATTAGCAATCTATCTTTTGTAGAGCAAATGTATGTTTAATGAAATTTTATATTTTCTACACTAAATACACCATACACCAAGTTATAAACTTACTGTAAGAAGGAGGGGCATGTTGCGTGTTTTGAAATATTGTAATTTTTATCGAAATCCAATTTTTTATGGCGAAATCTTTAAGAATTATTTTTAATTAAGAATTAAAATATATGTATAAATATTAAATTTTACGAAAAATATAAATAATACCATTTGTTTTTAATAAATCGCCAAAACTTCTGAAGGCATTTTACATATCAGAAAATTGTATATTTTAAAATGTTCTACAATAAATAAATAAATAAAAAAATTTATTTATTTATTTATCTATTATAAAATAGAAAAAAAAAGTCGTTTGACACTATTATTTCGATTTAGAAAACAAGCCGATTCCAGTAATAAATTTTATTATTATAACTCACAAATAACTTCTACAAAAAAGTAATAAAAAACCGAACAATCCTCTTACTTTTCAGAATTAGTCTAATTGTTCTCTCAGGCTATGTTGTTCTGTATAATAAAGGAAAAGAAAATATCCGACGGAAAAGCATTTTAGATGTTTCACAAATGGAAATAAGTCTAATAATATATTTTTTTAAGTATTCAAATCGTTTTCTGAATAATCTAACAAATGATATTATTTTTTTTAGCAGAAAGTTTATGGGTACTTTTTCAACTTCAATAATGGCATGTTATGTAAAACGATGAGTTTGTCTTCTATTTATATAGATTTTTTCTATAATAGTCAAGGCATTATTTTTATTTTTTTCATCCATTCATATTTATTCAGATTAAGCTAAATAATGCAAATATGTTTTAAAAATACGTTTAGAAGGCGTATACAGGGTGTTTTGTTTCTTTTTCAATGACGCTTGTTAGAGCCGCCGGTAACTCGTTCGAATAACTGGAATGACAAAATTTCATAAATAATTTTATAAATGGACTAATAAAACCATTGGAAAAAAGATTCCAACAATAAATAAATACAAAAGTATTTCCAATCACCGCCAATAGCGGTATAAAATGAGATGTTTTATTCAACATAATAACTTTCCCGATGAGTAATTCAACCACATTCAATGTGACCACCGTTCTCTTGCGCCACACCTTGCATTCTTTGTACAACATTTTAAGACGGCCGAGCATAACAGTCTATATGGAATAGCCCTTACTGGTGAATGGAACTATTTTTTTTCTTGAAAAAAAATTTCCCTTCGTTTCATTGGTCTCCATATAAATTTTGAAGCAGTTTTGGTTATTAAAATTAGCTGCAGAGAGCTCTAAATAGCGTCACTTTAAAAAAACCCTGCACTTTTAGACACCCTGCACTTCAGATCGGTATATTCAAGATATTTTGATTCAAATATTTTCAGTTATAAATACATTGTATATTTATGTTTATATATTTATTATATATAATAAATACATTAAGTTTTTATTTTTTTCTTTCAAATTTATATCATTATATTAATTTAAATTCGACGTCGGGAGTTTATAGCTAAATCAAGTTTGAATTAAAAAATATTTTGAATAATTTCATTCTCTTTATGTAACTCGCTCACACGATGAAAACTAATTTAATTGCTCTATCTAATATATAAAAATACAAAAATAAAAGCATTTTCTTTTAATGAATCACCAAAACATTTGAAGATATTTGACGCATAAGAAAATTGTTTATTTTAAAATATTCGAAAACAAAGTATAACAAAGGAAAAGAGAATTTCCCATGGAAAAAGCAATTTATATGTTTCACAAATGGAAATAAGTCTAATAATAATTGTTTTTATTTAAATATTCAAATCGTTTTCTGAGTAATCTAACAAATTATACAAAAATATTTTAATATAAAGTTTATGAGCAATTTTTTTAAATTCAATAATGGCAATGTAAAACGATGAGTTTGTGTTCTATTTATATAGATTTTGTTTTCTGTAATAGTCAAGGCATTATATTTACTTTCTTTTGATCCATTAATATTTATCCAAACTAAGCTAAATAATGCCAAAAATATTTTTAAAATATGCTTAGAAAGCACATACTATAATTTGGATCGACATTTGTTTCATTGCTCTAATATCGGTATTTTCAAGATAATTTTATACAAACATCTTCAGTTATAAATACATTATGTATTTAAATTTATATATTTATTATATAAAACAATTACATTATATTTTTATAATTTTATTTGATTCATATTTACGTCATTGTATTAAGTTTGAATTCTGCTTTGGGAATTTGTAGCTAAATTAAATTTCATAAAATATTTGAATATACACTTATTTTCTTTATATTACTCGCCTACAAAATGAAAAATAATTTACTTGCTACCTCTAAAATTATTTTCTAATAAAGAATTAAATGTTAAATGTTATGTATAAAAAAGAAATAATTTCATATCATCTAAAATTTAAATATAAAACATACATCACGATATACATTTATAACAATGTAACTGAAATTTAAAACTGTTGTAATTCTACACGTCTTATTGGAATTATTCATCTTACACGACATGTTAAGCATGGCAAAAAAGTAATATTTTGTGCATTTCGAGTGATTAGTTCTCATTTTTAAAATGTATTGCTTGAATCCAGAATTTTATGATTAATTAGAAGCGCAAATCTACAACTTGGGAATTTTAAGAAACATGATTAATCTGTAACTTTCCACTATAGGTTCTATGTCATTTAATTATATACACTATTTAAGTCTATTAATATTTTAAGATTTGTTGACGGGAGGGAAAAAATATGGATATACCATTATTTTGTTATGTACATGGCAAGTATTCCATGTGAATTCCAGTGGTACAGTAAGAAGAAAAACCACATAGAGGGCAAAATAATTAACTAATGATTGGCGTTTCCACTTATGGACCAAAATGATGTTTAAATGTTTATGCATATTACATTATCTTTAAAACTGGCATTGCCAGAGGAGCTCTAAATGTGTAATTTACTAAAATTATGAGAAAATGAAAAAAACATTTTCTTTCTATTTATTAGTTATAAAAATATATTTAATAATGTCTTTTGTTCTCCTGTTTTTATTCGGTTTAATAAAGTTGTTTAATTTAAGTCTAAGCATTTGAAAGCATTAAATGAGATTAAAAAAATAACGGTTAAAAATAGTTGTACACTGATTCAAAGTCTAAGGCGCCCTCTATCAGAATTTTGTGAGATTTATATTTAAAATTTATTTTCAAGAAAACACTGCTTTAAAGAGCAGTTTTAGCGAAAACCGCCAACGAATCGACCAACTTTTTCGTTTTTTATAATCATTTGAAATTAAAACCCTCTGAACAAAGTTCAGTATGTGCTACTTAACTACTCCCAACTATCCATATTTTGAGCTCAAAATTTAAGTTTATGTTTAAGCTCACGAAAAAAATTTAATGAGATGCAAAAAATAACGGCAAAAATAGTTGTTTGTTACTCCAAAGTCTAAAGCTCCCTCTATCGGCATTTTTTGAAATTTATTTTTATAATTCATTTTTAAGAAAACACCGATATAAAGAATAGCTTTCGTGAAAACCGTAAATCAATCGACCAATCTTTCCGTGTGTTATAATAATTTGAAATTTGAACCCTCTGAATGCAATTCAGTTCGTGCTACTTAACCACTCCCAACTATTCAGATTTTAAGCTCAAAATTTAAGTTTAAGTCTAAGCTTACGAAAACATTTAATGAGATTCAAAAAATAGCTGTTTGTTACTCCAAAGTCTAAATAGTCCTCTATTGGAATTTTTTTAATTTATCTTATAATTTAATTTCAAGAAAATACCGACATAAAGAATAGTTTTAGTGTTAACCACGAATCGATCGGCCGATTTTTCCATTTTTTATGTTTATTTGAAACTTTGGACCCTTATCTTTAATGGCGGCTATCTCCTTTCGGAAAAGTTTGGAACCCTTGGTTTCCTATTTAATATTGTTTGCCTTGATGTGTACTATCACCCCTCTTTTATTGTAAAAACAATTTAGAATCACCTTGTATATTTACAAATGTTAATAGCATACATGTTATTTATATAAAACTGGTTAATGTTATGTAAAACAATATTTAAGGAAAAAAAATATATTTAAAATTATGTTTGTTCCCCTAATCTATTTTCTAGTTACATAGTATGGTTATAGAGAATAATTCAATTGGTGGATACCATTGCACAAGCTTGAAACAGATATCAAAATTAAACTAACTTTGGATTTTTTATTTTATGTTGAAGAAACCAATTATTTTATAATGTTATATTAAATATGTTATTATACGACTTATTTTACTATAAAATATTAATGAAACAAAAATATATACACAATATCTTTTTTAAACAGTTTATTTATTAAATTAAAAACATAAATGTTTCTTAAGAAACAAGAAAATAACAATCAGTGTAATGAAACATATATGAACTTTATATAAATTAGATACGAAGAATTTTTTGTATAAACATTTAGAATAAGTTTAGAATGAAACTACTACATAAACAAACTCGGTGCCACACATCGACAGACATAATATAGTAGCTTTACAAAAATTTCACTATCCTTCTTCCAGATAATCTTCATATGTAAACCAAGGATTCAGAAATCAGTAAAATGCCTTTTTTAAGTTAAACAATGTAAATAAAAAATATTTAAAAATATTTATATTCACACTTTTCTTTAAAAAAATAGTTATTTCAGAGTATACCTTCTGCACCAAAGTTAAAAATATACATTTTGACAGGAATCATATCCGTTCTGCATTTTTCATAAATCATATTTTTAGAAAATAATAGTAAGAATCTCCTTTCTTTAACATCGACATGCTTCTTCTCTAGTACTGCATAATAAAAATCATATACTCATGTATTCTACATAAACAAAATTATATAATTCAACCAAATATTTGTCTTTAGTGAAGTCATAAAAGAAGACACAGAATAAACTACGTGCACTGTAGAGATACAATAAAAACTGCATGTTTATCTTACGTATAGAAGAAAAAAGAAATCGCTAGTAAAAATCTGCTGAGGCATGTTAAAACTTTATAAGAATTCATTCTCTTTCGTGTTTTAGGCTTTTCTTATAACATACATTATTCATATAAAAGCTATATATTTTTCACTGAAGAAATGTGTAAATAAATAAAATCCCTGGTTAATGTCTGTGACGTTAGACAAAAATATGTTCCAAGTTTAATTTGCCGTTAAAATAGAAGAATAATTCTATAAGGTGGACTACACCTTATATATTTATAACAAATGAAATAAATTTCACAAATTATGTGTTACGTAAAATAAATTAAAAATATTTTATGCATTATATACAGTGCTCAGCAAAAGTTTAGACACTGGTGTTTTTTAAACTTCGAATAAAAAAATACCAACACGTGAGTTTTATAAATGGCTATACGTATTTTCAAATATTTTTTAAACAATGTACAATAAAAATATTGGTTATAATGTAAGATAACATATAATTTAACTGAAAAAAGTAAAAGTTGCATATTGCAAAAGTTTAGACACTTTTTTTCGATTTTTAGCCGACTGTTCATGGATAAATGCAAATTTCCAAGTTATGATGTCACATGTCTGAAGTATTTAATTACACCACGATATAGCATCAGTTAGTGAAGATGCCGCGAGCTAAAAATATTCATTTAGATGAGGCAATTGAAGTAGGGAAGCTGAATTAGAAAGGGAAGACAGTTGCAGAAATTTCAGCAGCACTGAATCGTCCAAAGTGGTTTGTCTATGAAGTATAGTCTAAGGATGGCTCCTCCAAAAAAAAAAAAAAAAAAAAAAAAAAAAAAAAAAAAAAAAAAAAAATCTGAAAGACCTTGTGTGACAAGAAAATGGGATGACAAAAGGATCCAGAAAGTGACATTTACACAAGTAATGATTGTTAATCACATTAAAAATAAGTCAGGAATTTCTGTGTCGACGGACATGATGCTTAGATGATTAAAGAAACAGGTAAATCAATTTACATGACAATAATAAAACAATCAGCTTTAAAATCTCGCTATAAATTGTCCAGAATTCAATTAACTTGCAAACATACGTCATATGGACCCAAATGGTACGATATGATATTCAGTAATGAAAAAAAAATGGAATTTGAATGGCCCAAACACGTGGGCATACTATTGGAATGACTTAAGCAAAGATCCTGGGACTTTATTAAATCGACAAAAAGAAGGTGAATTTTAAATAATTTGGTCATTACTTAGCTTTAATGCTCGTGCATCTGTGGAGTTATTCATTGGTTGCCAAGCAACACAAGACTACGTACATACGTTGGAGATTAATTTTTAGTCATTTGGGGAACTTTTGCTGATCTAAATTATGGATTTTAGCATCTATTCATGTTGCATACAAAAGAATAACCTCAACTGGCCGGCGTGAAGTTCTGATCCGGACCCAATCGAAAAATTTGTAACATCATATGTCGTAATGTTTATGCAAATTTTTGTTATAGTTTTCTTTTAATGAGTTTCGAGCTGCTGTTGAACATGTTTGGTACGAAATACACACCTAAGTGACGCACCATTTTGTTTTTTCGATGAAAAGTCACATTCTTGCACTAACTGCAAACAATTTAATTTTGTAGTTATTTTTTCTGTAAATACACAAATTGTCTATACTTTTGCCACAATGTTAATTTTATTTTTTTGTCTTTATATTTTATATAAAAGATAAAATTCAAAATTTATTGTGTGTGAATAAAGGATAAGTCACAACTAATATTTGGCAGAGGAATTACAAAAATTCGGTACATACTTCAGAAAATAGAAGCATAATCGATTATTGTCTAAACTTTTGCTGAGTGGTGTATTTATATATACACACGCATATATACAGGGTGAGGCATACATATCGAAACAATAGGCTATCTCCTTAAATATTGCCCCTAGGCCAATACATCGAAATGCAAAACTTCATTAAAAAATAAACTTTTTAATAAGATAAGTTGTAACTCCATAGAGGGTCTATTTAAAAAATTACAAAAATTAACTTTTTATACGGCCCCCGTCGGATAAAAATTCCAATTAAGAATACTTTCCTTATTCAGTCCTGAATAATACACAAAAAGTTGCATTTTCATACCTTCAAAACTCGCAGAGTTATAGCCATTTGAATAATTCATCAGGTTTTAAGGGATTAAACACAAATTAAAATGCGCGCAATTCAAAAGACTATATTACCTTAGCAGTTCTAGGAAACGTGTAAAATCTTTTAAGTTAGAATTTTGATTTTTTTTTCTTTTTTTATGTTGGTTAACCATTTAATTTGCTAAGAAAATCACATCCTAAAATTTATCATAAAATTTATAAAAATTTCATATGATTAGTACTGGTTTAAATGGGATAATAAAAAATTTTTATAATTCCAAACATTATTTATCGGATTTAAATTTCGTTCAATAAATTAAAGATGAAAATCTGATTTTAGTTTTTGTTGCGGGATTTTTGTGTTTCAATATTAATTTTAGAACGAATAAAAATATTTATTAAAAAATAATATACTTAAAAAGAATCATATTTTGAAAATTAAATAATTTTTCAATTTTGCCCGAAACAAATAATTAAAAATGACATGTTTCAAGTTTGTACTTTTTTTCTTTAACAATTCTTAACTTTCAATAAGGTCTGCACTGGACGAAATTTTAAATTCCGGTCTCGACCAATCCGTATTAAAATCTCTGTCTCTGACTGACCTAATACGTGCATGGTATAAGAAAAATTTGGTTGAATCAAAATTTTTACAAAAACCCCATAGATTTTAAAACCGCTTAAAAAAAAAAAAAAAAAAAAAAACTTTGAAATTAATTTTTTAAAGAATAGTATAGTTAAATGCCAGAAAATTAAACACAATAAAACCAGAAAAAAAATCTGCATATGACGGAATTTTGTTTTAAAGAGAAAATATGCTGATCCATGCAAAATGAATGCAATAATGCCTGAGAAAAAATAAACTCCATTTAACCCTCCTAGGAAGGGGATTTGTCTATTATGTATTTTCTCTTCCCTATGTGATTCCGTCTTAAATGGTTTTACAGTATAACATTTTTCAAAGTCTCCAACGCACGGTATATGGATTTGCTATATTAAAATATAAGTGAAACATTTATATATAAACAGAGATTCATTGATAAAATAAATATATCACAGCCTTTGGCGCTTCTTTAAAAGTAAAAAGTATGAATATACAGTGGGTTGCCAAATTATTAGGGTCTGTCATGGAATATAGCTTTTTTGCACAATATTAGGATATAATTTGACAATAAACACTGTTTGTAAGTTAAAAAAGCTTTATTATTATAGTTTGAGTATTACGTATTATTATATGAAAAGAAAACTCAACAAAAATATAATATAGTCAATTTATCAATGTTAAGTACAGAATATTAATATTTGGTGACATTTCCTTTAGCTTCATGGAGTGCTTCGATGCGTCTCGCCATAGTCTCTTCACAATTTCTGGCACTTTCTTTTATTTTGGGGTTATCATGCCTTACATTTATTAGTTTTTCGATGAGTTGTACCTTGATTGTAATCATATTTTTGGCGATTTCTCCTTGGTGATCTTCCATAAGCTTTCCGTGGGGTTCATGTGAAGGGAATTGCCAGGCCAAGGTAAAACTAGGATATTGTGGTCTACCCAAAACTTTGTAAAGTTTCTAGCTTTATAACAAGGCACTGAATCATGTATAAACATAAACTTTTCGCCACTTGGGAACCATTCTTCAATTTGTGGAAGCAGCCGAGTTTTAAGAACATGCCTGTACTGGTCTTGTCTCATGATTCCCTAGGCATTGTAGAGGCGTCCAACTCTTTTCGCGTTTATGACAGACCACACCATTACTTTATCAGGGTGTTTAATACTATCCACGATGCAGTCATGGCGTTATTTTTCGCCTGGGCGTCGCCTGACAAAGCTACTTTTATCGGCTAAAATCTCAAAAATTGATTCATCTGAGAAAAGCACCTAAAAAATTTAAATATGTTAATACTTTAGAAATAAATGACTTTAAATGACTTAAATAACAATTATCTTAACAACTCACCTTACTCCCGTCATCAAATGTCTTCTGGCGGTATTCATCAGCCTGTGCAAGGTGCTTTTGTAAACTAGGTTTCTTGCCTGGCCAATGCAAATCCTGTCAACGCTTCCTCCGCTAATGTCCACAGCGCAGTTTTTTCAAAACTGGCATTCCAGATTCTTGAATAATGTAAGTAAGGAGTCCTATCTTTTTCTTTCTGTTTCCTAAATAGTTATCCCTGATTTTTCTATTGGTATGTGGAGTTCTTATGCATTTTCTTCCATTTTTACCTCTTCATTTGGGCAAAAGTGACTGGTTTTTGTCCAGATTTATTTTTATCCTGTTGACTACTGACTTGGAAACTGAAGCAAGTTCTGCCTTTTAGAATGACTCGTATGCGGAATAAGAGGTTTTACCTTAGATTTTTTCCTAAGTGACAAATCAACCCATGAACCTATACTGAAATCATTAAAAATAAAAAATAAATTAAATCGTAAATAATTTTTTCCAAAAAAAGAAATATCGAATCAGTAAAGATAGATAATACTCAAATGTAATTCTTAAATTTTCCAAAAAAAAAAAAAAAAAAAAAAAAAAAAAAAAGAATTTTTTTCGGTTAAACGAAAGCATGTTCCACTATTGCGTGTAAAAAGACTTAGCGTCTTTCCCATTATTAAAATATTTATAGAAAGCAAAGAAACCTTTTAACATACTAAAAGTACTTAAAAGTTGAATTATAGAGATATTAACAATGGTAAAATACAATCCTGCAACACTTAAACCATTTAGAGCTGCAGCCAAGAGCACCCAAAGTGTATGACTAGCAATAAATGTGGCTGCCCTAATAATTTTGCAACTTATTGTAAAAAACGGAAAGCTATAGTAAGTATTTTTCGTCGGAACTCCTACCCGCGAAACAATTTTTAACTACACTGAAGTAAAAAACAATGTAGAAATTCACGGCTGAGCCTAGCTTTGATTTAAACTATTTTCCAGGCTGGTCCGGATTATAATTTTAACCATGCTGGACATAATTTTTCCCCTATGGGCCGGTTTGGGACCAGACCTAGATATTTTGATCCATGCAGACCTCCAGTG
This sequence comes from Maratus speculifer, assembly GCA_964019185.1. Taxonomy (NCBI): domain Eukaryota; kingdom Metazoa; phylum Arthropoda; class Arachnida; order Araneae; family Salticidae; genus Maratus; species Maratus speculifer. Next base: position 43,431,576 of record OZ025297.1, on the reverse strand, counting down.
GTAACGATAAACATATTTTGAAAACAAGTTTTGATTAGGTTTTCAGATATGGAGATGAAATTTTTTTGGTTTAATTTAGAAATGGATAAGGATTAATTTCCTAATTGGTAATTTTGCTCTACGAGGGCCGTATAAAAATTTAATTTTCGTATTTTTTTCAAATAGGCCCCCCCATGGAGTTGCAACTTATCGTATCAGGAATTTCATCTTTCTTAATGAATTTTTGGAATTGGAAGTAAGGGTCTAGAGGCAATTTAATACATTTCTAATTTAAAAATCTGAAAAAATTATCATAAAATTATATTTTTAAACCGTATACAATATACACCGTAGAATGTTAATTATATATATGTTGCGTTGTGGCACATAGGTATTGTAAACATTCAATCTAATGCATTGTAATTAGTTTAGAAATGCGTGAACTCATTTCCGATTAACTCAGACACTTTTCCGACGACAATACAGATCGTGAAGTGGTCACAAAATCAGTGGAGTAAATTCGGCTAGTAGATCCTCCATTAAAAATTAAGGCATCTTCTTTACATTTTATACCTTTTTAGCAATATATCAGCTAAAGCAGTTCACACTTGAGTCACAAAGCTCAGGTCTGGATGTTATGAATCACAGTTGGTATTAGAAGAAATTAGAAGAAATAGTTATTGCCATAAGAAAATAACCAGACTTAACCTAAGATGTTAGCAAGTGGAAAATTGAACAATTTTCCCCATTTTATTGAGTAGCCACTGCTTTTTCGATCAATCTCGCAATAATATAAACTGTGTTGCGCGTCTCTGAACACTGAGAAATAATAATGTCAAACAACAATTTCCAGTGAGAATAATTCTGCAAAGAGTTTTTTCAAAAGTATTCGAGGACATCAGGAGTGAAAAATATCCCAGTGCGCGAAAGATCTGAAAATGAAATGAGTAATAAAAAAAAGAAGAAAGAAAAAGAAAAAGAAAAGAAAAGAAAAAGGAATGGCTGTTTTAAAAACATTCGAATTTACACTAAATAAAGAACTTTGTCAAAAATCATGATACAATTAAAGAATAAGCTAAATTTATTAGTAACACAGCCAGGCAACTGAGTATCCCACGTTCCACTTTGAACAAACCGTAAAAAAACATCGCAACAATTACTGAGGAGGTAACAAGTGGACATATCGCTGGAAATCTACTATCCTTTTATATTCTACGCGTAATAAAAGGGACACATATAAAATAGCTCCTGTCAAATCACTTTTATGAGAAAACGTTAAACAAATCTGTAGGATACACAAATAAAAAAAAAATTGTTAAAGGTAGAGATGGCTGTATAAAAGTAGCAGCAAAAATGTGCATCGCCTTGCACTGTTGTATTTAAACATTTCCCAGCGAGAGCCAGTTGCGATTTTAGACGAACAAATTTTGAAAACATATTATTTTTTTTTCTTGTTTGAAACATTTTTTGTGTTTCTTTTTGCAATTCATTACCGAAAGTATTCTTATTCTAAGCTAAACTTTACAAAAGAAATAACATGTGAGAACTATGAAAATTTCTCAGCAACTTTGGAGGCACAAATGCTTGTCACACATCCCCAAAGGGTTAACAGAACATTTAGAGTTTAGCTTTCTATTAATTTAAAAGAAAACAGGTTTTATGTATCATGTTCTATTGTTTATTTATTTAGTTTTTAATTTACATAGATAATTTGTAACACCGTGTACAATTCATAAACAACATGCAGTAATTGCTTTTGAAGTTACATACAGAGTTAAATTTTCCAAATGGGTGAAAAAGTCCAGGTGGCTTTTCATTTTTTTCGTCCACTAGGAAAATTTATATCTGTTATAATTAATATACCGATTGAAAAAATGCGTTATGAATTAAGCTAATGCATATATAACAAATGCAATAATCTTATGATTTATCATTATTTTTTAATTTAATGTATGAGAGAATTATTTTTCTCATCAATCATTTTCACTGAATCATAGAACGAATAATTGGAGTAAATTTTGTTGTTGTATCTTAAGGTATCGTATTATATGTATCTTAAGTATTAAAAATTTGCATTACATCTTAACTTGAAAAGTAATATTTTCTTTGATTAGAAAATATTTAATTTTAACTTATTCTTTTAGGTATCTTTTCTTAAAAAAAATCCCATGTATGAAATATTCAGAGGCCTTTCATAAAAAATATCCACTCATTCCGATATAAAAAAAAAACAAATAATTCATCTTTAATTTACAGTTTCATTCAAATAATATAATATGAAGAAAATTTATTAATATTTAAACTTAAGTGAGAATTCTTTTATAAAATATTAAAATTAAATCATTTCAGAAGTCGCTTCAAATGCTATCCTTTCAAAACAAACAAAAATATATACAATTAGAATTATACATTGATTTCAACTGAATGATAGTTCAGGAACAATTTCATGCTTACGTAATTAAAAATTGTACTTCAAATGTACTGCATGCGAACTTTAAATGAATAATATAGGATAAACAATAGAATATTGTAGCATAAATTCATTGCATTCATTTTAGAAAAATATTTCAAATCGCGCAGGAAATCAAATAGAGTTTAGTTATTGAAATTTATTTCCAAACGTTCATTTTCATCATGCAGTTAATATATATTGAATTACGGGTTTAAATACTGTAACTGTAAACTTAATATAAGCCCTCGAGACATAATATACCAACAATGTACAACAACGTTTCAAAGGCTTAATGTTTAAAGGTTTATTTATTTATTCATAAATATTACATAATAAAAAATCATATATGTTACATCCATTGTTAATTAAGTTATTATTTAATAACACTATTCAGTATTTTTAACTGCCTTTGTTACTGTTATCATTCCGTCTGCACAAGAGTTAAAGCGATATTTCCTAAGGAGAGTTTGATAGGCTTTACCTTGAATGATTCTATTTGTTCGGAAATGAATATAAGCCTTTTGTATCTACATACTAAGTGCATGTCTAGTTGAAGTTGAGCGTTGAAAGTGTAAATTATTTTGCTTTTTAGAAATTAGCTTTGAAGAAGATTAGGTATTGCAATGTATCAGCTGAAGTTTCTTTAATAAATTTGGTTTTCTTGTTCAGTTAAAAGCTTTATAGTGCGGTGGTACGTTTATGATATTACTTAAATTTAATTTCCATATATCAGTATGAAATTAGGGTGTTGGGTATATTTTTTGCGTTTATTATGTACGTGAAATATAGCTTTTTCTAAGTTACAAATAAATTTGTTCGCAAATTCCGATTTGAGTATTTCATTTAAAAATTTCATAAAATGGAAATTCTATCTTGCTGAAGCAATTAAGTGGTAGATTTACGTAAATTCAGCTTAGTTAAGTAATCTTCACTGTTCAGATCGGAAGTTCAGCTGATTTGATTAAAATAATATAGGACACAGACCGCTTAGATAAATATAGAGACAAGTTAAATATTATTTTATTAAACATGCAATATAAACCAGCAACAACCTTCAATGTATTAAACACAAAATACTAAATTGTAGTATGTGTAATTCAGTGTTTTAGAGTTTCGATCTTGCATTTATTAACGAATAATAACTAACTGCAAGTTAAGCTGCATGCATTTCCGAATTTTTGAGACGTACTATGTAGGTAAATGAAGCCTCAATATTTCACTAATAACATATATGTCAAAGCCTTTTGTACTTAAAGCAACTGTCATACTTTTTTTGAGTTTTATGTCGAAAGTATAGATCCATGCTTTCACAACTACAAAATCACGAAAATTCCTAATTTTTATAATTTTGGAGCTGTATTTTTTTAACTGTTTAATTCATTGCTTTACAATTGTTGTATGGTGCAACAGTAGCATGCAGTGATGCTATATTTGTCCCTGGAACAACTAAATGAACTTTAAGTAAAAAAAAAAAATAATAATAATAGGTGTTTAAAAATTATTTAAAAAAAAATGAGAAAAAATGTTTTGACAACAGGTGAAATGTATTCTTTAACATGATATGTTTAATAATTTTTTTAATAAATTAATCGACTCCCGATACCAAATATCTTTCATAACTATTTTAGCAAAAATGTTATTTAAGAATTTCCTCTAAAAATTTTCGAACAAATGCGGTATCTTGCCGTCTTATATGAAAACATGCTATAAAATCGAAAGAGATTTTATGATTATTGTTACTTTTAAGGTCACGTTTCCCATTTTTACATTTTTTCAAAAATATTTCATACCTATATGCATGCATACATATGTATATATATATATATATTCAATTATAACAGAAATATTAACAAGGTAAAAAAGAAAAAAAACGGAATATTTTTTTGCTTTTTTAGTAAAAACGGAGTAAAACACTCTCTTATTAATTGCACAATCATGGAAGCTTAATTGAATCTAGAATTCTTAAAAAAATTATAATTTTATAATTACACTTCCATAATTACTTTCCAGTTTTATTAATTTCCCTTAATGAGGGTTTTTCTCATTATTCTGTCATATACACAAAATATTTAAAATGTTAAAAAAAAAAAAAAAAAAAAAAAAAAAAAACTTTTTTCATTTTTATAATATTTTGTTTAAAAATATTTTTATCTAGAATTATGTGTTTTAATGCTTTAGAAATGTTAATTTGTGAATAACATTTAATGATATGATAATTTTTCGTTGTAAAAAAAATAATAATAACATTTAGTTTTATTTCTTTAAGAATTACGTAGAAAACTTTAATTGTTTTTAAAGTGGAAATTTTTTCACTTGAAAATGGTTCAATTTAATATAGTATTTTTTTAACTTTAAAGTGAAAAAAAATGTGTAATTTATTAGAATCTCTCGCAGACAGATGGAAGATATAATTTTAAAATATGCCTGATAAATTGTATTAAGCATAAAGATGCGATATGTTAATATCACATCTTTAACAGTTAATAGTTTGTAAACGAATTGAAGAAAAGGAAATAAAATTTGGAAAGAAATGGATTTTTCCCCTAAATGCTATTATATTACTAATTTTCATAAAAATTGTTTTTCAAAAAAATTTCATAAAAAAAGAATGTAAATATCAAATCATTCATCCACTTACATATTTATTCTATTGAAATGAGTGTATTTTTTTTAAAATTTTCATATGTTTAATGCAACCATTAATTCAATTTTTTATTGTTATTACTCAGATTACTCCTCTTCAATATTTCAGCTTATCTATCTATACTAATAAAATCCGTGCGCCTCTGTCTGTCTGCTTGAAGCCGATTTCAGTTCGCAACGCGGGCGAGTTGGAAGTCGCGAGAGGTGTCTTTCGATTGGAAATATACCGGGGAAGTCATTTCGGACATTTTCGAGACCGTGGGACCAAAATTAAAAAAGTTATGAATTAAAAACCCCTTGGGAATCGGAACGAAAAATGTCCCAAATACCAAACGGCGCTCAAATGGAGCTCCGAGGCAGAACACTGCGCTACCTTGCGGTGAAGAACCTGAACTTTTCCCCTTTGGCTAAAAGAAGAAACAGCCGAAAACCGCTTTTTCTACCGGCGCTAAGTGCGTTTTTTTTGCGCGTTTTTTCTTAAACCATCATGCAGACAGTTTTTAAAGTAGAAAAAAAACTGATTACATATTCAGAATCTGCGTAAAAATCTGCTTCTGATGAACTAAAAAATACGGGAAAATGTCTTAAGGGCGCGTAGTGCCCACCGTGCAAAACCAAATATTTTTAACGGGACTATGGGGGCGAAGCGACCATAGTTCCGATCCACAATCTTTTTTTTTTCAAGTGCACGTGGCCCACAGTGCGAAATCACATATTTTTAACGGGACCATGGCTCTTTAATTTACTTTCTTTTGTGCTTGAGGATTCGAACACCAAGACTTGCTTATTTAATGAATTTTTTTGCTTATTATATACTGCTTAATACCGAGGTTCGTTTGGAAAAAGTGGCCCAGCTAGCGGGCGTAGCTCGCTAGTCAATACTAATAAAATCCGTGCGCCTCTGTCTGACTGTCTGCTTGAAGCCGATTACAGTTCGCAACGCGGGCGAGTTGGAAGTCGCAAGAGGTGTCTTTCGATTCGAAAAATTCCGGGAAAGTCATTTCGGGCATTTTCGAGACCGTAGGACCAAAATCAAAAAAGTTATGAATTAAAAACCGGTCAGGAATCGGAACGGAAAACGTCTAATTTCCCAAACGGAGCTCTGAGGCAGAACACTGCGCCACCTTGCGGTGATCGACCTGAACTTTTCCCCTTTGGCTAAAAGAAGAAGCAGCCGAAAACCTCTTTTTTCTCCCGGGAAAACGACTTTTTCTTTCGTTTCGGTTCTTTGAAAAACAACTAAATGGTAAAAAATGTTAAACGCGGTTTATTTTCATATTTTTTTTTTGGTAGCATACACGAATATTGTGTAACCTAAGATTTACGCGATTAATACTAATTTTTGTTAGTACAAACGGAAAACGAGCTGCCAAAATTATTTATTAGTTATGTTGTTTGTGATATTAATGAAATTACTTATTTTTTTTAATAGCAGTCTTTTGCAGTTTTTAATACCGAAACTTTTTTTGCGCGTTTTTTCTTATACCATCATACAGACAGTTTTTAAAGTAGATAAAACTGATTACATATTCAGAATTTGCGTAAAAGTCTGCTTCTGATGAACCAAAAAATACGAGAAAATGTCTTATGGGCGCGCAGCGCCAACCTTGCAAAACCAAATATTTTTAACGGGTAAGATGGCGACCATGGCGCGTAGCGCCGGTGGGTGGCAGGCCGGTGGGCCGCCTTTGCACGGTGGACACGTAACGCCCACTGTGCGAAATCACATATTTTTAACGGGATAATGGGCGCATAACAACCATAGCTCTTTAATTTACTTTTTTTGTGCTTGAGGATTCGAACTCCAAGACTTGCTTATTAAATGAATTTTTTTGCTTATTATATACTGCTTAATATCGAGGTTCGTTAGGAAAAAGTGGCCCAGCTAGCGGGCGTATCTCGCTAGTCTATACTAATAAAATCCGTGCGCCTCTGTCTGTCTGTCTGCTTGAAGCCGATTACAGTTCACAACGCGGGCGAGTTGGAAGTCGCGAGAGGTGTCTTTCGATTCGAAAAATTCCGGGAAAGTCATTTCGGGCATTTTCGAGACCGTGGGACCAAAATTGAAAAAGTTATGAATTAAAAACCGGTCGGGGATCGGAACGGAAAACGTCTTATTTCCCAAACAGGTCTCAAACGGAGCTCTGAGGCAGAACACTGCGCTACTTTGATGTGAAGAACAGGAACTTTTCCCCTTTGGCTAAAAGAAGAAGCAGCCGAAAACCTATTTTTCTCCCGTCAATTTTCAAAGAATGTATAAGAGAAAAAGAAGTAATTGGTAAAAAATACTAGACACTGTTTAATTAATATAATAAGTACAACTATTTAAGCACAGCAAGATATGTTCACTAAGAGGTAATAGTGTTGCTAATTAATATTTTGAGGATCTCAGATGTAACTGGCTATTCATATATTTATTCTGTATGTGAGTATTAATCGTTGTAGCTCATTTTCATACTTTTTCTTTTGGGTAGCATACACGAATATTGTGTAACCTAAGATTTACGCGATTAATACTAATTTCTGTTAGTACAAACGGAAAACGAGCTGCCAAAATTATTTGTTAGTTATCTTCTTTGTGATATTAATAAAATTACTTTTTTTTTTTTAGTAGCAGTCTTTTGCAGTTTTTAATGAACAAACTTTTTTTGCGCGTTTTTTCTTAAACCATCATGCAGACAGTTTTTAAAGTAGAAAAAAACTGACTACATATTCAGAATCTGCGTAAAAGTCTGCTTCTGATGATCCAAAAAATACGAGAAAATGTATTATGGACGCGCAGCGCCAACCGTGCAAAACCAAATATTTTTAACGGGAGAATGGCGACCATAACGCGTAGCGCCGGTGGGCCGGCTTCGCACGATGGGCCCGCACCGTCCACTATGCGAAATCCCATATTTTAACGGGATAATGGGCGCATAACAACCATAGCTCTTTAATTTACTTTTTTTGTGCTGAGGATTCAAACACCAAGACTTGCTTATTAATTGAATTTTTTTGTTTATTATATATTGCTTAATATCGAAGTTCGTTTGGAAAAAGTGGCCCAGCTAGCGGGAGTAGCTCGCTAGTTGTAAATAAATACAGTGTGTTGCTTTAAGTTAGCTTGTATTCTTTTGATCTGTGCTTAAATTACTCGACAGACGGATAAGTAAGTATAAAGCTTGTTTTTATTATTCTGATAACTTAAATCTCGTTCTTTTAAAATTAAGATTTGATTTAAATCGTATTGTTCCCATTTGTCTTGTAAATTTTACGCATTTTTTTCTTTATGCATACGATTTAGATTCTTATTTTATTCAAAATATTATTATGTGTATGGAATTAAATAGATTGAGTTTTGGACAAAAAATGCAGTAGAACCCCGATAATTCGAATTAATTGATTGGGACCAGATACAATCCGGATTATCCGGAGAAATAGAAAAAAAATAATTAAATAAAACATACTAACAGAAAATAACCTTTATGTTTAACTTATTGATTATTTACAGACAGTAAAAATGTTTACTTTGTAATAATAACCTTTGTAATTTTTTGCAGTTTTCTGTACCTTTTGCGAACCGTACGATCATGCATCCGCTTGAGCACAAGTAGATCATTGGGTATTGTTTAAATAAGAAAGCTTAAGGTATTCTTCCTAAAAGATTTCAGAAAAAATATTTATTTATTCAGAATACGACGATGAAAGAAGTTAATATTATAGAAATTAGTCAAAAAGCTTCTAAAATTTGAAAAAAAAATTACCAAACTGATCCGGATTATCCGGAGATCCGGTTCGAACTTGCGGGGTTCTACTGTAAAATAATGATTGCCATATGCATTCAAAATTAACAAAAACAGAATTTTACACTTCGCTTTTTTTTTTTTGTTATAAAAGATTAAGATATAAATCTAATCCAATGTTTTTTCGGTCTATTTTAATTTGAGAGATTTAAACAACTGCCAAAAATTAATAATATAATTTATGCATTTTATTTAAATCAATACAAAATGTTAGCCAATCTGATTTTGAATACCACTTTATAAGAACATAAGATTAGTTGTCGAATGGTAATTTTCGAATTTTTCTGCGGTAATTTCGTATAGTAATAATTAGTTTGATTTTATTTGTCAGACTATATAGTTACGAAATCAGTAAATTTTTAGTCATAGTTTATTCACAAAAAAATTGTGTATGTTTAACCACCTGAACTCAATAATATACGCAAAGGATGTCACGATATTTTAGTCTCTCCCGATGATGTCTGATATCTGGCTAATTTTTTTTAATTAGTGATACCAAAATTTCAACAAAGAAATTTTAACTTTCGTTTTTACTTTTCAAGACTATTGATTTTCCATAAATAATATAAAAGAGAATCATTTATGTTACGTGTCTGTGGTGTAATTTCAAAATTTGTAGAAAAAATACAAAATCCGAGAGATACGGCAACATGGTGGCTATTTGCATACGCTGTATGGCCAAAGATAACCGGCCACATGAGATTTTAGACATTTTGATCGATATCTAGAAAAAATATGAGAAATTGTCCCTAAACTCTATAAACATAATATTACAGTCTGTAAACATAATAGTACAGGTCATACATTTTCCCCCGAAATTCCATAGAGGACCGTCAACAAATTGAAAAAGAACGAACATGTTTTGGATATTCCTACAGAAAGTAATGTAGCAAAATCGTTCAAATTTTAGATTAGAATAAAGTGGTTTATTTTAATAAACTGTGTTCATTTTTTTGCTAATAACATGTATACTCGTATAGAAATCTAGATTTTTTTTATAAAAAAACAGTCCCATATTTTTCCAAGTGTTTTGCTTATAATTTGAAGATTCCTTAATATAAAATAGTGTTATTTTTCGAAAATATGACAAGCAACATTGAATACAATACCCTGTAAACAGGATAAAATAATAAAAATTGTATGTAAAATAAGTAGGTTTAATAAATATTTTTATTGCGCATGCGTGAAAACTATGAAATTTTCATTTGCATATTGAGTTAGCTAAATATATAGAGCAACTTTTGTGAAATTCTCAACATCATAACTTGAAACTTCTGAAAGTGATCGTCTATAGAATAAGATCAAAATCCGTTATTTCCAATTTGAAGCAAACTGACAAGGGCTGAAACCATTTATCCATAGATTAGTGACAGTCTAAATTACACAATAAGGCACACATTTCTATATTTTGATAAAAACCATCATTTATTTGCTTCATTTTGGGAACAACGGATTTTGAACTTATTCTATAAACGATCATTTTCAGAATTTTCAAGTTATGATTTTGAGACTTTCACAAACGTTGATCTATTCAATTAGCTAACACAATATGCAAATGAAATTTTGATATCATTCATGCATGCGCAATGAAAAATTACTTAGTAAATCTGCTTTTTTTAACATTTTTTTAATTATTTTTTGATTCTGATTACAATGTCTTATATACAATGTTGTTTGTCATATTTGTGAAAAAGAACATTATTTTATAGTAATAAATCTTCAATTTACATGCAAAAAACTTGGAAAAAGTTTGGGACTAGTTTCATAAAAATCTTGATTTGTCTACGAGTGTACATGCTATCAGCAAAACAATGAACACCGTTTGTTATAATAAACCACTTAACCAGAATCTACAATTTGAACGATATTTCTACTTTAGTTTTGACAGGGTTATACAAAAGATATTCGTTCTTTTTCAATTTGTTGACAGTCCCCTATGGAGTTTCGGGTAAAAAATCTTCCCTTAAATGTGTGACCTGTTGTGTAATGTTTACAGAGTGAGAGTTTCAGGATAATTTCTGATGTTTTTGTGTAGAAATTTAATAAAATGTCTAAAATTGCAAGTGGTCGGTCACCTTTGGATATACAATGTACATCCGTTGACAGCTATAGAGCGCAAGTGGCTAAACTGAAGATAAACTTGAGTTTAAATTACTGTGTTTCAAGTATTGGTTGCTATTAATTATTCAATCTATGCCTGACAAAGGAACGTGACACGATATGAAATAACATAGCTGTATTATTAGTGAGTATAGATGTATTGATAGAGTATTTTTAATCAATATATACATGAAAGTTATAAAGTATGATAGAAAAGGAGACTTTGTAAAATGAACTTTATGTTTATGTTATCATTCATAACTGGACAGATAGCGAGTGACCCAGCAGCATTGTCGTTTGCGTACTAGATTACAAAATCCTTATCATAAACTCTTTTCTGGTGAAATATTTATTTTTACAGTGAGAACATACCATAAATTACTTTTGAAGTTATTCTCAAAAATATATTTCATCATCAAGTTTAAGGAAAAATAAACAATAGGCATGTTGTTACGCATACAAGTATAGTTTTCAGTATAACCTAGATGGGTTTAATATTTCATCATCAAGTTTAAGGAAAAATAAACAATAGGCATGTTGTTACGCATACAAGTATAGTTTTCAGTATACCTATGGTAAAATGTAGGGTTAAATTTCTTTCTTAATTTACAAAAAATAAATTCTTATTTAACAGGTATTTTAAGCAATGAAAATTATTTCCTCTAAATTATAAGAATATTTTCTAATTTTAAACGATAAATAATACGCAATCTGTGATAGAATTAATAATTTATAATGTATTGTTTCGAGTTCGGAATGTTACGTTTTATTTTCGTTATTTTTTTGCGTAATATTTTTTTTCTTTTTTTTTTTTGTAGAAACTTATTAAATGCTATTATTATTTTTTTAAACCCATATTCATAATTATTTTTAATTACAATAAATGTATACGTTGAATCACAATAATTATTTTTTCTGATACTTTTTTTCTCTTATAATTCAAATTTACCTACTTATAAAAACGTGTTATAAAATTCAAGCATTCATTAGCATACAGATCAAGATATGCACTTTGCAAAAAAGTACATATATATATAGTTGTTAATTATTTGTCTAACTTTCATTGGTATGGGATATTGCAACCAGTAACTTAAGCAATTTTTTTATAATAATTTATATAATATATATAAATTAAGTTCTCACTTTCAAGAGAATAATTTTATTTATTCTTAATTAAAATCACATATATTTTTAGTAAAATTTATCATTTTTATGTATTTGGATAGATGTTTTAAATTTGCGAGTAACTTCTAGCTTTCTTCTTTAAAATCTACTTTCGAAATTTTATTCTATTTTTTAAATTATCCCGTAAACAGTGCTTATGTAAAAAAGAGACATTTGATGAGGTACATGTGGTGATAATTGTTAAATTCTGGAAAATTGTATACAATATACGTAGCCTAGATAAAGGAAAACCTAATTAAATACCTGTATTAATTCTACAATCCACATGCTATAAATGACCACTAGTTTGTAAAACGTTTTTCAAGGAGAAGTCATTACATAATATATAATGTACAGATAAATCTGGAGTTTAATTAAATGGTACACAACTGCTTCTGTGAAGTTGTTTTTATATTTTAGAAAAGAAGAATGTATGCTTAAAAAGTACTTTCATTAAGTTAAATTATGACTTTTTTTATATAAAATGTTTGGAGTATTTTGCACAATACACTATCGAAATTTAGTGAATAGGTGAAAAATAAAGATTGTGGTATTTCTTTCACCTTTTTAAGAACAATTAGTATATATATATATATATATATATATATATATATATATATATATATATATATATATATATATATATATATATATATATATATATATATATATATATATATTAAATTTAAAATTGAAATAAATTTAACGCTGAAGTTCAGAATACAGGAAAATGAAAAAAAAAATCTTTATAAATAAACATTAATGAATTTGATTGACAGTTAAGTGTAGAAAAAATTAACAATTCGCTATTATACTTTGATTGGTATTTAACAAAAAATTTACGAGTACTTAATATAATTTATTTAAATATTACGTTAAATAAACTTTTTTATATAATTATATTTTAAATAAATATGTTGTTTAAATATGAAAAAATATACAAGAACCAAAGAATTCTTTGAATATAAAGACTGTGTTTTTGTCATATTTGTATACATTAGTGTTTTAACTTTGTATTTTTTCTATTATTTAACGTTAAAGAGACGTCATTATATAAATAAATTAAACTCTCGATTTTTTTTTAAAAAGAAACAATTACTTTTTTAAAGAAATATTTTCTCCTTATTTGATTCACTTTACAAATACTGAACATAAAAATTAATCCACAAAATCTTAATTATTTCCATTAGTATGACTGCTAAATGTAAATTTTATTACTGCTGAGAGCTTTAATTTCTTTACGTTCCTGAAAGGAAGTGGTTAAAAAGAGAAAAAGTTATTAAGAACATTATTAAATAAGCAGTTTTTCTCAAACTCTTTCATTTTTTTTTATCCGTTAATTATTCTGAAAGAATGTAATAATTTTATTTAACTTTTCTTTTCACTTCCAGAAATAGTTCCACTTCAAGAACAAACTAATTTTTTCACTTTTTAAGAATTTTAGCTAAATAAATATTCAAGAGCCGAAATTTAAGGTTATTTAATGAGCGTATATTTCTAAGGAGGAATATAATTAAACGCAATAAGAAATATTAAAATATGATGTGTTTGTTATTATTTGGGATTCTAAGTTTTTTCTACATCAAAATTGTCACTTTAGAATTGTTATATATAAATAAAATGCAAAATCCCATGTAAAATAAAGATACCAAATCTGTTAATTACTTAAATTATTAAATGTGATAAACAAATTTACTCCCATATTCAAATAATGTAAAAAAAAACGTTGTTTTGAAGATATTTACATGCGTATGTACGTGTTTGTGAGCGGAAATGAAAAGAAATATATACATCTTTATCTGTTTCATACATACTTTGAAAACCAATAACTAATCTATTTTATAAAATGTCTTCCGGCTCGGATGCAGATGTAGTTAGGTTTCTAATTTAAGAATTAATTTCTTAGAGAAAAGAAAATAATAAAATTTTTTATTTAATCAAGATTAGAGAAAAATCTAGTTTAGCAAATTTTTCTAGACGTTTTGAGAGTTCTTAATTTTACCTTTTAGTAACAACTGGTTTTATCAGAATCATTCTCGGTGTTTAAAAAATATCTTTTTCCATGCTCAACATCTCGAAATCTTAGGATGCATTTTCAATCTCATTTTTAGAAGAAAGGGCATAAATCTTGCAGAGGTGATTTCTGGAAAAAATTTATAAGCAAACTGTGTTTTTATTTTTGTTCAATTTATAAGAATTTAATTTACAATATATTTTTTTTCAAAACGACCATATTTTTCGTTTCCTGCTATGTTGCTTCGTAAAATTCAGTTCAAAAAGCCCATTTTGAGATTTTTATTAATATATTTACCATTTCTCAAAAATTGAGACAGTAATAAAAAATAAATTAAAAAATGAGTAGGAAAATCAGCAGTTTAATTTTAAATACACCCTTAATATGAATTATTTCATAAACCATTATGGAGTTTTAATAAACTTTTGTTGTAAGAATTGCTCCTGATAAAACTTGTCAGTGTAAAAATTTTACGTATTATCAAGAAAATATATAATATATTTATCTGAATTTGTTATCGTCAGGTTTCACAATGTTATGATTTTTTCCTTTCACTAGAATTACCAAGGCCACTGACGTGACCCATGACGCGATTTTTCGCTTGTAACTTTTTTTTTCATAATAAAACTTTGAAACTTTTTATTTTTCTTCTAAATAGTCAATGTAATGCTGTAACATGAATTTAATCAAAACCCAATAAAAACTTTCTATCCGCAGGTCTATGGACATAGAATTGCTGGGTCATTGCTAACCCGAACAAAAAGACTAGCTTTTTGTTTTATTTCAACAGAACCTTTAACTCTCTATATAAATCAATAGCATAAGAATAATGTAAGAAGGTACGGCATTTGTTTTATATGAATAGTGTGTGTGTGGGGGGGGGATTCAACCTGGGACACCATCACACGTCTGTCACAGCACTTCCAAAGCAAATTTGTTCATCGAGAGATTTTATCAGATTTGCATCTATTCTTGGAATGTTGCAAAATGTAGTAATATCTGTTATACCTTAGAAACTAAAGATAAAAGAATACTTTGCCTGTTGCAAATAGCGCGGGGTGTAAATTAATATATATATATAAGTTAGTGATATTCCCGTTTCGTTCATTTATACTAATGGGGTCGCGACGGAGGAGGGTCTTTCGAATGGGAAAATTTTAAAACTGCAAAGCGAACTTTCAGAAAATGATTTTAGTGACGGAATTAATTCTGATGATAATGAAAATTTTGACATAAAGGATGAAACAATTTTGTAAAAGTGCTAACAATGTAAGGAGAGAATAATATAAGGCGATGTGCGGTACTTGCTTTAAATGAAGTGTTTGTGAGCCTGGGGGATTGTACTAGCGGCATCATCACGCACCTGTCACAGCACTTACAAAGCAAATGTACTCATCAGGATCCAGATATTGTCGGAATCTTGCAAAAACTTGAAATCTCTGTTATACCTTAGAAATCAAGGAAAAACAACATTTTGCTTGTTGCAAACGGCGCTGGGAGGAAAAAAAAATATATAGATAATTGGTATTCCCGATCCTTTCATTTATAGTGATGGAGTCACGATAAAGGTCTTTCAAATGAAAAAATATAAAAACTGCGAAGTAAACTTTAAGAAATAAATTTTAGGGACGGAATTAATTCTGACACTAATGACAATTTCGGCACAAATGGCAAAACAAATTTTTTAAAAAATGCCAATAAAGTCCCATCACCGAATAGATGCCAGTGGCAGCGAGCTGAAAGAAAATAGCCTAGTAAATGATGTGGAGAAAGTGATGAAACCCCAGCCAATCATAAGTGTCTTGCAAAGAATATAAAATAAATAAGGTAATTTTAATAGAATAAAAGATGCAAATTAAATTATTCATTTAAAGGGACTTGTAAGAAATGGGAAAAAGTAATATAGAACTGCGATGATATAGTAATGATATATATGATGATATATATGATGATAAAGTAATATAGAGCTTGATGACCAGTTTAAATTTTAGGGGCTCAAGATCTATCCGTCATAAATGCTTGGATAATTTAAAAAAGTACAGCAAGGTTTAACATAAAATGCAGAACTCATATTATATAATTAGCAGAGGAGCTCAGCGAAGCATATATCCAAAATGAATCTGGACTGATAGGTGCTGTAAAAATTTCTATCTGCCCATGTTATGATAGGGAAACGGTTATAGCCGAGTTTTTTTACTAAAAAAAGCCCTTTAGTCAACCACGTCAAGTCCTACATCAATCGATAGCCTTTAAAAGGAAATAAATTTCTGCCAGTTTCAAGCTTTTATCTCAAGTCCATGGGGGGGGGGGGGGTTATGACTCTTAATACCTATATTGAAAAAGAGCACATAGCGCCAAAACTACTAGTCGGTAATCAAACAAAAAACAGATGTATAATATTATTAAACGAATAATATATTTTTTTTTCAGAATTTTTCATCAAAAGTACGAGTTTTCTATAATTTTTTTCTTCTTTTTAATTGAACATTTTAATAAAGAAACAATTAAAATATTTGAGTGACAACCTTAATATTTTTGCTTATAATGCTACAAGATATAGTCCATATTATGTATCATTTTCAACTTCCTACGTGTAGTGAAACATATAATTTTTTTTTAAACATATTCCGGGAGGTTGGAGTGTCTCGCACCAATCTTACATTTATTCATAAATCAAATACATTTGATGCTAGTTTCAAGTGGTAGGGTGCATAGAATAATGCCGAATTCATTAATCATTGAATTCATAGCAGATTGGTATCGTTAACTACAAAAAATATTTTGTTTATGTAAAAAATGAAATAATATTGATTGTGTTCAATGTTTTTTTAGAAAAAAATTATCAATCTATCTTCTGTAGAGCAAATGTATGTTTAATGAAATTTTATATTTTCTACACTAAATACACCATACACAAAGTTATAAGCATATTCTAAGGAGGAGGGAGATGTTGCGTGTTTTAAAATATTGTAATTTTTATCGAAATTCAATTTTTATAGTGAAATCTTTAGGAATTATTTTTAATTAAAAATTTAAATATATGTATAAATATTAATTTTTACCAAAAAAATAAATAATACCATTTGTTTTTAATAAATCACCAAAACATCTGAAGGCATTTTACATATCATAAAATTGTATATTTTAAAATGTTCTACAAAAATAAATAAATAAATTAATTAATTAATTAAAAAATAGAAAAAAAAAGAGTCGTTTGACACTATCACTTCGATTTAGAAAACAAGCCGATTCCAGTAATAAATTTTCTTATTATAACTCACAAATAACTTCTACAAAAAAAAGTAATAAAAAATCGAACAATCTTCTTACTTTTCAGAATTAGTCTAATTGTTCTCTCAGGCTATGTTGTTCTGCATAACAAAGGAAAAGAAAATATCCGACGGAAAAGCATTTTAAATGTTTCACAAATGGAAATAAGTCTAATAATATATTTTTTTAGGTATTCAAATCGTTTTCTGAATAATCTAACAAATGAATATTTTTTTCGCAGAAAGTTTATGGGCACTTTTTTAACTTCAATAATAGCATGTTATGTAAAACGATGAGTTTGCCTTCTATTTATATAGATTTTTTCTATAATAGTCAAGGCATAATTTTTATTTTTTTTTTCATCCATTCATATTTTTCAGATTAAGCTAAATAATGCGGAATATGCTTTTAAAATACGCTTAGAAGGCGTACACAGGGTGTTTTGTTTCTTTTTTAATGACGCTTTTTAGATCCGCCGGTAGCTCGTTCTAATAACTGGAATGACACAAAATTTCATAAATAATTTTACAAATGGACTAAATAAAACCATTGGGAAAAAAATTCCAACAATAAATAAATAAAGAACTATTTCCAATCACCGGCAATGACGGGAAATTTGGCGCTATACATGGAAAGATAGTTTGGATAAAATGAAATGTTTTATTCAACATAATAACTTTCCCGATGTGCAATTCGGCCACATTCAATGTGACCACCGTTCTCTTGCACCACACCTTGAATTCTTTGTACAACATTTTAAGACAGTCCAGCATAACATGCCATATGGAACTATTGAACTGATCGATGGAACTATTTTGTTTTCCTTGGATTTTTCCCCCTTCGTTACATTAGTCTCCATTTAAACTTTAAAGCAGTTTTGGTTATTAAAATTAGCTGCAGAGAGCTCTAAATAGCGTTTAGAAAAACAACAAACCATGTACTTTAAGACACCTTGCACTTCAGATCGAAATTTGTTTTATTTATCAAATATCGGTATATTCAAGAAATTCTGATTCAAATATTTTCAGTTATAAATACATTGCATATTTATGTTTATATATTTATTATATATAATAAATACATTATGTTTTTATATTTTTTTCTTTCATATTCACTAATATTATACTAAGTTTAAATTCGGCACCGGGAGTTTATAGCTAAATAAAATTTGAAAAAAAAAATATTTTGAATAATTTCATTCTCTTCATGTAACTCGCTCACACGATGAAAAATAATTTAATTGCTGTATCTAATATAGAAAAATACATAAATAAAAGCAATTTCTTTTAATAAATCGCCAAAACATTTGAAGATATTGACGTGTAAGAAAATTGTTTATTTTAAAATGTTCGAAAACCAAACAATGGAATATTTTTTTAGAAAAAACAATTTTAACACTATTATTTAAATTTTGAAAGAAAAAAGGCAATTGCAGTAATACATTTTATTATTACAGTTTACAAATAGCTGCTACTATGAATAAAAACTAATAAAAAAAACGAACAGACATCTCACTTTTCAAAAGAATTAGACTAATTGTTCCCTCTGGCTATGTTGCTGTGCATAACAAAGGAAAAGAAAATTTCCCATGGAAAAAGCAATTTATATGTTTCACAAATGTAAATAAGTCTAATAATAATTATTTTTATTTAAGTTTTCAAATCGTTTTCTGAGTAATCTAACAAATTATACTAAATTATTTTAATAGAAAGTTTAAGAGCAATTTTTTTAACTTCAATATTTGCATATTATGTAAAACGATGAGTTTGTGTTCTATTTATATAGATTTTGTTTTATGTAATAGACAAGGCATTATATTTAATTTCTTTTGATCCATTCATATTTATCCAAACTAAGCTAAATGATGCCAAAAATATTTTTAAAATATGATTAGAAAGCACATACTATAATTTCGATCGACATTTGTTTAATTGCTCTAATATCGGTATTTTCAAGATAATTTTATACAAAAATCTTCAGTTATAAATATATTATGTATTTAAATTTATATATTTATTATATAAAACAATTACATTATATTTTTATAATTTTATTTGATTCATATTTACGTCATTGTATTAAGTTTGAATTCTGCGTGGGGAACTTATAGCTAAATTAAATTTCATAAAATATTTGAATAAATACTCTTATTTTCTTCATAGTACTCGCTCAAAAAGTGAAAAATAATTTACTTGCTACCTCTAAAATTATTTTCCAATAAAGAATTAAACGTTACATGTTATGTTTAAAAAAGAAATAATTTCATATCATATAAAATTGAAATATGAAACATACATCACGATATACATTTATAACAATGTAACGGAATTTTTAGACTGTTGAAATTCTACACGTCTTATTGGAAAATTATTCATCTTACACGACAAATTAAGCATGGCAAAAAAGTAATATCTTGTGCATTTCCAATGATTAATTCCCATTTTTAAAATTTATTACTGGAATCCAGAATTTTATGATTAATTTGAAGTGCAATTCTACAACTTGGGAATTTTAAGAAACATGATTAATCTGTTATTTTTCATTATAGGATCTATGTCACTTAATTATATGCACTATTTAAGTCTATTCATATTTTAAGGTTTGATGACGGGAGGAAAAAAAATATGGATATACCATTATTTTGTTATCTACATGGCAAATAGTCCATGTGAATTCCAGAGGTATAGTAAGAAAAAAACCCACATAGAGGGCAAAATTATTAACTATTGATTGGCGCTTCCACTTATGGACCAAACTGATGTTTAAATGTTTATGCATATTACATCATCTTTCAAACTGACATTGCCAGAGTAACTCTAAATGTGTATTTTACTAAAATATTGGGCAAATGAAAATAACATCTTCTTTCTATTTATAGTTATACAAATACATTTAATAATTCCTTTTGTTCTTCTGTTTTTTAGGTTTAATAAAATTTGTTAATTTAATATGTAAGAAATCTGTAGTCCCAAAAAAATAACTTTTTTATGTAGGATTGGCCTCTCTTAGCATCTTTGTTTTTCCGTTTTGATCGACTCTTCATGCTCGGGAGCTGGGTTGGGCGGCACTTGCCTCAACCAATCCCAATATTTCGCCTTCTTAGCCTCCACGATGGAAAAATTATCCATTAAGCTAAGGGTTTGAAAGATTTAATAATATAAATTAAGACCGACCTGAATACATTTTTTTTTTTAATTTATAAACAAAATTTATAAGCAAAAAATTAAAACACTAAATAACATTTAAAAATACAAAGGTAAAAATTTTATCAAGCTACACGCAAGGCCTCGCCATTACAAATATTAAGTCATTGCATAACAAACATGGGAACAAATCAAGACAGTTACAGTTAATTATCATTTTTTAGAAAAATATAATATTCTTTCGGGACATCACGAGCATGATTCAGAGTTGGTTAACTTGAATACGATCGCCTACTCTTTATTGCGACCTACCCTCCTAGTTCCGATTTAAATTTTGAAACAAAGCCGAAATTTGAACGTTTTTCATGTAGGCGTCATGGGTTGGAGATAAAGCATATCACTGGTAAACAGAAGGTTCTTAATTCAAACACCGGTGCTGGATATTAAAATTTTCATATCATGATCAATTTAATGATCAATTAGTTGCAATTTCTCACAGTATGCAAATTTAACGGTTAATATTATTGTAATTATTATTTTAAAAAATTGCTTGTATAATAAACGTATTTTTTATTGCTTTTAAAATTATTTTTAAAGTTATACTTCTTTTTTTAGAAGTTTCTCAAATGACTGTAACAGTGGAAAAAGGGGATGCAAAATATTCTTATTTATAATTTAAAAAAAATGCAATTATGGAGAATATTTATGCATTACTTCAAAATAAAATTACTTCTTTGCTTTATGACAACTATTGGGACAAAATGTAACGTAATAAAATGTAAAGAGACTTTATTTATTTAAATACTAGTATAATGGTACTGTCATTTATGTAAGATTTTAATAATTATAACTTTGCAATTTTGATTTATTAATTTAAGTATAAAGAGATTTAAGAGACATTTTAAACAAAACAGTCAGTGCAATGTATTATCACATTTACACATTGGTTTTACTACCTTTGTATAAGGTTGCTAAAGTCCTTTTTTTCAAAAAGTTATCGAATAATAATAAAAAAAAATTGCACGATGTGTTTGTATGGGTATTGTTTTCTTTCATTGACATTTCCATACACAAGATAATTTCACTGAAATATAATTTAAAGCAATAACAACTGATTTCCTCAATTTGCAGGATTACTATTTTATGCATATAATAGCAGTGAACGGTTTAGTGAGAATGTATTTACATGTATTAAACAAATTTAAGTATAACTTAAGCGTTAAAATACTTATTAAGGCATATTTCATACACATAGCTTTAAAATGGAATTCTCGTGCAATTATTTACTTAGATATGCAAAACGAGGCATGCGATGCAACGAGCAATAATTTGCAATTACAAAAAAATACATTAAATAATTAACTCCCTGACCGCCGAGCAAATGGGTAAAATCTTAATGTTGTTTTTTTCTGTAATTCATTAAAAAGATTTTTAAAAAAAGATTTTTTTCCAACCTGATACAAAATATGTTATTACGTATAGATGTATAACTTTTGAGAGTGATAAACCTAAATGAATTTTTCAAAACTGGGGTATATTTGCAAAATTATATTAATTTAAATATTGCTTATGTTGCAGTGAAACGTGCAGCTTAGTGAGCGGAAAAATCCAGTCTTGGCTGTCAGGAGGTTAAATCTCTCTCTCTCTCTCTCTCTCTCTCTATATATATATATATATATATATATATATATATAGAGAGAGAGAGAGAGATAGATAGATAGATAGATAGATAGATAGATAGATAGATAGATACATTGAAAATAAAAAAAATCTTAGTAAAATTTGTTTCACTATTCATTAAATAAATTTATATCTATAACAAAAAACTTCCATTTCATAAAGAAAATGAAATTTTTTTATTGATTTTAGAATAGATAATATACAGGGTGTCCAGCAAATAACACCCTGATTTCAAAATTAAATTTATCAAAAACAAAGATCGATAGAAATATTCGGTAAACGGTTTTTTCATTAGGTAAGCTGTAAAAAACTTATACAGAAATTTCAAACAGTGAATATTTTGAAAAAAATTGCTCTCTGATTCCATAAAATGCTTTGTCTTGACATAATTGAAATAATTTTTCAACTTACTCTACAATAATTTAAAGATTTTTCGAAGTAAATTTTTAGAATTTCGAAATTTCAAAAATTTAATTAAAAAAAAAACCTATGAAATATGGCATTTTAAGCCGAGAAATACATTTTCTGTCAGCAATCAAAAGCATGAAAAATGTCAAATCAAAGCATTCTATGCAATCAGAACGCAGTTTTTTCAAAATATTCACTGTTTGAAGTTTCTGTATAAGATTTTTATAGCTTACGAAATGAAATAACCGTTTACCGCATATTACTATCGATCTTTGTTTTTGAGAAATTTAATTTTGAAATCAGGGTGTTATTTGCTAAACACCCTGTGCTATACATTAAAACAACAATATATAGATTTTTGTTTTCTCTTAAAGCTTGAAAAAAATTATTTTGATGATGCACTTATTTAACTACTATTTTCTGTTCCAGAATAAAATGTAAGGTTGCTTTCAGCTGTTATAAAATAATGCAAAGGTTTGCAAAAATAAATCCCATTTCATTTTTCTCTCGCCTCAGTCGGAGTACACTTTTAAAGCGCAGAAATCTAAAACATGAAAAATGTCAAATCAAAGCATTCTATGCAATCAGAACGCAGTTTTTTCAAAATATTCACTGTTTGAAGTTTCTGTATAAGATTTTTATAGCTTACGAAATGAAATAACCGTTTACCGCATATTACTATCGATCTTTGTTTTTGAGAAATTTAATTTTGAAATCAGGGTGTTATTTGCTAAACACCCTGTGCTATACATTAAAACAACAATATATAGATTTTTGTTTTCTCTTAAAGCTTGAAAAAAATTATTTTGATGATGCACTTATTTAACTACTATTTTCTGTTCCAGAATAAAATGTAAGGTTGCTTTCAGCTGTTATAAAATAATGCAAAGGTTTGCAAAAATAAATCCCATTTCATTTTTCTCTCGCCTCAGTCGGAGTACACTTTTAAAGCGCAGAAATCTAAAAATAATGTTCTTAAAATCTTTTTATGTTAATAATATATTCTAATTTTTATAGATAAATATATAAGTAAGCATATACATTAGACACTCATATCCCGGATCCTAAAAGCGCAGAATGTATTTTACGCTTTTATTTTCTTCAGTTAAATGTTCTTAGAATTTTTCTTTGGAAAAGAAGTTTGTGACTAGGTGTGTTTTAATGATGATCATCATCTGACCTACATATATATATATATACATAATAAATAAAAAATTCACCATTTTCCCGCTTTGAGTTTATTCTAAAGTTATATAGGAACATACTTTCATTCTTAGTTTTCCGTAATGTATTAATATTTCTAACGTTTAAGTTCCTTTCATATTACTCAGCATAATCTATTAATTATTTTCTTAAAAATAGCTAGAATGTATCTTGAATGTCAATATCTTATATCGAAATCTTAAATTTATTATACAAATTAATTTTCCTCTTTAGAATTAAAAAACATTTATCGAAACTTTAATTTTGTTTTATTTATTTAATAATCGTCTACTAGCTGAAATTACTCAGCATTTAGTGTGTCGTATTACTCTTACGGTTAACGCCAGTTGTTAAAGAATCCGTGCATCTAGTCCCACACATCAACCAATGGTACAGCGCGAAGTAAGATACCTTTACATTCCAAACAATTTTAGTGGATTTTTAAAAACCTTACGTCAAAAGGGGAGGGGCAAGATTTGCAGAGAATTTTTGAGAGACTTCTTTTGGTTTTTCGGAACAAGCAGAATCCTACTGATCTTTCCACCGTTAACACTCACGGTTCTTATTCAGAATAATTTCGAACGTTTGTGGAGTGCAATGCATTTCCAGCGATGTATTTTTCAAAGACCGCTTTGTGTTTCCTTATTATTTTTGCGGTGATACTAAATTAGAAAAAATGGCTTAATTGTTTTAGTGTAATTTCTTTAACGGACATGATTGAATTAAGAGCATTTTGTATTTATTATAAAATTATGGCGACTGAGTTGTGTGTGGAATATCCAGTGAAAGTGGACAATAATAAAGATTTTGATGCCTCCTTATGTTCGTATATGTTTCATTATTTTAGAACCCTTCATTTAAACTCATCTATCTGCCTGTATATGCCAGCAACAACAAGGATATACATTAATGGTTTTTAACGGAGAATATGAAAAATTTAAATTGGCTAGCGGTATTGTATTATAATACTTTTCTTCCGCCATTTCACCAGATGTTCTTCTATGATCACACTGACTTTTTACATATATATATGCGTACTATATGGCCAAAGGTGCCCGACCGAATTCGATTTTTGACATTTATTTAAATATCTAGAAAAATACAGGAGGATTTATTCTGAAATTCTAAGTTTGTAAAAATAACAGCACAGGTCATATATTCCCGTGAAGATTTTTTGCCGAAACTCCGTAGGGGACCGTCAACAAATTCGAAAAAAAGAATATCTTTGGGATGATCCTGTCAAAATTAATGTAGCAAAAATGTTCAAATTGTAGATTATGATTAAGCAGCGTATTATAATAAACTGTGTTCATTTTCATGCGAACAGCATGTATATTCGTTGAAAGATTGATGTTTTTATAAAAACAATCCTATTTTTTTTTGTTTATAATTTCCAGATTTCTTAATATAAAATAAATTGTTCTTTTCAGACAATAGGGCAAAGAACATTCTACACGACACGATGCAATCAAAATTAAAAAAATAATAAAAATTGTATGAAAAATGAGCAAGTTTAAAAAATATTTTTTATTGCACATGCGTGAATGCTATTAAAATTTCTCATGCTTATTGTGTTAGCTAAATGTATCGAGCAACTTTTGTGAAAGTCTCAAAAACATATCTTTAATTCTGAAAATTATTGTCAATAGAATATGCTCAAAATCCGTTGTTCCCAAAACAAAGCAAAAAAGGGGTTTGTATCCATATATAGTGTAGTACGTGCCATATTGCGTGTTCTTTATTAACACTAAACAATGAATTAACGATAATTAATTTATTAAAGCCTTCTGTATCACAAGTAAAGCAATTAGACTAATTCGTGTCTGGAAATGTATTCTCACGGGGGAGGGGGGGGGGTAGCTTGTAACTAACGTTATATGCTTGCAGATTGTGAAGGTTGTTTCAAGCATTCGTGGGTTTAAATTGCCGGTTGAAACTTTGCGTTCCTTTTTTATACATTTCCCCTTCTTAAAATATATATAATTAGAAAATTTGTAAAATTATTTTCAGTGCAATATTTTAGCCGAACGAAATTTTGGAAGCCATAAATCACGACGATTCTATCTTAAAGTCTTTATTGAATGATTCACCTCGAAGTTTTCATGGATCCATAATATGTTGTCATCGAGAAATTATTAAAATGGATTCATAAAATTAAAAATATATTATTATAACAGCATAATTATATTAATATATTAAATATCATAATATCAAGAACATTACAATTGCACATTGCATATCATAATATGAACAATATTACAGTAAAAAATAACATACATTAAGCATATTTTTAACTATAATGATTTAATAAATTATGTAAATGTAGAATACATTATATAAACGCATATACTTGTTTCAATATAAGATATATCTTAAATAATTATTAATAAAAATAATAATGGTGATATTTCGGCGATGATGATTTACATGTGACATGTATTCCTAAGGATGACAGGGACATCAAATACCATAAAAAATATTTCATAAACTCTAAATTGTATTGTGTATGACTGTAGATGAAGAAATTTCTGATTATTAGAAATGCATATAATAATAATACATAATAACTCTGTAGCGGTTAATATAATAAGCTTTAAATTGAAGTGAAAGAAACTTTATTAAAACACTATAAAATAAATTAAATTTCGCAATTTAATTTATTTTATGGTATTTTTAAAAAGGCTCTTTTCATTTCATTTGATTAACACCAATTTCAAATTATTATCTTGATCCGATTTAAATTGTAAACATAAATTTAAATTTCATTTTAAGACACAGCCAATTTTTGAATTTGTCTTAAAATGTGATTATTTCATTTAAAGGTACACTTTATTTCAGATCTGTTGCAAGTAAATATTTCTAACTTTTAAGTATGAAAGATAATAAATATTATAGAATCGCATAAACCTATTTTTCTTTAATTTTAAAATGGAAGATAATCATTATTGTTTTTATATTCAATATAATAAAAGATTGCAATTGTAATAATTTTAGCTTCCAATTTTCGACGGATGTACATATTTTAGGAATTAGAGATCTTCAAAATATATATTTATAAAAAATTTCTTGTTAGACCGTGTTTTGCCTTAGAAAACCATTTAAACTTATGGACTCAATTGAACAAAGTTTTATTTAATTTTTTTATGGTAATAAGAAGATCCTCCTGCAATTTCGAAACATTTCGCCAGAGAAGAGCGCTGTAATAGCAGTTTTGTGATATTTTCATAATTGTACCATGCTAAATTCTATGTATTTATGCATAGAATTGAAATATTTTTTTCTTTGTTTTTGGTTATGATCAGCTGGTTTTCATTCAATTTGTAAATATTCCGCCGAAATTAGGTTCTCGAATTCAAAATTGTCTGCAATTCCATTATTGTATCATTGAATAGTCATGGATTTATGCTTACAATTCAACGAAACTTTTGTGTAGTTTTTTTTTTATTTTATTTATTATTTATTTATTATTATGGCCAGCATATCTTCATTGAATTTCGAAATAGTCTGCTGGAAGAAAAGACGCTGTAATAGTGACTTTTCTATAATTTTATCGATTATCTGTAATTCTATTGTACATCAATGGTTACTGACAGGTGCTTTGCATCCTTTTAAGTTAGGTATTCGGAAACAACTGATGTAGAAGAGAATAATAGAAACTATTGACTTTAATAAATATCATGATGGAGATTAACTCTTTTTTTACTCAAATTAAATGACTGAGATATAAATTTAAGATGAAAGTCAAAGTTGGACTATCACTAAATTAAAAACCGTAAAGTATTAACACCTGTAACTACTTTTCGAATTATTAAGATTTATGAGATTAAAGAAAAAATTCGGATTCACATAACATTTTTAAAGGAATTTATCTCAAAACTTAAAATAAAAATGCTTACATTGTTATTTTTGTATTCCATTTAAATCAAAATAACTAATTTTCTATCGATTTTAAAATATTGATAATTCTCACTCTAAAATAGTTTAAAAATTACAATGATCCATGCATATCTGAATGAAATTTGTATTTTAAAAGAAATTAATAAATTTCAAACACAGTTCTATGAGACATTCCCGATCCTTTACGTTTATTTCAATAAAATGGAAATTTAAATTCCAGTTTTACACTGTATAGCGGCTTTAGATCTATTTAAGTTATTTTTACAAAATGTAAATTCTTTATTTTTATCTGTGGAGTCTAAAATTTATAGATAACTTACGTCCATCAGTGTCTGCGTTTCTTTCTAAGGTTGATTATATTGTCTTATGTGTGTTACTTACGATCCAATCTACGTGATAGAATTCCTTCGGATTACGCGACCTAATTTCTGAAGAATATTTAATGTTGTCTAACGACAAGACCATTCTTCTTGTACTTCTTTTTTTTAAATAATTAAAATAATATTCGTTTATTTACAAAGTAAGAAATGTAAAATTGTAAATTACGAAGGTTAAAAATTTATAGCTGAAGTTTAACTAATTATTTGTGCTTTTGAAAATAATAATAATAGTAATAATAATAATAATAAATAATAATAATAATAATGCTACAAAATAAATTTGAACAAATTTCATTTATTTCAATAAAAACAAAAGTGAAAATATAAAATTAGATAGTTCGAAATGCACTTTGATATCAATTAAAAATAAAAGTATTATAAAACAGACAAAAAAATATTTCACTACTTAAGTTTTAAAAGACATATTTTGCAGCCAAATTACAGTCATGCCAAGTTCTGAAAAATCACAAAACGAAATTGTATGCGTATATTTAAACGTCCATTTCTCAAGCAGTTTTTAAAACAAAATATGCTAACATTAGTTATTAAATTATTTTGCCAAAAAGAAATTTCCAAACTATTGTTTAAATCATAGTTTGGCTCATTTTAATTTCGATAAAAACCACATAATGAGCTAAAAATGAATGTTCTTATGTCTAAAAAACTCTCTTATATTATTTATTGGGACAAATTGGAGTCTATCCAAAATTTTGCAAATAATTATGTTTCTAATAGAAAGTGATGCTAAAATATATTTATTGTTCAACATAGTATAACAGTATAGTTAATACGTTTATACAACGTTTTTCAAAATAGAGAATATTACGATTATCTATAAAGTATTGATAGAAGAAGCACATTTATAACTATAAAATAATATATAAGTATAAACGAACAATTGTGAGTACTACTCACGCTCTGAGATTTCCATATTCTAAAAATATTAATTTTATTATTAAAATAATCGTTGCTAAATAAAAAAAAACATGACTTTGTAAAAATATACACGAAGGGTTAGTTATAACTCTAAAAACTATAAAATTGTGAATGGATATATAATAAAAGTAAAAAAAGATAGAAAGCCTGAATAATAAAAAATATTCCTATTCTTTGTAACTCTTTTTTAAATGTTATTATAGTTAGTTAGAAAATTATATAGAAGAACTTCTTGCTAGCGTGGATAGATAACGCAGCAGTTTAAAGCTCTTATTTTTTTGCAGTGGACCCAGATTCAGGCCTAACGTTGACAGAATTATTTCTGTATTATTATTATTTTTTTTTGTTGTTGTTAATAAATCATTTTAGTGTTGCCATATTTTATTAGCAAAAATAATTTATATATTTTTTATTATATAATAATTATTATTTATTACTTTATAGTTAAATACAATTTAAAACTCAATAATGTTTCGAAAAATTAATGATTTATATTTTAAATACTTAAGCCAAATATTTCGCACTTAATCCTTACTAATATTATAAATCGAAAAGTGAGTTTGATTGTTTGTTTGTTTGCTTGTTTGTTCCGCTTTCACGCCGTAACTACAGAACCGATTGCTTTGAAATTTTGCAGACGTAAAGTTAGAAGTCCGGATTAAATAATAGGGTAATTTTTATTTATTTTATTCAAATATTTTCCTTAATAATTCAAAATTTAATTATTTTTCATACAAAATCAATAGGCATTTTTTAGATAAAATTTAACCATTTTCCTTTCCTGTTGCCAAGAAAATAAAAAATTGGAATAATAATTTTTCAGCGGCAATGAATTTTTAATAGAAAACTTCCACGCGAAAAACTATAATAAAATAATTTAAAAGAAAATAAATATGACGTCATGTTTGAAATAAAAATAAAAGGTTTTATAATACATTTAACAAGGATATTTGTTTAGTTAATGGGAATTTTTGTGTAAAATATGGTGATATAAATTAAAAGTAAAAAGAATGAAAAAGAATTATATTTTTAATAAAATGGTTCACTCATGAAAATGTGACGTCAGAGTTGAAATAAAACAGGTACTTTATAGCAGTCGTTAAAAATACAAGGGGTATGAATATCAGTAGCTAATGGAGCGAGATAAATAATGACGTCATATTTAAAATGAATCAGAAATATTTTTTACTTATACTAATTAATAAGTTATAAGTTACATACAAATGAATATTTTTATTCAAAACTCATAATTATCAATGGAAGAAATTTTTTGTGGGGAAAAGGTGGAAAATAAAATCACTGATTAATATATTTTTGGCTCGATTTTTTAACACTTTCGAACAAAGTTGAAAAGTTATTATGCTTTCGGTTTGTCTGTCTGTCTGGTCGCTTTCTAACTTTCGTAAATATACTCCGATTTCCATGAAATTTTTGGACGTTCTTAACGTTTACCTAGCACAAATACCTATTGAAAATAAAGTTTCTACCATGATTAGTTTATTTACAGGGATAGTCAAAAAAAATTCCTTATATTACGGCATTATGGGGAAAATCGTTTTAATTAAATTTAACGATGTTACAGATTGTAGAACATATTCAAATTTATATGCATTTACAAAGTGCACTAAAATATGCATTTTGTAATGTATGTAGTGAAAAGGGCACTTACTATTCATTTACAGGGTCAGACAGAAGAATTCCATTGCATAGGAACAAAGGGAGGAACAGTTTCCGACATATTTTAATTATGGTAAATGATTTCATGTATAATCAAATTGATCTATGTTGCTGAGGCTTAATGTAAGTTATTTCATGCATAATACGAAGTGCATAGCATTTACAGGGACACACAAAAGATTTCAAATATTATATATTCTATACGAAGTACTGTATATTATGGCTGATGACTGTTGCATGGATGAAATGCATTTTGAATTATGATATGTGCTTTTAAGTTTCGCTAAATGTATGCATTTTAAATGGAGAGTATAAATGGTAATAGTATAAATACGTAAATTTAGATATACAGGGTTACACAAAAGATCTCGGAAAGGTTACTGAATATGAGTGTAATTTACTTAAAGGTGGTTTTTAAATAAAATATGCATTTTTATTTTGAACTGCATTTAGTAAACTAAGAAATGTTTGTAGTATATATATGAAATGATAAACAGGGTCCCGCAAAGAATTGAATACAAGGTTGTCATCGGATGATAATTTCTGAAAATGTAATTTAGGTAGTAATAAGAAATATTTTTGTTTGAAATAAATTTTAGAAAGGTACTTTCGTGTATTAAAAGCACTTGGAAAACTACAGGGCTGAACAAAAGAATTCAAGAATGTTTCTATCTATTAGTATTAATCGCTGAAAGGAAAATTTTGACCAGCAAAGAAATTAGCAAATAGGGATTATCAAAAGTTTTTTTTTACCATAAATTCGCGATAAAAAGTTAATTACACATGCTTTTCATCATCGAAATTTTTTGCTTGATTGATCAATTATTTCTTCTTTAAATGTTATGTGAACGAAGTCACGGGTAACTGCTAGTTATCAAATAAATACAATAAGCTGATTTCCAATTTTTGTTACGTTTCTGACCATTTATCAAGAATATATGTGTGTCAGAAAGAAATGTTCGCCATTATTTTCCATAAAAAAAAATTAAACGGAAATAAATAAAAACATTCAAAGAAGAATTATAAAATAAATCACCTTGATTATTATGGATAACTTAAAAAAAATATGAAACTATAAAATTCAAGAAATATAAAAAAATACGTTATAAATGTTTAGCTGCATCAAATGTCAAATGTAGGTTTATAGAGAATGAAACTAATAAAGTATGGTTGTGTAGTTAATAATAAGAAGAATGATAAATGTAAATAAATATTGTTATTTACAGAGAGAGATTGAGAGAAAGAAAGAAACCATAGTAAGCGAAAATAAATATCTGAAAATTATTTTTACGTAATTTTAGATAAAAAGCAAGCATATTTCGTTGTAAATTATATACTTAAAAATCTTTAATTCATTTAATATGTTATGCTGACAGCAACATCTATCGACTTAAAAAAATGGGAAACATTTATGCAATAGATAAATTTGTCACAATAATTAATTTAAAAGCAAACAATTATTATTTTTCTAATGAAATATTAAAATTACTTACCATAAAAATTTTCGGGGACTATCTAGTCTGTAACATCTCACCACTTTCGCTGAAAGCACACACTTCGCCTTCGTCTAGATGCGAAATAAAGAGGCCTCGATAAAAAATGCAAAGCAAAATATGTGATATTCTATTGTCAGTCGCTTCTAAAAATGTGTGACAGTGTTTTGAGGCTAAATATATTTCGTCATACAAGTGTTTTTCAGAGAATACAGAATCTTCTATAAAATGCTGTAAGTGTGATCAATATCTGTGATGTCGGTAAAACATCATAGATTTTTAATAATATTTTTAATAAAATTGAACGCCTTGACAAATCAAATGATATCCACATTATTTTAGTTTCGATTTACATGAAGCTTTATTAGTTCCGTGATCACGATTCTTTCTCCAGGTTCCCGGAATAAAAAATACAGTAAAGGAATTTATGTTGCTTTAATTTTATGTTAATTATATTTATACATACAGAATGAACATATGTATTTTCTGGAATCCTCAGATAATTTGTTTATTTTTTTTTCTTTTGACGGAAAGGCTGTTCAATAAAAATGGAAAAGTATCATAATTATCTGAATTCCTTAAATATTATTTACCTTTTCATTTTGTATTAAGTACGCCGACTTTGAAAAAAAGCAGAAACAACGTTTAAAGACACATTTTTTTTTAAACAATAAAAAGAGAAAATGCATTATTTGTTATGAGTAAATAATGAGAAAAAATAATGCAGTTTTATTATTTCAGACTTTATTGTTTAAACATATGGTACACGTAACACTACATGTAAATGTAGCTATATGTATTTAAAATTATTTTTGAAGCTCATATTTGGAGCACATGTATGTAAATTTTCAATTTAATCAGTTCTGAAATCTAAATAAATTATTCAGGTACGTTTATAACACAAAGATTCGGATAAAAATAATTTGAACATACGAATTTCAAAATGCTTTAACAGATTTTCAAAATGTAAATTTCCGGAAAATGTTTTGCATAGAATTCTCAGACATAAAAAATCAATTTGGTAATCAAATTATTTATAAATGCTATAAGTGATATAATCACTTATAGCATTTATAAATAATTTGATATTTTAAAGTGATGTTTTATATTTTATGTTACAATTTGGTAATTATTCAATTTAATAAAATTATTGTTACTTAAGTACAGTCAAAATATTTTTTCATACTGAAATTTACTTTAGATCTTATCTCGAAAAGATCATTTAAACAAAAAATATTATTGCAACATAAAAATTTTCAGGGGATATTAATAAAAATAAGGAAACGTTTTTTAACATTCGAAACTCTAAGTTTTGAATTTTTCTAATTCAAAAATTTATTATTTAAATTACTTGCAATTTTGTGAATAATCACAGTTTGAACCGAAAGTTTGAAATATCGTGTTAAACAGGATTATAGCAATTTTCTTTAAAAAAAAAGAAATTTTGAATTCATATTAATATGTAGATTAATCCCGAAGCAAATTTTATATGCATCATTTAAAAGTAGACGTGATTTCCAATCAATTGATAAGTTCCCGGGTAACTTACTTCTACGATAATTGGTTGAGGAATTCGTAGAGGTCGTTTCTTTATTTTATTTTATTTTTTACGAAAGTACTTTCCCATGAGAATGATCTGTTAACTTTCATTTAGGTAAGTTAATTTCCTAGTCAATATTTAAATAGAATTTCTTTTGAAGGACTCCCTTATTTTAATCTACATTTACAACCCTGTTTTCAAAAACGAGGTTTAAAATGTTATATAAATTAACATAATATCTTTATTTATTTATTTATTTTAATCTTAAACTTTCAAACAATATAATTAAACAGATGAATATTATGAGATTACATAATGTAAAAGAAGCATTTCCATACGAATAATCCAAAACTCTCAGTTTACTGTATTAACTTCCTTGTTAATATTTAAATAGAATTCTTTTTCTGGGGCACATTTGTTTAACTACATTTACAATCTTCTTTCCAGAAACTTAATTTATTCTTTAGAAAGTTTTATGTCTGGTGATGTTTGTTTTTACAAAATTAGGTTTTCCTAGAAAGTGATTTAAAATACATGGTATTGATCATCTGACTGATTTTAAAACACGAAGGAATCATTCCATTTTTCTGCATTGAACCTAAAAACAATTCATATTAATATTATTTTAATTTATTCCGTATTTAAATATAATTTTTATGCGTTTTTATGTTTTTAATACTGATTATCTTTAATGATAAATAGGATATATAATTTACACACATATTTTACACATTTATCTAATTTAGTCGGTGTAATTTACACACATGCATACGTTTGCTATGTAATTTGTATGATTAATAAAAATATGTGTTAATAAAAATGTGAAATTCCAAAACTTATTATTCAAAAGACTTGCAATTTAGTATTTGGGCACAGTTTGAGCTGCAGACATAATATCTTATCAAACTGTGGTATCGCTATTGAAAAAACGAAGTTTGAGTTCATTTTAATATGTAGATGACCCTTTAAGCAAATTTTATATACATAATTCAGAAGTACACTTTATTTCCAACCTTTCGGTATTAGTAATGTTCTTCTACGAAATATTGTTAGAATAGATAGTAGAGAGTGTTTCCTTTTTTACCCATGACTGTTTTACATTCAAGAACGAATAATAAATAAACTTTTGGTTTTCTAAGGTGGTCAAACTTGTTTTAATGTACATTACAAACTTTGTTTCCAAAAAACTGGGTTATAATTGTTCAAAAAATTAACATTACATTTTAAAAACAATTTTGTAACTTTCCTCTCAAACAATAAATTTAAGCAAATACATTTTATGAGATTACATTATGTAAAAGATACATTCCTATTCGAATAATCCATAACTTTCAGTTTGCTGTGTTAACTTCCTTATTAATATTTAAATAGAATTTCTTTTCTGGCGCACATTTGTTTTAATCTACATTTACAACCAGAACTTAATTTAATCCTTAGAAAGTTTTATGTCTTGTGATGTTTCTTTGTTACAAAATTTAGTTTCCCTGGAAAGTGATTTAAAATACATGATATTGATTTTCTGACAAACTTTAAGACAGGATGGGATCAATTAGATTTTACTGTAATGAACTTAAATATATATCATACTAAGCTAGTTTTTAACCACACAGTAATTTATTTAAATATATTTTTATATTTTTTACAATAACTATTTGAGATATATACGATATACTGCAGTATAATTTTCTCACATACATACGTTCGCTGTGTAATTTGTAGGATTAATCAAACTATGTATTAATTTGCTACTTTTTGAAAATACTGCATGTTATCCTGTATGAAAAAATAATTTTCGATTTTTTTCCTGTTAAATGTTTTTTGTTTTGTCTGAAAACAAAATGTATGCAAGTGTATATAGTAGACTGTCTGGGCTGCTATATCACTTAGTGTTAACCAAATCTTTTTTTGTGTTAAACATATTTAACCGCATGTTATTTTGTGTGTTCCATGTAATTCACATATTTAAGTATTGAAATAGATTTTCAATGTAGAAATTTAAATCGTTAGTCAATTAGAATATAGATTTATTGTAATATGTATGTATAATATTATGTCTTAATGGAGATTGTAAAATTTGCGAACATACTATGAAAAGGGCAAAAATCATAACAAAAAATTTTTAGATTAC
Organism: Maratus speculifer; assembly: GCA_964019185.1. NCBI lineage: Eukaryota > Metazoa > Arthropoda > Arachnida > Araneae > Salticidae > Maratus > Maratus speculifer. The sequence goes on along the minus strand of OZ025297.1, from coordinate 43,395,684 downwards.
TGCTCAGTTAAAATAAATATACATGTTATTTATTTAAATTAAACATGAACGAAAATAATGTTCATTTCCTCATGCAGCGTTAAATAGATATGCTACAAATTATTTTTTTTCGAAAAAATGCTTCCATCTAAATTATTTTTTATAAAAGCACGCTTCGAACAAAATAATTTACAAAGTTTAAAAGTAATGACACAAATTGAGAATTATGCAGCTTAAATTGTCAACTCATCATGATTTGATAAACAATCAGCAAATTTGTATCTTATAATATTTAATTAAATATCACATTCAATGAAGGAACATATTATTATTTCTATTTCAACGTTAGTTGTACTAAAAATATGTAAATATTACTATGAGGACAGGCACCAAAGAGACTACACAGCAATTCATAATGCAATACATAATTTATATTGACATTTATATTGCAATTTTTTTCAAGTATAATACTTATTATGTATGTAAATAAATATTACGCAGTACGTTATATTTTAATATTAGTAATAATATTATTGGTAATAAATATACAGAGTGTCAAGCAAATAAGACTGCGATTCACAAAAACAAAGACCGACAGAATAATGCGATAAACAGTTTGTTTATTATGTAAGATGTAAAAATCTTATACAGAAGTTTTTAACGATGACTATTTTGAAAATATTGAGTTCTGATTTCAAGGAATGCTTGATTTGACATACTTCTTGTTTTAGATTGCTTGCACAGAACCCGTTTTACTGTTTACAGTGCCATATTTTAACGAATTATGGAATAATATTTTTGAAATTACGAAATTTCAAAAATTTAGTTCGAAAAATCGTTAATAAGTGACACTGTAAGCCGAAACACTCATTGTCTCCAAGCAACCTAAAACAAGAAAGATGTCAAGTCAAGCATTCTTTGCAATCAGAACACAATCTCTTCAAAATATTTAAACAACAACTTCTGTATATATTTTTTTACAGCTTACCTAATAAGCAAACAGTTTACTGGATTATTCTATCGATCTTTGTTTTTGATAAATTTGATTTTTAAATCTGGATCTTATTTTCTTAACATTCTGCATAACCTGATTTATGCAAATTCTCAATTTTAAAATATTTTTAAAATAATTATCAAATAAATGTCAAAATGATGGTTTACTGGGACTTCTATGATATCCGGAAAAGCATAATTGTAAAGTGTAATAAGTGTGGTATTGTAAATTGTAGTAAGTGTGTATTGTAAATTGTAGTAAGCGTAGATTCCTTTTCTTATGTAGATAGCCCCTATGAAATTTTATATACTTCTTTTATAATTAGATAATATTTGAAATCGTTTTGTACAAGTAACTTTTCATGACAGTATTTTGCTACAAAGTTAATCGGAAGTAAGTAAGCTTCAATTTTTTTTTCAACTGTAAGTTGCCTTCACAGTTGTGAACATCAAATAATCAGAAAATTCGTAATCTTAGTTTCATTTAAACTATACTGGCGTATAAAAATTTTGTCTGTTGACAGCACTTTGTAGATAAATTGAAAACATGTATTTACTGTTCAGTTTTCCAAACAGAAATTTTAGAAATTTTATAAGAAATTAATTTGAATGTTAATATTTAATATGGAAATATGTTTTATAGTATTTTAAATTAATTCCCAGAGAAACAGAGTTCAAATAACTTATTGCTCTTTACCAAATTCTAAACATAAATAAATTTTAATGCCCTACATAAAAGCTATTTCGAATTGCAATAAGCATATTTTTAGTTATTTTAAAACAAACTACTGGTATTTCCAATCTAAGCCATAAATTGTGTAAAATAAGAAAACAATATTTATATGCATTAACTTGTTTAAAACTTGCTGCCTTCTAAAGTAATAACTCTTTTATAATAAATAAAAATGATTTATTTGAGGAAATAAAACACAATAAATAATTTGATTACATAGAAATTAAATAGTTAATTCATATAAAAAAAATATATTTACCTATCTTAACTATGTACAATATATTTAATGTTTTTTAAAAACATACAAATTACATGGTTTTCTGTCTTCTGATTTTATTACTAATATTATTAATATTCATATATTCATTTGCAAAGATATTAATGCACATTTAAAATGAAAATAATATTAAGAATTTTATTTTTAAATTCTCTTTGTTAGAAGAAATTAAATTAATTATATTTCTAAAAGCTATTTCCTTAATTCAAGACAAAGCATTCATTAAAATTTATAATTAATAATACACTTCATTATGACAGAAGTTTTCTTTAATTGCTTCGCATTATCTTAGAAGTGCAGTTACAAATCTTTTATATTTTCCAACTGAAAAAAAGAATAATTTTTTAAATTATTTTAATTATGAATAATTTAAAAACAAAGTACCAACATCCTTAACGAAATCTAAATAAGGAATTTCATTTATTTCTTTAGAAGTTTTCATATCAATTTCGCAACAACCGTAATTTTGATAAACACTTTAAATTAATATTTTTGATACATTGTCGTTTATGATTAAAATGCAAAAAATATAATGAAGTAGTACCATTATATTATTAATATTCATAATGTATTTTTATAAATCTTAATTTTCTTCAAAAGAATTTTAATGATCAATTTTTATTGTTTATTTTTTTCTTTTTCAGATTCATTATATTTTTTCCACGCGGTTTCATATCTATACACAATTTTATTCTTGTAAATAAATAAAAATTTCCTCAAGAAATTTCTGAGAATTACAGAGAATTTAATTAGCATCATCTTTTTTTCCGTATTAGTAAATTCTTCGAAATATATATATGTAGTATTTTCATATTCTACATACTTAATATTCATTTATTTTATGCCTATACATAACATGACTTCCCAATTAAACAACATTAAATTTTGGCACGAACAAACATAAAGTCCTTATTCAAATAGACTGATAAACTGATACACATTTTGCACATTAGCAAATAAAATTAAATGATATTTGTTACAGTTTTAAACTTTCTTCTAAACATATCAACTAAAGAACTGTTCAATTTTCCAACCTCTTCCGGCGCATCTTATTTATTTATTCCTTTTGTTTTCCTTTCTCACTTGAGATCTTTTCTTCACGTTATATATATATACAGGGTGTTTCAGTTAAACGTTTCAGAACTCCTAAGACGGGCAGAGTGCAGACTGACGACTCGAAATCATATAGCACTACGGGGTCAGATATGCTTTCCCGATGCACTAGATGGCGATGTACAAAAAATCCGAGCTTCGTAACTACCTAGATGTAGCATTTGGTCAATAGTGGATGGAACGTGGTGGTGCCGTGTGTTGGCCTGCTCGGTCACTCGACCTATCATGTTTTGATTTTTATTTCTGGGGTCATACTAATACCCCACCATTACCACCACTAATACCATTTATGACACCCCTGTTGACAATGCTGAGGAGCTGGTTGAAAGAATCGCAGTAGCTGCCGGGGAAATTCGAGATATGTCTGGAGTATTCGAGAATGTTCTGATTTCCGTGCGCCGGACATGTGAGGTGTGCATTGTAGTCGGTGGCAGAAATTTCGAATACTTACTTTGACCCATGTACCTTTTGCTTTTTTAAATGTATTAATAAAACGATTTTTCACTTACGGTGTCCCTTTTTAATGGAGCTTCTGTGTACATCACCGCTTCAGGAAAGCATTTCCGACCCCACATTGCTAAAAGATTTCGAGTCGTCCGGATTCACCCTACCTCTCTTAGGAGTTCTGAATCGTTTAACTGAAACACCCTGTATATAACGTGAACTAGAACACCATATTCAATGTACTGTTGACCGAATTCAGTGGTTACACACAAACGGACGTTCGTTATTTAATGTAAACCGTCTGCTATGATAAAAAATGATATTTACTTTTTGTTCAATTTCAATATTTCATTCTTCGCTTTGTATCCGACCCCTAAAAGTCAGCTAAAATTTTTAGATTAAACAAACCCTTTGGTAAATTGGCGAAACTGGGTAACGGGAGATTTGCCATGAAAAGCACATTGCACCCTGATTTCGAACTCCAGTTACTTTAACTGATCTTTCAACTCATCTCTCGGTGAAAGGGAAAAGCGTGCGTAAAAATCTCAAATTTTGAAATTTAATAACTGCGTCAATTTTTGTTGTACAAAAGTCGCACTTTTTTGTGTTATATCTGTTATGATATTTTAAACTTTTATGAACTATGTTGGTTGGGTAATCATATAAAAAGTTAGATTTTGTATGTTTTATAAAAACAATTTTTTTTAACTTTATGCAATACCGCAACATCAATATTTACATCTTTGAAACATTTTTGTAATTCGAGCTATGTGTCTATGACCAACGGTTGAAAAATTAAAGGTCAACGATAAATAACTTATTGCAACATGTATAATATTTTAAAATGTGCAATATTATATTCCTGTACTATCCACATTCTTACTGTCTCGCACCTCAGAAAAATAATAGTTCGCTATACAATTATTACATAATCAAAATTATCGGTTTGAACCAAGTATTTGCTTTCGTAAAATATTAAAAGTAATTCCCGTATAAACAACGTGCACGGCAGAGATATAATAAAATAGAACGTTTATTTTATGTTCAGAAAAAAAATATACAAAACAGAGAATTTGTATTAAAAACCTGCTGATATGTGATAAAATATTATTAGAAATTATTCACTTTCACATTCCGTGCGTGTCTTATATCATATATTATTCAAGAAAGGAGAAGTATTTTTCTTACTGTGACAAATGTTTAAATAAATGGAAACTGAATATTGTCTGTAACGTCATATAAAAACCACATTCTAGTTTAATTTTACTTAAAAAATAAGAAAAACAGGATAATGTGAACTATTTTTTTTTTCGTTTTGATATGAAATGTAATTAAATGTCTTAACTAAGATACATAATATAATAATAAACAATGTATCTCTTATAATATTTTATTATGCAGCATTGCTAATATGTTTTGCTATTGTTAGATAACTTTGTCTGGTTTCGATATATTATCAAACTGTAAAAATTTTTACTATTGAGAGTAAAATTAAAACTAAATATTTTAAGGGGGCTCAGGGATTGATCGATAAGGAAAAACATGAAAACAGAGCTCTCACTTCGAGTCCATATAAAAACAGAAGTATTCAATGTAATTAATTTAAACTTGCTGATATTTTAAAGGTATGTTTGTAGTTTTGTAAAATTGTAAAATGAAATACTTCAATGTAATATAATGAGAAGTATAGCAAAATTTATGTAACACAATTTTCGAAAAAAAATCATGTGTTATATCACCAACACCAAGATATCTTAACGTTGAATTTACATAAGAACCTAATTTTTGCTTTAAAATGATCCGGAAAATTCACTCTATAGAATGAATTAAGGATATAACTATCACTCAAAAACAATATTATTAAAAAAACTCTCAAAATTGAAAATTTAAAACTCCTAAAAAATACAACTTTTTTTTCATTAAAAATACTCAAAATATTAAACTATCTAGAGTATATTAATTCATTTTATAGATAATGATGTTATACACATGCAAAAAAAAATTAAGCCATTCCATCAAATAGTTTTTTTTTTAAATCTTGGTGTTAGCCGTACAAAATCAAGTTTTAAGAAAACGCGACTTAAAGTTGAAATTATATGAGTGCGGCTATGAAAGTGTTGATATATAAATGCTTATAAATCCGTTAAAAATGCGGTTTTTGCATTGAGTTTAGAATTAATTGAATAATAAAACTAGATCATTAAAAAAATCGATATTTTGAAAAGTTTTCAACCCCTGAGCCCCCTTAAGCTTTGAATGAGAGCTTTTATATCCCGTCCAGCTCCCACCACCTTAAAAATATATACTCATTAAAAATATTTTTATATTAATCATTTTTATGTAAAAAGTTTTTTTATTTATTTTACCAATTTATATTAATTCAAGCTTATACTATTATATTTAAAGGAAATATATCTGCAAAAGCATTTTTGCAAAAAAAAAAAAAAAAAATGTTATATTGTACACATTTTGTGCATAAAAAAATACTTTACATATTTAAAAATTATATAATTTTACTGAAAATTATCTAAATTGTTTACTTATACAGATAAATACATATTTTTTAAGAATCTGGCGCGCACACCTTTAGCATAAAATAATCGCATGTACGATGTTTTTTTAAATATGTGCGCATGTTTTTGAATAAAATAAGTGCATATTATATATTTTCAAGGTTTGTGCATTTTTATGAAAAAAAAAAAAAAAAAAAAAAAAAAAAAAAAAAGACTGTACCGCAAAACAACTGAATAACGAACCCCATAGGATCATGGGGTGTTTAATGTACAGAGCTGAAATATAAAACTACATATTTCAAGAATAGAAAAATAGAATCGATTGCTTATTAGAGGTGGCTGCTGTTCATAACTTTCCGTTACGTGAAACCTGAAAGGAAAGTGATTCGACACCATTTCAGTTATCCAGACAGCTTTGACGAGGTCCTTTAACAGCCTTCCGTGCAAAGGTTTCCAAGAAGCTTCTGAACACTGTAAAAATCAATGGCAGCGGTGTCTGGAAGATCAAGAGACATATTTCGAAGAATTTTAGTTTGCTCTACCAAAATATTTAATATATTTTGTATTCTAAGACCAGGCTTGGAACTTGATGAACACATCCTGTATGTTACAAGTTTCGGCTAATAGTGTGAATCATAATTAATTCACAGGCTTGCAGCTTGATATTTGAGTTTGTATTAATGCCTTGTCGAAAGTGCACGAATTTTAAATTCAAGCGTGGATATTTAGTTATGCACGCATATTCCCCATTGCTTCCTTTGATGATAAATCTTCTCCACCTCATATATACCAAAAATTTTAGAATACTCTATCATACATTTTATTATAAGTTTGTAGCCTCATACATTCGACTAAAATATTTTTTAAAATATATATAAAGAAACAAAGAAATATCGATGAAGAAACAAAGGTATTGGGAATTGAAAATATTGCTTTCGTGTAATTAGATTTAAACTGCGGAATAAATATTTAGAGTAAATTAGAATGTATCTAAATTTGAAGAAATTGATGACACATATCGAATTTAAGAGGCCAATTCTATTTGTAACAGATGTAAATTTTTCAAGTGGGTGAAAAAAATCTTATATTTTTCATTTATCGATTGAAAAATTGTGTTATAAATTATGCTAATGCGATTCTATTTGGTTTAGCTTATTGTGTGAGACCACACGGGAAAATTTAAAAATTGTGTAAATAATTAAAAAATTCAGTCTCATTTCAATTCATTTTTACTATAAGTATTTTAAAAACAGGTATATTAAAAAGTAATATGAGGTAAAAAAAGTGGTTAAAAATTTAAATAATCAATGTTTTAAAAATTTTATTAAAACACGGTTTTATGCTAAAATAGTTATCTCAAAAGATACCATTCCTCACAAGTACTGAAAAAATGCTTTGACGTCAAACATTTCATACATAATATTTTCTATTCGTAATATATAAAGCATTTCCATACATAACATATTAAAATGTACAATAATGTATTTCTATATTATTTACATCCTTATTTTATGATATTCTAATATACTATATATTCAAAAACATAGATTTCAACATAATATATATTCAAAGTAAAACCTTAAAAGCAGATCCCGTATAAACAACATGCACTGTAGAGACACAATGGAATCGAAAATTTATCTTGTGTGCAGAAAAAATATACAAAACAGAAAACTTATAGTAAAAAGCTGCCGAGACGTGATAGAACTTTCTGAGATTTTATTCACTCTCATGTTCCGTACCGTTTTCACTGTGACAAATGTTTTAATAAATGGAATTTCTGAATACTATCTGTAACCTCATACAAAGATTTCTTCGAAGATTAATTTCACTTTTAAAAGAAAGAAAAATAGCACTCTGTGAACTATTTCTTTGTACTGATATCAAACATAATTAAATTTCTTAAACATAATAATACTATAACAATAAAAGTTTTTTATTTTATTTTATTTTTAAGATTGTAGAAAATTTTTGGCACATTCCGGTGTGCACTTAAGAAATATTATAAAATTGGAAAAAAAGAGAGAAAGAAAGAAAAGAAAATAAAACTTACTTAATATAATTAAAGATTTTAAGCTCTGAAGGACAGTTTTTGTTTAAAAGACAACTTGACAGTTTTGTCAAGTAGTGTCCACACTTCTTTTTCTTTTCCATGTTTTTGTACATATGGTTAAATATTGCATGATGTATTTTGTTTCATTCAACTATGGCGCTTTTTTGAAATAGCGCTACATTAAATGTTTCAGATTCTGAAAATTTTGAATGTTTAACAGGTTATATCTACTAACAGCAACAACATCTCCGTGCAGTACTATACTATTTAGTATTGCCCTAGTAGCACACTTTCATATTCTATAAGAAAAAGTTTGAAGTGCTATTAAGGGCGGTGTCGCAACAGACAAAAACTGGCTTCAGTGGGTTTCTTCTTCTCGCGACATCCTCCCCACCTGAGTTTTGGAAAAAAACTCAGCAAAGGGAGGCTGAAAAATACTAAAATGTTATATACATACAAATATTAATCTAAGCAAAAACTTAAAATAAACACTAAAAATACACTCTAATACAGATACATATAATCAAAAAAAGAAAATAGAAATAATAAAAATATTTTTCAAACTTTAAAGTTCAGGTATTAGAGTCAATGAATGAATGTTCATATTCAATAATGAAAGTTCAATGGTGAAAGTTCAACTGAACTGTTCAGAATTTACAAATCAAGTCTTTTAGGAGGATTTACTTTTCGACCAGAACGAGTCTGAGTATCAATCTTTTCAATAGGTTTACTATCTTTTGACTGTTCGTCAATCGTATCATCTGTGATTGGTGCTGGATCAAACAAAAGAGGTTCACAGTCTTCCTGTGTGATCTCAAGAGGGTAAAGTCTTTGTACTGGTCTCAAAAATGTTCCTTTATCTGTTTTCAAATTAACAAGTCTGACTACTCCATCTTTACCTGGTAAAAGTTCTATAACCTTGCCAAAGGCCAAAACAGTCTCTTCTTATCATCTCGGCCAATCAAAACTACATCTCCAACTTTAATATTATTATGCTTTTTAGAAATGGAAGATCGCAGGAAACCTAAGTACTCCTTTTTAAATCTGTGTTTCAGATTATCTCTTACTCTTTGAATGTGTCGCCATCTTTTCAAAATATTAGTCCTTTCAATTTGGTCTAAATCAGGAACTTCGCTTGTGCGAATATCTTGTAGAAATGATGCTGGGGTTAGAGCTCTCAAGTCAGATTCTTCTGATATATAGCTTAGTGGTCGGTTGTTCATTACTGATTCACATTCGCAGACAAGAGTTAATAATTCTTCATAGGTCAGAGAAGAATGTCTTAAATTTTTTCTAAGCAGGTCTTTAAGAATTCCAATTAGCCTTTCCCAAAATCCTCCCCACCATGGGGCGGAGGGTGGGTTAAACTTCCAACGAATTTCATGAACTTCAAATGTTCGTTGAATCAGTGCCCAGTCTAGATCTTTCAGTGCTTTGTTTAAACCTGTAAAATTTGTTCCATTGTCAGAATACAACACAGATATCCGCCCTCTCCTTGCTATAAATCGTCGCAGAGCTTGAATCATGGCATTGGTACTCAGAGATAGAATTAATTCCAGATGGACTGCTTGGAATACAGCACAAGAGAACAAGACAATCCAGACCTTTTCTCCAGATTTTGTCAAAAACGGACCGGCCAAATCTACTCCTGAAACTTGAAAAACTGCTGCTACTTTAGTTCTATCTGTAGGGAGAGGGGGAAATGGCACTTCAATATGTTTTACCTTTTGCTTTTTGCAGATAATACAATCGTTGATTATACTTCGGATGGTTTTTTTTCCTTTTAAAATCCAGAATCTTTCTCGTAGAATGGTCAAGAGTATAGATGTTCCAGCATGCTTATTCAGAATATGTTCTTGCTCAATAATTCTTTTCACTACTGCATGTTTCGAAGGCAAAATCACTGGAGCGATAAAATCATATGGTTCATCTTCATTAGTAAGGTCTTGATTTCAATCGTAATAATCCATCTTCATCTTTAAAAGCTTGAAAATTAGCAAGAGATTTTATTTTCTCCCTCAATTCCTTATTTCGGTCTCGAAGTGAAGATGTAATACTATCTGCTTGCTGTTCTTTTCTATTCGATATTCTCACATCAAGATTAGCTTCTGACAGAGCAGCTTCTTTCTCTTTCAACTGAGTTTTTAAATCTAAATTTGAATTCTCCATCTCTTTCAATTCTCCTTGCAAACGAGTTATATCAGCACTAAGAACTTCAATTCTAGTTTTCATGCACTCAATCTCCTGCTTTAGGTCAGATTTGTCCTCTAAACAAACAGACCTTCTATTACAGCCATCAAAAATATTTTTATTTTCTAGCACAGACTCCTCAGTTAATTCTAAGTTTTTACTTGGAATGTCGATATTCTGAAAGGATGCCGAGGACAAACAGTTTTTCTTTTCAACCTTTGAAGTGTAATCAGCAACATTACGTTGGATTTCTGTACTCTGTGGACCTGTTTCGCGATATTCTGAATTAGCATCATCAAAAAACCCAAAAGTTTCAGTAACAGTGTCTTATTTAGAATCAGAAGCATAATTTTCTTCAACTTCATCTTCGTTAACATTGTCAACAGATTTGGGCCATTGTTCTTTTGGGTCTTTTAATATTAATTTCTTTATGTCATCATCCTTACTTTGCATTTCTTTTTTATGCTGCTTCTCCATTTCTTCAATCTTTAATTTTAGAGAATCATTTTCTTTATTTAACCTGTCTATTTCATCTTGCACTTTAAGTCTAACTTTGGCAATAGAAGCTTCGGTTTCTGCATCTTTGGTTTTGAGCATATGTTATGGCATCAAGACTGGATAACTTTTGTTCGCTTTCTATATTTTTTCTGTGTCTTTCGAAAGATCGTAAAATATTAACCGGTAATGCACTTTTAACTAAAGGATACAGTATGACACCACACATTTCTGTAGTAACACCTAAAGAACCCAAAGCCCTGATTTGGGTGGAAAGTTTATTATATAAACTACTCAAAGAATCAATTTTCCTTTTTGCCGCATTATTCAACACAAGTTTTAATAATTCTCGAACATAAAAGTCGATTAACAGATCGGTTCTACCATATCTTTCTGTTAAACTCTCAACAGCTAAAGAATAATTTTCATTTGTTACTGGAAATGATTCTACTAATTCCCTTGATTCTGATTTAATTTTCATTGACTGAATTAAATCGTGGAATTTATCCACATTCGTTAAATTCGCATTTTCATGTATATTTTTAAATTGATTCCAAAACGTGAGCCAGTCCTTCAAGTCACCCCCAAACTTATATAATTCAACTTCAGGGAGTCGCTGACATAAAGTGTTTATTTTATCACTTTCTGTTTCAAATTTATCAGTCGAATTATTTTCATTTCGAATTAAATTTTGACTCAATTTAGTCTTAAAATTATCTAAAAAACGTTGCGCTTTTATCTGAATTCTTAAAGAATTTTCTCTATATTCTTCAACAGAATTAAATTCTGCTTCAAATTCTGCGTCATCTTTCAAACTATCTAAATAATTTTTATGAATAATTTCTAGCGCATCAGATTTCTGTTTAAATAAATGGGAAAGAATTTCGATTTCCTCATGTTTGGCATTCGCGTCATTCAATATATTTTCCAATTTATTATATGCTTTAGTAAAAGCTGAACGCTGACTAGTTTTATTTCTTTTTAAATTTTCCATTTCTACTATCTTAGTAATGACAAATTTTATATTCTAACAAATATCAAATGCATAACTTCAAAATGGAAAATTTTTGTTCTTACCTTCAATCTTCAATAATTTCCTTAAATCTGTCAGAAAACAACGAAATCGCCCACCCGGGGGCGCCAAAATCTCCGGCGTCTGTCTCGATAGCAGTGAAGTCACTCATTAATTTTATATCTTAGTCTCCACAGGCGGATAACAAACAAAAACGTCATTTTGACTATATTTTATGGTAACATAACAATGTAAAATAACAATGCCCCCTGGAAACAAATACATTTTAATAAGTAGATAATATTAAACTAATAGTTTATGCCAAAAAGAATTTTGAAATGATGTTGCTTTCCAGCGATATAAAACTCCAAACATACTGGCATTTCATTTTTCATAGAAATGACATTCACAATCTTGAACTTTGACATTTTCTATACGGAAGAGAAAATGTTTTCAGGTTTTCAAAATTCCACATTATTCATTAAATATAATTTATTTCAACATAAAAAAGTATCAAGGCAATTAAAAAATACAACTATCAAAACATGACATTTTTGTCTGAATATCAAAATAATGGCTCTTAACAAATTAAGTGTTACATGGAATATTTGTTAATGTTCTATTTCGTTATCAATCAAATAAAATGAATCAGAGAACGAATAGATAACCCTACATAAATATTTACGCCATGTATATTAAAACTTAATTTTAAATCTTAAATTAATTATTTTGTAATTAAAATAATTTTAATCTTATATTATTCCTTGACTTTCATATATTTTTATTTAAAAGATCATTTTTAAATTCCAAATTTTAAACATGAAAGTTGAAAACATAAAAATATGTCTCATTTTCATTCATTAAATCAAATAAATCTGAATATCAAAGCTTTACCTGGAACTTCTGATTCTCAAAGAGCTTATTCAGAGTAACGCAATATGAATAAAGTGTATTTTAAAAATGCTGTCTTAATATTAGACTTCTGTTGATAGAAAATTAATTTCAAGCCATTTAAAAAAGATTTTTCCATTAATCAAAAGTATTTATAATTAGAAATAAAAAATGATTTCAATTAAATGATATTTCATGAACTACTTAAAGCTATGTGATATAAAATAATTCTTATCATCCAATGAAACCGAACTTTAGATTTATTGTCTGGAGCAAATTAAGGATTTCACTTGAATAATGGAAATTGCATAATTTTCCTTTTACGAACATTGTTATATTCGAAACCAGATCACAGTTTAAAATTAGTTATAGAAGTATATTTCCAAAAGTTCATCTTCATCAGAAAGTGAATATTTAATGAATGTTGAGTTTAACATTAATAATAAAAGTATGGAAATGTTCCCTGGAGTTGTAGTTTTCGCTGTTTTAATGTTTACAGATTAATTTATTTTTTATATAAACAACAAGTCGGAAATTCGAAGTCAAACGTAGCAAATAAGGTGCGATCGTACTATAACGAATTTTTAAAAAATATTCAGGTCTTCGTGTAATAGATAACAGTATTTCGGATACTGTATATATCCGGAGTCTTTTGTGCATCCCTGTAAATACTATACATTTCTATTATACAGAAGTAGCCATTAGGAAACCTCATGAACATATACCGATTTCATAAAATGGGAAATAGCTTAATATTTTTAAATCGCGCCACAGATAGGGTAACACAAAAAAATAGAATGCAAATAGATGAAAATGATTTTGTGATTCTAAATTAGATGTGCTTGGTAAATCTTGGAAAGCATTTCATTAACAATAAAATTTCATTATCAACAGAGCCTTCAATCTATCTCTCTCCTTTGACCGTTTTACTGTGACATATAACACTTCACAGCACCAATCACAGTCATTTATTAACATTTTTTAAAAGATGCAATCTTTGGTCTCATTGAATCTTTCAAACATTTAAATATTAAGAAATTTAACTAGTTTTCACAAGAAATGTATAGAAGCCTAATAAAGCTGATATTTCATTTGTACATTTACAATAAATTAAGTAAAAAAAAAATACTTGATCAGTTATTGCTTCAAGAGCCGGGAGCACAAAAACCTAATGGAAACATGGAAAATTGGGAGCAGGAAAACAAGATGACAAATTTCGTGAACCACTGGTTGTATTGCTTTTTGGCTTATGCAGCACTTCACTTCCACCTGACATGGATCATTTGATTCCCCTATTTCTACTTTTCTATAAAATAAAAGATTTTTCTCGTGCTTGCTACCATAGGTTTGTGCTGTTACAATGAAAGATTTCTGGTGGTAATAATCAAGATTTCTGAGGACCTTATGTAGCACGTATACCAGTACGTATACCTAGTACAAAACGGCGTAAAGATACATGTTCTATAGGAAAAAAAGCCTGGACAATATCTTCCAAGAGCAATGGCGACCAAAGGAGATCGCTATTTGTCCATTACGGACAACGTTAAGAAGTATGCAACAGCTTTTGTGATCTCTCATGACTTTTGTGTGGCCACACAGTCGATTTTAAAGGGATAGTGTTTGCAGAAGGCTACATGACGATGGGATGTACTCAACAAGACCTGCTTCTTTATTACGCTCATTTTTTTCACACAATAGAACTTCTTTATCATGGTGCAGAGTAGAGCTGTTGCGAACTGCATATATTCGTTACTAATTAACGGGTATTGTCTAAGATACGAAGTACCAAATTATTAGTTAGAAATGCGGCTCTTTAGTCGTTAGTGTGTCAATATGCAATCCAACAAATTAAAACTAACTTCAACGCTGCTTACGTTTGTGTAATTCATGAATGCAGCCAGACAATAGAATTCGATGCGGCAGTTTTAACTGTTTGCGTGTCAGTGTATGCATATAATTCTCTTTGTATCAGTTATTCTCAAATCTCAAACTATTTGCATTTCGTATGTCCTTGTTGATTCATTTATTTGTTTTACTATGAAAAGAAAAATAAATAAAAAGTCGATATTTTCTTCTGAAGCATCAAACTATAAAGCAAAATCTGATTTATATTTATGCCAGGCGAAGTATTCAGTTATTCGTTATTCGTCAATGCATTCAGTTCAACAATGAATTGAGGGAGCAAAAGAAACAAATTTTTGGTAAAACATCAAATAACTTGCGTATTTATCAATGATGTATCGTACAAGTTCTATTCGGAAGATTTTTCTTGTCAAAATAAGGTTATTTCTTATCTGAAAGATTATCCTCCCCCTCAAGTGTCGAAACTAAAAGTGGAGCAAAGGGATCGGTGCTTCAGGCACTAGAGCGAAGGGTTTTCAAATAACGATTTTTTAAAATATTTTTTCTCCATTCTATGTCTAGCATGGTATAACTAAAATCCTCCTGAAGCTCAGAAGAATCGAAGAATGATACGGCATAAGAAATCTATATAAAGCATTTTTTTTTAGATTCCGTTTTCAATATTTTAATGAATCAATATTTGACAAAGTATTTTACATAGTTCATATCTTCAATTTTACAATAAGTCGGTCATTAGAAAATTAGTAAAATTCGCTTTCTAAATATAGATTTTACGGAGAAGAGGGAACTCCAAAATTTGTATTTGTTCGTGTGCAAAAAAGGCCAAATTTATTAAAACGAGAAATAATAGAAAAAATAACATTGTTAAACGTAAATCAAATCATTCAGAAATAATATTGCGAATGATTTAAATTTTGTTTGATAAGGTGACAAAGTCTAAAATGAAACACATTTCCTTTAAATGTTCTGAATATTTTAAACCAATTTAGTAGTTACTGTTTTGTTTTCAGTGCATTCTTTTTCCTATAAAAATATCTTTGTTTGTGTATTTATGATTTATATTTGAAAATATATATGTATATGACAATGACAAATTTTTAGGTTGCCTGTAAAAGTATTTTTATGACAAAGTTTATTTATTTATTTATTTTGTTATTCGTAAAAATATTTTTTTTGGTATGTTTATTAATTTATATTTGTAAAAAAATATTTTTGTTGTCATGTTTTTCAATTTCATATTTGTAAAAAAAGTATTTTCATAAATAAATAAAAAAATTCAAAAACTAATGTGATTCAAATAAAAGGTTATTTAATACGATGATCATGTACGAAATAAAAAAATAAAAAAATAATTTACTATAGAAATTAATTAATTAATTTTTTTGTAAAATTAGTAAGGGAATTTGATTAGAAAAAATATTTTGTTTTTGTAATTATATTTCATAGTTTAAATGTAGATTACGCATTCTAAATTATTTTCTCCCATTATTCCTTATTTCAAAAGTAATAAATTCCACAATTTAGATACATTATAGATAACTATGCACCGTATTTAAATTTGAATTTAATTCTTCCAATAAAATTTACATAGAAATTAATTAAATATAAGTTTTTCGTACAGATAGAAGCACATATCGGAATCCTCTGAACACTCTTATAGTATATAATTACATTTGCTGTAGGTTTGTAGTACATGCGGATGTTGTTAAAATCCAGTCTCTGGATTGTAACGAAAGTAACGAATAACTCTCTAACGAATACTTTCTAAAGGTAAGCAAGTTTGAAAGTAACATTATCATATGCGTATTCATTTTGTCGTTACCTTTGCACTACTGCAGAGATCATAGACTTTCGTCCAAGGATATCCTATTCTCTAGTGAGTCACTTATCAAACTAATTACAAATACTTAACTGGATCTGCTAGCAGCTTTCCAATTTCAGAGAAAAATACAATTATTGCAGCGAATGTTTGATGGTCTCGGCTAGCATTATATTGTATGGGCATACATCCCCGACACCCGTGTTTGGCAAAGACTCTATGAATATTGTGAGATGTAGGGATACCCTATGTTTCCATTTTAAGAGATGCAGTTGTTCCAGATTTTGTTGTATTGGACTTCAACACGCATCACTTCTGAATGAAAATTTACAAAAAATTAGGGTATTCGCTTATCCATCCAAATCTCCATGCATCTATGTATAAATCATCAAGTGTATTTTCTAAATAACATAGTGTATAGATTCCAGAGAAGGAAAGTGGTATTCGCTTTCCACAACATACAATCGCTGCAGGATAACTGAGACTAATTGCGATAGAGATTTATAAACTGCCTGATTTTAATCAAGAGTTTACGATGTAAAAGCTGTATATTTGTGTCAATGGACCATCCTCCAAGCACAATTTGTTTATACAGTGTGTCTACTCTCAACAGAGGCCAATGGCTAGTTTCTAAACCGTTAGTTATAGACATATAGTTCCAATTGCGAAAAATGCTTTAAAAAACAGGTAAAGAATAGTCAGAAAAATTTTGTTCAAAAAGATTTTGTTAAAAAATAATTGTTAAAAAAAATACGAAAATTTTGTTTGTATACTGTCCCCTGGTCCTATAAGTGATATTTAGTAAAACATTTCTGTCACTCTAACAAGCAATACAAATAAGGTCCCACCATGTAATATTAAAATTGACCGACTTACGAAACTTTAAATTTCATGACATAAACAACTTTTTTGTAACTGAAAACGGATGAGTTGGACTAAGCTTTAAAAGAACGTGTACTAACTGCTTAAAGTATATGAAGGGCGTTCATTTCCAAGGCTGTCAAATGAGTAATTCCTAAACTATTTTTCGCAGAATTGTACTTCCATTTACAAAATATTTTCAATGAGGGAAAGAAATTTTTTTAAAACGATTTAACGGAAAGTGCTACCACCATCTAAGTTTTATGGTAGTGTTAATTTTTATTTATTAACTTTAAGATTGATTAAAATAACTGAAGACGTCAGTTTCGAAATACTATTTATCGACAAAATCAAATTTTGGAAAATTGCAAAAAAACCTTTAAATGCATCCATTGGTTTTCATTATAAATTTAGAGGTTACAATAGTGCAGATTGTTATAGAATCATGGAGAAAACAAAAGCGAAAAGGCGAATTTGTAAATCCACATTCTCAATTCTATTTTTACATATATTTTAATTTGTAAGGAATTCTTGCTGTTTTTTTATGATTTTATTTTAAAAAGGTGTGTTTTATTGATAAGCTTTTATTTTATTTATAACGTTCGTATATATATTTTCCTAGTTCAAATTCTGAATTCAAATTTGAACTCACTTCCAAATACACGATCGACGTTCAATTCGCATACTTATTTATGCCCAATGACAATGTAATATTAATGCGATGTTAGGTACATACCATTTATTTATTTTCTAGGACTACACCAAATTCTATCATGTTAAGTAATGTAATAAGATTTTACAAATATTTATTTATTTATTAATTTGCCTCTCATAATTTAATTTAACAAAATCTCTATTATTTTTTTATTTATATTTTTAGAAGTTGTATATTTTGCCTTGATATGTAAACATCAACGTAATTTTAAAGATAATATTGCAAATTTACTTTTTACTCTCAGTGTTTAATGTTTAATGTTAAATTTTAAATCTGATGCTTATTTTTGTTTCCGGTAAATTTGTAGCTGTCCCCTAGTTCGCAGCAAAAAAGATGCTTCAACTTTAAACTGCTATTGCTCTCGTTCAGTTTTATTCGCAGAGAAATGGGACTTTTTTTTTTGCTTTACTTGTTAGAGTAGTTTAAAACATTTACTAAATGTCACTTATAAGACCGGGTGCCCGTACAAAAATTTAATTTTCGTAATTTTTTAATAAAAATGTTTTGACCTAAATCGCTTAAAAAATGCTTCTTTATCTTTTTTAAACATTTTTTCATTTGGCTATGACTAACGGCTTAGAAATTAGCCATTAGCCCTCGATGAGAGTGGACACTCTATACTGAAAAAAATAATGCTGATAAATTTTTTGTTTCAATACTTTGAGATTTGTTTTATGTCTTCCGTCGACGATGATTATTAAGCACGTTTACATGTGTACTTTAAACTGCATTTTGTTTTATTTGGTGGCATTATAGAGACCTATGTACGTACCTAATTTTGTTTAAATCTGTCAAGTATTTGAGGAGATAGTGAGCAAAAATTTAAAGCTCTCTTAGTTTTGAACAATTGTGTAATTTACAAAAATGAAATTTAGGCGCAATATTTATTGCTCCCCTATGCAAATATGCATGAATACAAATATGACGATTATATATACAGTAATACATCGACTTTTATCAGCAATTCTATCCAAGAACAGCGACGTAAGTTGAAAACGACATAAATTGAGGTACATTATACTGAGTAAAAAATAGGATATTTAATAAAAATTCTCCAAAATATAAAGACCATATTATATAACATTAATGATTATGTCAAAAATGTTTAACTAACAAAAAAGTATTTGTTATTCAAGAATTTGATTAAATCAAAAGGCTGTTAATTCACAACTTATTATTCTTCTAGCCGTCCCATTCAAATCTTGCGAAGATGCGATTTTTTTTTTTTTTTAACGAGTTTAGAACAGACGATTTTTTTTTTACTTTTGGAAATTCTTCCCAACAGCATAGTGAATTATATTGAGTTTCCTAAACTTTTCCTAGCAACTTTTTCCAGCTCACAATCACTTGAAAGGGAAAGTCTCCGTTCATTAGACCAAGAAGTTACAAAAAAATTCAAAATACGTTAAATTATTTTATTTTCCACGTCAGATAACGTAAATGAGGGGTTAAGTAAGTCAGAGTAAAACTGTATTGATTTCGGTTTATATGAAAATATTAGAACTAATGACGTAATGAAACCTAATCAATCTATAAAAATTTGTAATATATCAATAAATTGTCAACTTAAAACTTAATGTTCTTCTAACTGCCCTGTTCGAGTATTTGAGAATGCAAAAATATTTGGAAGGAAATTTCTGAATTTTTTCTTTAATTTTTGTTTCTTTCTTTTAAAAGCTCTTTGTAACAGAAAAGTTAGTTTTGTAAATTTTTTTTTTTTGTAATTAAAAAAACATAAAAATAAATAAAAATCCTCACTAGCACTTTATCAGGGAAGTGCCTTTTCATAAGACCAAGAGGTTACAAAAAAGTTCAAATTGGGTCTTAATTATTTTCTTTTCCATGTCAGGTGATATAAGTTGGACTACTACTTTATCAATGTCACTTTATATAGAGATAATAAGACTAACGTTAAATATGGCATGGTAACCATGGTAACCTAGAACATTTATCTATACTAGGGTATCATTGAATAAATTGCATATGCTATAAAGAAAGAAAAAAATATTAATATTCTTTGATATTTTGATTCTATTATCTTAAAATTTTATATAACTCGAGTAAATTCTGCTAAGATTATATATAAATTAAATTTCATTCCTGTCGTTCGGGTAATTTTTGCGTTTTTGTCTGAAATAGCTATGTAGTTATATATAATTATTAACACATCTAAAATCATAAAATACGAAGCATTATTCACCTTCGAAGTTGATATTTGAAATTATAATGCATTTTTCCATTAAACTTTTTAAATCATAATTAAAGTAAAAACAAATGCTATTTTATATGCTTTTTTATAAATAAGACAAATAAAAATGGAACAAAACACAATATCATAACTCAGAATGCAAAATCATGGAATTTGTATTTAAATAATAATTAATTAAAGACATACATAATTTTTAATTACCTTTTCATAATTACTTTTCCATTTAATTAATACCTGTTATGAAGCTATTTTGCGATTATCCAACTCTATTCGCAGATAATTGAAAATGTGTTTTAATTAATAGATAAGCTTTCTTTATTAAACAAATGAGTTTTAGTTTAATTTTTTTTAAAAATATTTCTATAGAATTGAAAAGTTCTGTAAGAGTATATTATTGAATAATATTTAATGCTATAGTAACAATGCTTTGCAAAAAAAAGTAATATTAATAATAATAATATTGTAATAATAATAATAATAATAATAATAATAATATTTTATGTTGTGTTTTTTTCCTTACAGCGAGAATTTGGTTTACATTTTATTAATTATAAAAATAATAAAATAATAATAATAATAATATAATAAAAATAAAAAGTAATAATAATAATGATAATAAAATATTAATAATAATAATATAATAAAAAAATATTACTACTAATAATAAAAACGTATAAAATTAGAAATCGAAACAAGTTGAAGAGAATATTTCGCAAATTTACATAATGTGCTTTAATTAATTAAATTTCAATTGAAATCAATTGTGCAAATTAAAACCTTTAACACAGTATAATACATGCGTATAAACATTGTGTGTGTGTGTGTGTGTGTGTGTCTGTAAATTGTATCTTAAAAACGACTCTAGCGAATTTTAATAATTTTTCCACCAACCGTTTAAATACACGAGAAGATAATTGGGATAGGTCACATCGTCGACTAAATTTGATTCGTGAGTAATTTAGGGCCATAATGTGTCGGATTCAAGCTAATTAAATATAAAAAACAGCTCAGTCGATTTTGACAAGATTCTTTACTCAACTATTTTCGAGTAGGATAAGACTATAGTACTGAGTCACGTTTTCCAGAAACATCGATTAATGGACCACTTTTAGGGTTATTACTGGCCAATCTAGTTTTATAAAAAAAAAATCCTAACGATTTTAAATAAATTGATTACTCTAATGTTTTGGATTTCGATAAGTACCTTTGGCTAAGGCACATGTTCCAGAAAATTTAATAATGTGCGATATTAGGAGCACACAAAATCTATGAATAATTTAAAAAGCTACCTGAAACATTTTAACTCAAAAGAAGGGCTTTGTCATTTAGATGCTTTAAAAAATGTCTTTTGAAGTTTGTGCTCCAAGCATCATATACTACTTTCCCATAAACCACGTTCTAACGAAGTACTGTTGCGTTTTGGCAATGCCCTACCCCCGTCCAATAAACTTCAAAAGCTGCAGGAAACTTTTTTCGAAATTTATAGTTGGTTTACAATTAGAAATCTGCTTAAAAATATCACTTTTTTGATGCAACACATGGATGAGGAGATTAATACTAGTTTTAAAAAATAATTACATCCACACATAGTTTCAAAGACTTTTTGAAATATGCAAGTTTTCCTCATTAAGGAATCTAAAATTGCTTTGGAAAAAAAAATGATATTCAGGACGCGTAATTCTTATTAGACAGGCGTGGTCAAAAACAGTTAAACTGTGTTTCGAGAAAGCGATACCATCTTGTATCCAAGATGAAATGAATAATATACTTGAAATTATGGGTTAAACTGTATAAATGGCTAAAGATTTACAATAATAAGTTCATGAAAGGACATTAAAGAGCTCATAATGGAAAATAAACGTGAACTAATGATCGAAAAACTGCAAGCACTGATTCACAAAAAAGTCGGAAATTAGACGTCAAACGTATCAAATGAGGTGCGTTCGTACTATAACAAAGTAATAGTATTAAAATCTTGGTGTAATTGTATACAGTACTTTGGATAATGTATAAGTACCCAAAAATTTTTGTGTGTCTTTCTTACTACCACTATCAACAAATACACGATTTATGAAAACAAGCTGGCTTCCAGAAGAATTTAAGGATATTTATGACTAAACAATATTGCGCCATAAGTGTCCGAATTGCAGAAGCTATCGTCAAGCCGATAACGGATCGGCGATGAAAGAATTGTTGCATTTATTTGCAGGCCAAACCTTAAAAGTCGATTTCTAGCAACCATGTAATCCCCTCCCCCATCTTGGAGAAAGTAGAAGGCTAATGTCGTTTCACTAGCGTTTTTATTTCTAAAATATTTCTGTATTTCTTTTAACATAAATTTAATTATTTTAAATCTGGATTTTAATAAAAACACAGATATAATACAAGATAAATATTTATACTAAAATAGATGTCATATCTTTGCTGGGATGTTTGAAGATGTAACAAATCACCAGTAACAAATTTAAAGCCAACCACAAAATAAAATGAAAATGTTGGATATTTGGTAAAATAAAGAGATTTTTAATTAGATTCCTGGAGACTTATAAAATTAATGACAGAAACGAGTTTTTTTTTAAGTCAAATGTCTATCTAAACTTTATATTTTTGTACTTAATTTGTAAAATAGTTACTTTCTATTCATATATTAAAAAAAACATATAAAATTCTACATTTTGGGCCAAAACATTTAAACTTCATAATAATTCCGGGAGACCTAAATATTTTTCGATTAAAAAAATATTTTTGGGGGTAAATATGTGATCATAGTGAGAACTTTTTATCTACTAGATATTTCAATTTTCAAAAAAGACGTTTTTCGTGATATTCCCTAATATATATGCATAGATAAATAGAACAATAGAGAGATAGATAGACAGAGAAAATAGATATATAATTATTAAAATTAAAATTTATTAAATTCATTATTTCCAGATTATGCTATGAAGGAAAAATCTGTATATAAATATTTTTTCACATTTTTAGTGTTTTCTACATACATAAATATTTAAATATGTTAATTCTGTTGAATCAATACATTTATCATTCTCTAAGTATTTCAATGATTAACAAAAATTAATCATTAATTTAAATGTTTTTTATATTTAATTTATATAATGCAATTTCAAAATTAATTGTTTTATCTATTTTTAAAAATTCCCAATGCATTCAAAACATGCCACATATTTAAAAATATTTTACAGCGTTTAATTGTAATCTTTTTTAAAAAATGTGAACTAATAAAGTACCAATAATTTATATTTATTTTGTGGAAGTATAAAACATTTTAGTAAATGGATTTTTCTCCAAGTTAATATTTCCCGCCAGGAAAAAAATAATCAAATAAAATTATAGTATAACTAAAATACAATAGTAAATTAAACAGTTTGGTAAAAACTGCTTTTTTAATACATCTCTTAATGATTTTCATCTTAATACCCATTTCTTTTATAAAACTTAAAGCAATTAAAGCTTTCAGCAAAAGTTAAATTTACATTTACAGTCATAATAATGAAAAGAAATGCTCTAAGATTCTGTTGATTAGTTTTGATGTGCAATTTTTATAAAGTACACTAAAGAATAAAAAATAATTTCTTTGAAAAGATTTAAAAAGTATTTAACTGTTTCTTTCAGTTAGAATAAAAATATTTCAATTATTCAAAAGATTCAATTTATGTATAAATGTAAATTTTTTAAGGTTAAATAAAGTTTCAAATACTTAGATAAAACGCAAAACTGAACACATTGGAAAAAGTAATACAAAAGCAAATAAATTAATTGGAAGAGTTGCTACATTTTTTATATTGTAAAGAAATCTTTAATTCATGTATATTTTACTAGATTTAAACAAAAGTTTTTTTAAGGCAATGTTTAAATAAATCACATTTGAGCTAGTCTTTTCGTAAGTTCTTAATTAAATTTTAATTACGAATTGTTGAAATATGTTTACAATGCAGGATTGTCAGTTAATTTCATTGTTAATTACAATTACAATGCGATTCTTATATTTCTGTTTATTAATTTTTTATTTAAAATATTTTTTGTTATATAGATTGTATATTTTCCATTTTTCGGATGTTATCAGACTAGGGATCCAGAATATATGTATAATATATTTCGGATGTGCATACATATATGTATATGTATATATACATACAATTTTAATTTTTCAGAAAGCTTCAAATGTGTTTTCTGTTAAATATTTTATTTAAAAAAAGGAATCACCTATAATAATAAAAATGAAACGCATTCGTGTGTACGTGCATATTGACTCGCAAATTCTACTACAAATAGAAATCTGAGGCTTTCAAGAAAAATAATATTTATGACTTCTTCATACACATGAGGTGCAGAACATTGATTTCTTTTCATAATTAGCCAAATCATTAATTAAAAGGAAAGGATATTCCATCATAAACATTTCTTTTTCGGTGAAGACGAGCGCGAAATAGTTGGGACTATTTATTCCGAGCCAAATTTGTTTTTCAAGCGTTATGGCGTTACAACTATTTCTGTGGATTTACTATTAGTAAATTACATTAAGGTAATCTCATATTCGCATAAATTATATGTACCGACTAAAAAATGCGTATGTTATACAAATTTTACTTTAGAATGCCTATCACTTATTAAAGAATTCCACCCATTAATGTTAATATTATGGACATGTGATGCATTCATTATATTTAAAATAATTCCTGGATAAATTAAATTTTTAAACTCTGTATTTATTTACTGTATTTATTTATTAATTTTTTATTTCTAAAACAAAATACTCGCTTCTAATTATACAAAAAAAAATGTCTACTCTTCTTAAAGCGTGCATCTTTTAGGGAGCTTTCTTTACAAAAAGTAAAAAGCTACCTCTTGCAGCCGTCCGGAGGAAAGCACTTCCAGAAAATTTTGGAATATTTTCACCGATCATGACCCCCAGACCCCAAAACCACCCTCCGTTCAAATGTTGACATATATATATATATATATAACCATATATATATATCTATCTAATTTTTGCCATACGATAACTATCGTATTTTTGAACCGATGTGAATGAAACTTGGTATATACATAGTACATGCAAATGTCTCGACCGAGTTCGTTAGACAGCATCATCCGCCATTTTGTTTCAAAATGGTGGCCATTTAAATTTTCTTTTTAAAATCAAAAATTAAAATTAAATACGAAGATATTAAAAGTTGAAAAATATTTTTCTTTTATGTGTTACAACTTAAAACAACGATTCCAGAACACTTTTTATTTTGTTTATATCTTAAAAAATGATTGAGTTATAGCACTTTGAATTTTTCTTATGGCTGACATTTTGAAACAATCTAATGTTTGTCATGCTGTAACTAACGTATTTATGAACCGATTTGAATGAAACTTGGTATGTGAATAGTATATACAAATGTCTCGACCGTGTTCGTTAGCCAGCATCATCCGCCATCTCGTTTCAAAATGGCGGCCTTTTAATTTTTTTTTAATTTAAAATTTAAAATTAGGTACAGATATGTGAGAAATTGAAAAAGATTTTTTTTTGTGTATTTAACCTTGATACAAAGATTCCAGGGCATTTTTTGTTTCACTTATATCTTGAAAAATGGCTGAGTTATAGCACTTTCAATTTCCAGTGTGGTTGACATTTTGAAACGCGATAATAGGCTATTTATAAATTGATTTGGATATAACTCCGTGTGTACATAGTATATATCAATGTCTTGACCGAGTTCACTAGTCAACTTCATCCGCCATCTTGTTTCAAAATGGCGGCTATTTAAGTTTGTAAAAAATGTTTTAAATGTATAATGATGTACAAATAAAAAATTAGAAACCGAAAAAAGATTCTTTTGAATGTATTTATCTTAATAATAAATTCCGGAGTATTTTGTGCTTTGTCTTTATCCTAAAAAACGCCTGAGATATAGCAGTTTGAATTTCTAATGTGGGTGACATTTTTTAAGTAGCTTTCATTACAAAAAGTAAAAAGCTACCTGTTAAAAAATCAATTTGCCCGCGGCAGCACTCGTATATATTAATCGATTTCGATATGAGAATGCATGTCCACATGAATTAAGATTTCGACCAAACTCATTGGTTTGTTTTATCCATCATGTTGCTTTAAAAGGGCATACACTTCATGATATCGTGGAATTTGGCGACTTTCTAAATTGCTGAAAACAAAACCAGGTTGAATAAAATATGACTAATTTCTAAAAAATCCTATTAATATTCAATATTGACAAAAACTAGCATTCAGTCTTATAAAATCGGGTTTAACGAATTTGAGTTTCGTTTTTTAAAATCAATTTGCCCGCAACAACACTCGTATATATTAATCGATTTCGATGTGAGCGTGCATATGTGCACATGAATTAAGATTTCGACCAAGCTCATTGGTTTGTTTTATCCATCATGTTGCTTTAAAATGGCATACACTTCATGATATCGTGGAATTTGGCGATTTTATAATTGGCTTAAATTAAAACCAGGTTGAATAAAATATGACTAATTACTAAAAATTCCTATTAATATTTAGCATTGACAAAAACTATTATTCAAACTTATATAATCGGGTTCCACTAATTTGAACTTCCTATATTTGAGTAATATAACTTAATTTAAAATAAATAAATAAGTATATGAAAGCTACCTCTTCCTCCCGGCATTGTCGGAAGGACTTTTTAACCTTTTTCATTATTTTTTTTCAATTACTGGCTTCGTAAAAAAATTCGACTTCAAATATTCGATGGATATATACTTTTTAGAAAGTGTTAAGTCCGATATCCGATTATCTGCATTAAGGATATAGGCCCAAGTGGGTGAGCCCTTCCTTGCGGTCTTTCTAAGTCATCCTAAAATACATTTACGCAAGGTTTGAAGAAAACCGCGGAAAATTCCAAACGGTTAGGCTGACGAACGTGATTGGGTTAGAACTCATCATCTCCAATATACCAGCTTCGAAAGCATAATCTCTCAGTCAGTGGTAGGGCACCTTTTTAGAAGGACCTAAAAAGTTTTGGAATTGGTACATCCGACTTGTTCTTAGTTCTGAAAATATTTTTCTAAAATGTATTCTTAATCTTATATGAAACATTCACACTTCTTCAGCTTTTAACTCATAAAACATTAAATTAATAATTCTTTTTAGAAATATCTTCAGAACTAAAGCAAAATAATCATTTTTTATGAAGAGTGCACAGAAAAAAATCAATAATTTCCTGAACAGATATTTTTAATATACGAATGTTTCATAGATTTAACGTTAGCTAGGGGAAATCGAAAGTTGGGTTTCTAACAGCATTAATGAATTTCTGCCCTCT
Source organism: Maratus speculifer (assembly GCA_964019185.1). Lineage (NCBI taxonomy): Eukaryota > Metazoa > Arthropoda > Arachnida > Araneae > Salticidae > Maratus > Maratus speculifer. Next base: position 43,368,205 of record OZ025297.1, on the reverse strand, counting down.
AGAAATTTCAAAACATGAGTCGATGCGATACAATACCACTAGATGAGTCGTTAGCAGGGCACTATCAACTAATCAAAGGCAAATGATTTCCAACATGTTACGGAAGATCGTAAGAGGTCCCACTAATATGTTCCACTCATCCTTAATCGGTTTGTAACTTGATTTAATTTTATATCAGAACGTTGTGATAACCGAGATCCAATCTACCACCGCAACGACAGATTTCATGAATAATGAAATAAGATTAATTATACATTTGAAGATTAGTTTGTGTAAAATCTTTAAGTAAAATACATCTCTCATTACATAATAATGATTTTGCTAATTTCTATAAAATGAACTTCTCTACTTTTAATTCTAATTGAGTTTTTTGTTTACTTTATTTCGAAATGTAGACATGCTTTCTTTAAGTATTTCATCATGGTAAAACGATATTTTATTGTCTTTTTATACGATCGAATGTGTAAACTTTTAAATTCGAAAGAGTTTCATTGCATTGCAGCCGATAGAAAAATGTCTACTACAAGGTTCTTGTTATTGAAGATGTGTATGAAATTAATCTGAAATTTACCGAGTCACGCACAAACATTTCAAAAGATGAAAATAAACAATATTTGAACTTTTAAAACCTACGAATAAAAATATTTTAGTGCATTTTGAGTTACGGTATATGTGCGCTTCAAAGTTTTCAAGGAACTTCGCATGTTTTAAAAGTTAAAATACACTACATTTTCTTCTGTAGACAAATTCTTTTATGTGTCTATGGAAATTAGAAATAATTTTATACACATCTTTAATAATAATAAGAGCCTTCTAGTACACCTTTTCCTGTAGGCTGCAATGCAATGAAATTCTTTTGAGTGTCTATTATATGAACCGTAATTGCTACACACATAGTGCTACACGCACTCACTTTCAAAACCAAATTTCCCAAATTTCCCATAATAAACCTCAATAACACATAAAAATATCATGGCAGTCAGAATATATTAATGCCACTTAAAGATAGAGAGATTATCAAATTGAATTGATAAAATGTTTGCAGCATCATACTAACTTACTTCAATTTGTAGCAATCATTTTCTTTTTAATCACAATCTTGGACAAGCCTTGTATAAAAAAAAACAACAAAAGGTTGCTTTTTATTCTCCATACAACGCTTGCCTAAGATTGTAATTAAAAGAAGAATGAGTGTTACTTATCGAAATATGTTATTTGATAAAACTTTCCAACGTATTTCAATTCATTCAGTTTGTTTATATATCTGTCTGTCTGTGATTTAAGTGTCGTTAATATAATCTCACTTTCGTGATATTTTGATATGTTATTCAGATTTAATATGGGATGTTTGGTATTGAAAATGCAGTGTATAGCATTTGCGGTTCATCTAATAGACAATCAAAAGAATTCCATTGCATTGTATCCTATAGAAAAAAGGTGTAGGAAGAGTGGGGATACTTGAGCATAGGGGATACTTGAGCCACCCCTATATCTCTACAGTTGGTTAATTTTTCTTTCTAAAACTGGCAATATGATAAAATACTTATAGTTCTGAACATGTAAAAAAGATATCACACACCTTAGTACCATTTTGAAAGTATAGTGATTAATAGTTGTTCTTTCCCTATCTGAAGTAAATATTTAGGTGCATGGTTCTTTTATTTTTTGCAATCAAAGTTTTGTTAAAAGTTGCAACCATATACATAAATTTAATAAATATAAGTTCAGTTGTATTTTGAATCTAAAGTAGTTCTTATAGCTGCAAACTTTATTTAGTAAAACTCTGATAAACAAACATAGTTCACATTACCACTATGTTTGTTTATCAGAGTTTTACTGATAAACTCTTGAGCCATGGCTCAACCATCCCCACCAGGAAATTAGACATGTGTGAAACAAACAAAAAATAAAATTGCATCTTTATATTCACTTATAGATTTTTTTTTGAATAAAAGGGAGAATAATTTTTCATTTTATTTCTTTTTCTTAAAAAATAGCGACCAAATAATGTTTAAAAATGTATATTTTTTAAATGAAAATATCCATTTTATTTTTCATTTTGACTAACAAAATAGCCTGTCTAAATAAATGTAAACTTAATTTTCTATTTAACTTTTATTACAATTAAGTAGCTTTTTAAATCTGTCTTACAGGTTATAATCTATAATGCTTTAATTAGTTAGGTCCAACATATTAAAATATTTATTTTATAATATAATATTTAAGATTAATATTTTATATTGATATTGTAACCTCTGTAACTTTTTTTAAACTAAGAAAATTGAAGAAGAATTGGCAAAAAGAGCACACAAAAAACAAGAAAATCAACAAAAATCACAGTTCAAACTTACCTGCATGGAGCCAAAGGTGAAGACAAAATCTGTTCCTGTGAAATCAAAAAAGTCTTTGAAATTATAGAATGATACATCTGGATAAGATTCCGACAGTTACTCAATTAAAAGCATGAGTTCTACATTATCATTAGAGGAAAATTCTGCCAATTATGGTGATGATAGGAAAAGAAAATCTTCTATTGATAATTGGTTACTAACAAAAAATGCACGAAAGAAAACTGTAAAAAGATTTGTTTAAAAGTGCTTAATATATGGAAAATGAAATTTGCCCGAAGAATTGCAGATTCAAAATTTAAATGGCTCACAACTGAGAATGTTTCTACCGTCGACATAACTCAAGTTGAAATGATCCTTCGACCACAAGTTCTAACGTCAAAAAATGATCGTATTACTAGCTTTGTTTTCTCAATTGGTTTTGAAGGAATTTATGTATCATAATTTATCATTCTGTAAAATGGTAGTGCAAAAATAAAGCGAAAAAAATTACTTTTGTAGGTATTTTTCCATACTGGCTCAAGTATCCCTTCACCATTGCGCAAGTATACCCCTCATGGGGATACTTGAGCCACGATGTAAAACAAAAAGTAAAAATTTATTAGACACAGAAATATAGTTCAAAAGTAATTGAAAGTGTTTTTCAGTTGAAGAAAAAATATCAAATTTTCATTTTCAATGTTTTATTTTCTCGTAAGAAATTATAAAAAATAAAAATAAATAAAATTCAAAAAATGGCTCAAGTATCCCCGTCTTGAGCTAAATCCGGAAAGAGCTAAATTTATTGCGTCATGAATGTGTTGAGTTTTATATGTTCTACTCCTCTTAATTTAAAGAGCTTTTTTTACACATTTTAAATTAATTTAATTAAAATCAATTGGTTCACTTGAATTGTTTCAACTCTTTACAAGAAGCTGACTTTCAAATCGTGAGATGAGCGATTTTCGGCTCAGATTGAGTTATTTTGTGACTGAGGTTTTAAGAGATACGATGTGTATAGGATTAATCTAATAGACATATTTCATTTACAGAGATATACAAAAGAATTTGGCCACAGAAGAAAATGAACCCTATCTCAACTATCAAAACCTACAAACAATAATTGGAAGTGCGTTTTCGGTTGTGATATGTGTTTATGAATTTACTATTATTTAACATTTATTTTTGTTTATGAATTTTGTAATAATATACAGAGTACCAGAAAATTTTACAACAAGAAACATTTTTTTCTGGAAATTGCATGGATGACAATTGTCAAGTGCGCTATGCACGTAATTGTGCTAAAAGTAGCATATTATGTAGTTTACATACTACGGAGATCATATGCAGAAATGCTTAAAAAAATTTATATTTCCTTGGTAATAGAAGGCATTTGCTTTTTCAAAAATATTATGATTATGGGTTTTCTAAAATGTTCATATTGACTTCATCATTCGACTTAATATACTGTGAAATTTTGTTACAGTAATGAAAATGTGCTGGAAAATTTTTCATTATCCGTGTTGTACTCATGGTTTGTATCATTGTTGTATTGCTTCATTTAAAATTTTAAACTAATATTAATTTATATTTTCTTATATACTAAGTGACAAAATGCAAACATAACTTAAGATATAAACTTGAATTTATTTTTGATATCAACTTATTAGACTTTAAGTAGTTCAGTTTTTTTTATGATGCATTTTTATAGCTTTATTGTGTCGCATTTTACATTCCCGAGTAAAAATCATCTTGCTATTTTTCCGTTAAATTTTAAATTTTAGCGTTAATAAATCCTATTAATTCTGAGTTAAATTGATTGTGACATGATCTACTGTATTCTGTGATACTGAAATAAGCTTCATACCATTTAAAAAAAAATTATAAAATATTTCATGAGATTAATAGTAATTGCTAATGCCGCAATATTACAAAATCTAATCATATAAATTAGGCCTATTTTTCTATACGTAATATTTGCATAGAGGAAATGAATGGGGCTAAATTAAAAAAAAAATACGAAAGCTATTTACTTAAAAAATAATATTAACAATAATAAAATCCAGTAGTGATTATATTTACGCTTCGATGTATTACATGTGGTGCATATTCCTACTTTTTTATTTTGCAAGTTTTCTACTTTACAGCAATTTACACATTTTTCGAAGTATGTTTTATACATATATATTTTGTTATCAAAAAGTTTTAATTCAGCAGCTGTCTGATAATATCTATGTCTTTCTGTAACGCTGATTATACGATGCAATTCACCTGATATAATTGCAATGGATTACAATATCTATTTCCTCTAAATACTTAATGCTGTTAAACAATGGCTTATTATTTGATGTGCATTTTTTAAAAAAACATAAAGAAATATTAATGTAATATCCATTCTTATACAAAAAAGTAACAAAATTCATGCGTGAAACATAGATTATGAAGCACTTTCCAACACTTCTTAAAATCATTAACAAAACTTCGTTATCCAGGAAAATAACGTATTATTTTTCATATTCGAATATGTATTCCAATATTTTTGAAAAGTCCTGTATTTGATCTGTCGGTTAATATATAGACTATACAATGGTGAAATTTAGTTTTGCAACAAGACGCCCAACTGGTTGAAATTTTCCTTCCAGCAATTTATACTAATAGATGGAAGCACATTTGAATACTTTTGTTTAGCCATGCAAAATGCATAGTACCTTTAATACATGCAAGTATTTTGTTAAAATTTAGTTTAAAATAAATTCTTTTTAAACTACTTAAATCAAATTTCCAGATTTCCTATCATCCAAAAGCGACCATGTATCCAGTTCTTTGCGTGAACCTGTATATCATTTTATCTATATTCTAGAAACATTTCTTAGTAAACTAAATGCAGTTCATTGTTAAAAGGCATAACATATTAAAAAATTACCTTTAAGTAAATTACGCTCATATTCAGTACATTTCCAAGATCTTTTGTGTAACCCTGGACATCTAAATTGTGTAACAATTAGCATTTATGTAAACCATATAATATGCATAAATCTAGCGAAACTTAAAATAGTATATCATTATTAAAATGCATTTCATCCATCTACCAGCCATCTTCCATAATATACAGGACTTCGGATAGAATATACTATTTGAAATCTTTTCTGGTCCCTATAAATGCTATGCACAAGTATTATGCATGAAATAACTCATATTAATTCTCAGCAACGTATACCAGTTGGATTATATCTGAAGTCATTTACCATAATTGAAATATGTCTCAAACAATTCGCCCCTATATTATTATGCATGGCAATTCTTTTGTGTGGGCCTGTAAATGAATAATAACTATTCTTTTCGCTGCAAACTTTACAAAATGCATACTTTAGTGCACTTTGTATATGCATATAAATTTGAAGATATTTGAAAGGGTGTAACATCTTTAAAATTCATTTGAAACGATTTCTTTCCATAGGCCGTAATGTAATGGAAAACTTTTGACTGTCCCTGTAAATAAACCAATCATGGCAGAATTATCATTTTCAAAAGGGTTCGTGCTCGTATAAACATCATTAACGTCCAAAATATTCATGAAAATTAAAGTATATTTACGAGAGTTAGAGAGCGGCCAGACTGCCAGACAAACCGAATGCATGAGCACTTTTAAACTTTGTTGGAAAGTGCTAACAATATAAAAATAACAGTTGTTAAGTTTCTTATAATTTTGCACATTTATTATTCATTCATTATTTAATTATGTTTAAACAAATTATTTTTGTTATTTAAATTTACAATTAAAGTTTCAACTAGTTTTATTTATTCGAAATAAGACAGAAGTAAATACATGCATTTATTCACTATCTACTAAAATAAGATGATTTTTTTTTACTTATCAATCAGACGCTGATAAGTTTCAGTTTTTGAGTTATCTTGAAATAAGAAAAATTTCATGAAAAATGTCATGAAAAGTTATGAAAAATGTTAATCGAAATTTTATCTTAATATTAAATATTATTCTGAAAACAATATCATAATATTAATGAATAAACCATGTTGCCAAAAAAGATCTTTCAAAATTAGCATTTGAAACAATGTATGACTCATTTTCAATTAGTGAAAGACCCCATAATGAATTATAAAATATTTTCTTAATATATAAAATGATGTCTAGTAATATTTAATGAAACAACTTGGAATCTATCCAAAATCTTTCAACCAATTATGTACCACGTTCTAAGTAATCTTGATATTCAGTATTTATTTGCAGCATGTTAGTAAATGAAATGCATTTATACTGGAAGATTAAAAATAGTTTTTATTACGATTATCTTATTAAATCGTTTATGAAAGATAGATTCTGCTGCTAACTAAATGTATCCAAATTAAGTATAGCTGACAGGTATTGAATTATTTTACAATGGCATGCATGGATAGTTATATATGAAAGAAAATTAAAACGACCTCTCCATCCATTAAATTAAATTTATGTCAATTTTTCTACACTATGACAACTGAAATGGAAAAATAAATATACTAAATAGGTTATGAAACATTAAAGTTCATGAATTATTTTAACCATCTTACGCAGTAAAAATGTGTGTTAGTGCTGAAAAATTCAGAAAATGTAACATTTTTTCTGAAGCTTTTCTTAACACACATTTAATGAAAGATATCAAGTATCGTAAATTACTTTGTTAAGTTACTTTTATTCCTTATATAACAGGTTAGATTACATACTTACTTTTCATTTATACTTAATCACAGACTGATTAATTTCTCTCGTATTTAAAGTCGATTATTTCAAGACTTAATCTACGTTCGTTTTTCTTTGTATAAATCGAACCAAAAATAAAATATAAAAATAGTATCGGGAATTGGTTTTTAACTTCCGATAATTTAGAGAAAATATATCATTGAAACATAACTTTACATGTTAGGAATTTGTTTAAAACAGATGTATGCAGTGGAAAATATTCCATTGTTAAATTTTAGTTTTGTTGAAATTTCAACTTTTTAGAAATCAAAATACATGAAGCAATATCAACTCTTGTTTATAGTTAAAAATAAGTAAATAATAAGTTTTTTTAATTATTATTATTATTACTATTATTATTATTTAAATCCATTGTTTTTTCTAATGATTTTGTGAAGAACATACTTTTATTTTGTTAAAAAGAGACAGATTATATATTATAAGATAAATTTTTCTTAATAAGAGATATTGTAAATATTTGAAATACCACAAAACGTCTCATCCAAAGATACTAATTAATAATTTACAAATATCAGTCATGTCGATACTGTATGTCATATAACGGTACCTGTACCATGGTAAAATTATACAGTCTATAATAAATACATACCGGGTGTCCCAAAAATGACTGATGGATTTTAAAATTCAATAACTTGCAAACGGTGACAGCTATTAAAAAAATTTTTGCAGGAGGGCTATGTATAATGTCAGGAGTTTTTTTACCGCAATTCTTGATTTTAGTTCGAATTTCAAACAACAGATGGCGCTGATGGCGGTTGGCGGCCAGTCGACGCCGAGACTTACTTCATTCAGCTTTGGCGCAAAAGAAGGAGATTAAGGCTATGGAGTACGTCTCATTCTACAGTACAGTTTTGCTCTCAGGCCCCGATTCTACACTCATTCGATATGATTTCAATGGAATGCGTTGTTGCCATGGAAATAACAGATTGTTCTATAATGGAATACAGCGTTCAGAAGTGGGCATAAATTTCGCAAGCAGTATTTGAGTTTGCAGAAGATTTTCGTTTAGGAAGTTTTATTTTCCCGGATTAAATTACTTATTTATGGGACGATTTAAAGAATATTTTATGCGTCATATTTTAAAACTGGATAAAGAGATTTTTTCAATTTGATGATTTTTGTTCTATTCTTAAGAAAATTTAGATCTTTTAAGAAAATTCGGCAGTAGATTTTTATGAATGTTCAAAAAATAATCGTGAAAACTGCTGATAGTACATTATTGTGTAAAATAACTACCAAAAACAAATGTAATAAGTTGCCTCGTTTAGCCCTTTTCAATAAGATTAGTCTATCGTTGCATTAAAATAGAAAAAAATAAATGTGAGTTAATTAAAATTTATTTTCCCGGATTAAATTACTTTTTATGGCATGATTTAAGGAATATTTTAGGCACCATATTTTAAAACCACAGTGTTAAAAATTTGAAACCTTTGCTGCATCGTCACTCCTCCACTTTTATAGAAATAGATTACTTCACTGTATTATGGAGCATTCTCATTAGTCAAAATAGAGATATTCTATAATAGCAGTGGAGTGACGATGCAGCAAAAGTTTCCAATTTTTAACAGTGTAGGTGAAAATATCTTGCTCTTTGTAAAAATCTGCTGCATTTTGTTGTATACGCACTCCGCTTGTATAGAAACGGTTACTTGATTGTATTATGAAGCATTGTTATTGGTCGGAAAAGAGATATTATATACAAGCGGCGGAGTGCGTATGAAGCAAAATGCAGCAGATTTTTATCACTGTGGGGCCCGATTCTGAACTCTTCGATATGATTTCAATGGAATGTTTTGTTGTCATGGAAATAAGAAATTCTTCTGTAGAAAAATACAATATTCAAAATTGAGCATGAATATAACAATCTAAATCGATCTAAAATTTCTTAGAATATAACAAAAGTTATCAAATTAAAGAAATCTCTTTATCTAGTTTTAAAATATGATGCATAAAATATTGTTTAAATCGTGCCCTAAAAATTAATTTAATACGGGAAAATAAAACTTCCTGAACGAAAATCTTCTGCAAACTCGAATACTGCTTGCGAAATTTATGCCCACTTCTGAACGCTGTATTCCACTATCGAACAATCTGTTATTTCCATGGAAACAACGCATTCCATTGAAATCATATCGAATGAGTTCAGAATCGGTCCCCACAGTGTTAAAAATCTGCTGCATTTTGCTCCATACGCACTCCGCCGCTTGTATATAATACCTCTTTTCCGACCAATAACAATGCTTCATAATACAATCAAGTAACCGTTTCTATATAAGTGGAGTGCGTATACAACAAAATGCAGCAGATTTTTACAGTGTAAGAGCAAGATATCTTCACCTACACTGTTAAAAATTGGAAACTTCTGCTGCAATGTCACTCCACTGCTATTATAGAATATCCCCTACTTTGACTAATGAGAATGCTCCATAATACAGTGAAGTGATCTTTTTCTATAAAAGTGGAGGAGTGACGATGCAACAAAGGTTTCAAATTTTTAACAGTGTGGTTTTAAAATATGGTGCCTAAAATATTCCTTAAATCATGCCATAAAAAGTAATTTAATCCGGGAAAATAAATTTTAATTAACCCACATTTATTTTATTTTTTTCTATTTTAATGCAACGATAGACTAATCCTATTGAAAAGGGCTAAACAAGGCACCTTATAATATTTGTTTTTGGTAGTTATTTTACACAATAATGTACTATCAACAGTTTTCATGATTATTTTTTGAACATTCATAAAAATCTACTGACGAATTTTCTTAAAAGATCTAAAATTTCTTAAGAATATAACAAAAATCATCAAATTGAAAAAATCTCTTTATCTAGTTTTAAAATATGATGCATAAAATATTCTTTAAATCGTGCCATAAAAAAGTAATTTAATCCGGGAGAGTAAAACTTCCTAAACGAAAATCTTCTGCAAACTCAAATACTGCTTGCGAAATTTATGCCCACTTCTGAACGCTGTATTCCATTATCGAACAATCTGTTATTTCCATGGCAACAACGCATTCCATTGAAATCATATCGAATGAGTCCAGAATCGGGGTCTGAGAGCAAGACTGTATTGTAGAATGAGACGTACTCCATAGCCTTAATCTCCTTCTTTTGCGCCAAAGCTGAATGAAGTAAGTCTCGTCGTCGACTGGCCGCCAACCGCCATCAGTGCCATCTGTTGTTTGAAATTCGAACTAAAATCTAGAATTGCGGTAAAAAAACTCCTGACATTATACATAGTCCTCCTGCAAAAATTTTTTTAATAGCTGTCACCGTTTGCAAGTTATTGAATTTTAAAATCCATCAGTCATTTTTGGGACACCCGGTATATATCAGAAAATAATTGAAAATAATTCATTACATTTGTATTTTTTCGGCAAATCAATAGTATCATCATTTCTGTAGATTTTTTTTTTGTTCTTGTTGCTCATGTGACAGAATTGCTCTCCTTGATTTTTTAACATTCATAATTTTAAGGTGCTATCGTAATTATATAACTTCTAAGCATTTGTAGTCGTCATTAAGTCCGTCTGCCTGTGCTTATATAAGAAAAACTAACAATACAAATCGTTTGAAATTTAAACTTATTATTATGGATAATTTTGTCGTTTGTTGTAATTTTAAATTTTATGGAAATCGTTTTAATACAGAGTCAATCAAATGAATTCCGTTGCTTTATGCACAATGTAAATAAATAGTTTCAAGTACATTTTAATGATGTTACACACTTTGTAACATAATAAAATTGATGTGCATCTATGAATATATATTAAAATTAAATTCTGTAAAATTAGTGATGCAAGGAAAATTTTTCATTAATTTACAGGAGCACATTAAAGTATTCCATTGCAAAATGGTATAGGTTGAAATAATGTTTAAGACCGTTTTAATTACAATAACTGTTTCAGATTTCATAAAATTAATATTCGTTGCTAAGCTTTACTGCAAGTTACTTTGTGTATAATAGAAAGCAGATAACATTTACAGGGACACAAAAAAGAATTCGGATGTTATACTGTAGCAAAAGTACTGTATACTATTAGATCAATGTCTCTATATTTTTAAAGCTTCGTCAGAGTACAAACGGTACTTTGCTACACTTCTCTGCGCTTGATGTGCAATTTCTGACTCATTGCTAATTTCCTTGCACCATCATATCATCATAATAATAAATTGCAGGTAAAACTCATATTTTTATTGTCTCGTTTTATCAGCTACCCGGATAATCGGATCTCAGTTAATCGAGAATCTACTATATAATTACTAAAAGTCATTAAACATTAAAATGTACTGATTTCATTTATAAAAATATTTAACTTTGCTTTTAGTAACCTAGATTTTCGAAAACATAAATAACTAACTTAAAGTATAATTTAAAGGCGCATTTTTGCAATTAAAATGAAGAAGCGAATTTTAAAATGAAAAAAATTGAAGAGGATGCAAATTTTAAATGCAAACGGTAGAAAGTAAAAACTTTAATGATTTAAGATATTTATTTATTTTATTTAAAGTTTTAAATTGTAATTTTTTTATATAAAAAACAGAACATTTAAGAGAGAAAACACATTAGCCGCTGTAATTAAATAATGAAAAATAAAAATAATTTAATTATTTTGGACACTTTTGTTTAAAAATATTCTGGAGTAATGTATGTAACTGTAATTACTTTTGAGGAAAACTATTTTTTTAAATATTGTTAAATTATATGTATTTGTATTTTTCATTAAATCAGTGCTGAGATTCACATTTTCTTGTCACATTCATAAAATGAATTTCCATTAAGAAAAAAGTTAATTATTATGCATTTTGAAATCTTGTTATGGGTTTTCTAAATATAGTATGTTCCGTATAAAATTATCAATTATAAAAATTTAATGTGACTATTATCATGAAATTTAATCTGAAAGTCTGACACCAAAGAACATTTAAAAAATACATCCTATAGTAAAATTAAAATTCATTTAGAAGCACTTATAATATAGTAGAATACTACGAACGCACGAACTATACAATTAACCGTAACCAATCACGCCCATCTAATTAACAGTTCGGAATTTTCAATGGTTTTCTTCGAAGTTGGGATTTCTTTTTGTAAATATTGGTTAGGTAATATTCGAAAAAAAATCTAAATTACGATTTCTATGCAACATAAAAAATAATAAGTTAATTATTTCAAAATGATGATGACTGTCTCTGCTCCAATATAGGCTATTTTTTGTAATAGAGATATAATTACCAAAGGGTAGCAGGAGCAAAGCACACTTCAAAATTGTGAAATTAATGATACTGGGGTGTCTAGAAACTTAAAATTTGATGTGTATTTACTTAAAAGCTGTAAAATAAAAAGTTGTAAAAACAGTTTCTAAGAAATATCACATTTAAAAGCAAAAAACATATAAAAATGTTCTTGTATAAGATTTATATGGAATTTCAGAAAATACTAATCCTACTATTATTTTAACACAATCAAACAGATTGGTAAAGTTATCCTACGAGTTGAATATTTCCAACTGAGCGAAAAATTACCAATGCCGGGAACCGAACCCGGATACTTAGCTTACAAGGCCAATGATTTACCAAAAGCATTGGCTTTACCAAAAACATTGGAAAAGCATTGGCCTTGTAATCCAAGTATCCGGGTTCGATTCCCGGCCTGGGCAATTTTTTCGCTCATTTGGAAATATTCAACTCGTAATACTAAACCAATTTTAAAGGTAATGTTTGCAAATTTACGGTGAGAGTTCCTGCGATTCAATACAGGCGATTATTTTATATAAGTGCAAATTTTACCAGCGAGTAACAAAAAAATCTAAAATTGAGATTTTTGTGATTCTGAAGAATAAAGGAACTTGGCATGGTAGAATCTCAGAAAAAAACAAACCAGATTTAAACCTTAGGACGGCAAATTTATGTTGACTGACCCTTCTCTAACAAAGGCTACACTGTTAAAAAATTTGCCTTACTTTGAACCTAATTTTGATGCTCAATAGCTGCCACCAAAAGATGGTGACACCTCGCACCAACATTCAAAGCTTCCTATTTCAACCTCGTTCTAGCTATTGGAACTGAACTTCTACATTAGCTCCAAATATTGGTTCAAGATTTCACCACCTTACAGTGGCAGCTATTGAGCACCAAAATTTGGTTCAAACTAGGACAATATTTTTAACAGTGTATATTATATACACTTATGACAATACCCGATAAAAAATTGCTTGCAGAGAAAAATAGAATCAAAATTACAATTTATATGGGATATTGAAGAGCCAAGAAAATTGATCTTTGAATAATAGTCCGGGAGCCGACCGTCGATTTACCTATGTATCGAGTAAAAGGACCGGACATACATCAAAATGTAGGTCTCAATGTGCACACTAAGAATATCACTGTCTGCCAGGTCCTATCCTGCCGGAACGCAAGGCAGCCGCACTTTTATGACGTCAATTTTGATAGTTTACCTGTGTATCGACTACAAGGACCAGACGTACATGAAAACGTAGGTCTCAATGTGCACATTAAGAATATAACTGGCTGCCACATACATCAAAATGTAGGTTTCAATGTGCACATTTAGAATATCACTCGCTGCCTGGTCCTATCCTGTCGGAACCTGGTGGCAGCCACACTTTTATGACGTTAAGTTTGAGTGTTTACCTATGTATCGAGTAAAAGGACCACACATACATCAAAATGAAGGTTTCAATGTGCACATTAAGAATATCACTGGCTGCCAGGTCCTATCCTGCCGGAACCCGGTGCCAGCCACACTTTTATGACTTCAATTTTGAGTGTCTGCCTATGTATCGAGTACAAGGACCCGACATACATCAAAATGTAGGTCACAATGTGCTCATTAAGAATATCACTGGCAGCCAGGTCCTATCCTGCCGGAACCCGGTGGCAGCCGCGCATTTATGACGTCAACTTTGAATGTTTGCCTATGCATCGAGTACAAGGACCGGACATACATCAAAATTGACGTCATAAATGTGCGGCTGCCACCGGGTTCCGGCAGGATAGGACCTGGCAGTCAGTGATATTCTTAATGTGCACATTGAAACCTACATTTTGATGTTTGTGGCAGCCAGTTATATTCTTAATGTGCACATTGAAACCTACATTTTGATGTATGTCTGGTCCTTTTACTCGATACATAGGTAGACACTCAAACTTGACGTCATAAAAGTGCGGCTGCCACCGGGTTCTGGCAGAATAGGACCTGGCAGCGGGTGATATTCTTAATGTGCACATTGAAACATACATTTTGATGTATGTGGCAGCCAGTTATATTCTTAATGTGGACATTGAGACCTACGTTTTGATGTATGTCTGATCCTTGTACTCGATACATAGGTAAACACTCAAAATTGACGTCATAAAAGTGCGGCTGCCTTGCGTTCCGGCAGGATAGGACCTGGTAGACAGTGATATTCTTAATGTACACATTGAGACCTACATTTTGATGTATGTCCAGTCCTTTTACTCGATACATAGGTAAATCGACGGTCGGCTCCCGGACTATAAGTAGTTACTTACAATATTTAAATGTTCTGTAAGAATAATTTTTATACATAAAAATAGTTAAATGAGATGAAAACGTTAATATGTTTATATATATATATATATATGTAAAATTCTCGAAATTTAAAATCTGAACTTTAGCAAAAAATATATAAAAAGCTTTACAAATTACTATTTTTATGATAACACATGTCAGCCTTATTTGAATACTAATGTTAACAAACTGATGGAAAAAGGTCACTGCTATTACATAAATTATATTTTATGTCTTTGCCAATACTACTAATAAATTAATAATGTTTGATACAGTAAATGCTCGGAATGTGATGAAATGTATTTTTATTTTGAATATTATCTCACTGATTGGTTAAGTTACGATACCAGTTTAAATTTCCTGTTGAGCAAAAAAAAAAAAAAAAAAAAAGCGTAAACCGGGAATGGGACGCAGGTCTAATACCGATGTCATTTTAAAGCAATATACTAGCAAATTTTTAGCCCAGTGAGCTTAAACGGTAGAAAATTGGCAATTTAATCCCAGGATGTTGACTCGATTCATTTCTTGGCCATTTTCTTGCTCAGTTGGAAAAGTGTAGTTTGTATAATACGATGGTTAGGATTAAGATGTGAATGCTTTTAAAATAAAATAAAACACCAAAATGGAATCTAAATTGAGAATAAAAGCTTAAAAATACATTCTACATTGTATATATATATATATATATGTGTGTATATTTTTTCAGATTTTTTCAGGTTGTTTTCTTTAATTAAAGTTTCTTTTACCTAAATGCAGAATGTATTACAATCTGTGCATTGTAAATTCAAATAAACATATTTTGAACTCATATATGCCGCCAAATACAACATATTAATATGTTGTTTATTACTTCATACACGAAACGTTTTTCATGCTGTCATTCTGATTTTAATATGTTGCTAAAGATTGCTGTCTCGAAATAAATTTTTAATGTAAGGTACCCTGGGGTAATAACGCCACGTTAAGGTTCTACCAATTTTCACGGCTCAGTTTTAGATTGTATTTTTCAAACAAATATATGATTTGATACAGCAACTCATTGACTATCTATATATAAAAAAATAATTTAACAGATATGTATTCATAACAACATTTTGAAAGTCCATGAAATGCACAACAAATTTGTGTAATTAACAAAGTATTTCCGGATAAAAAAAATAGTCTTCACATGACAAAACGTATCTCGCAAATTTTAAATCAAGCGTTAATTTTAGTTGCTTGTAAAAGCAATAAGACCTAAAAGTGAAACAAATTAACTTGAAGCTGTATTTTGCGATTTATATGGCTCAAAACCCTTCTGCGCAGAGCACATGGGTGTCAATTACAAGATTATTTCATAATTATGCATAATATTAGCACTTCGCGTTATTACCCGCCTAGCGTTATTACACCAGACCACCTTATTGAAAAAGTGTTGCTATCTAGAAATTCGTTGTAAAATTAGTTTTGTTAATTGTGTTGAAATAGTGTTGTAAATGGTGTTGATAAAAGTATTTTTTACAATGGTGTTGTGCTGCACATACCTTTTTCACCAAATTAAAAACACATTATAAAC
Organism: Maratus speculifer; assembly: GCA_964019185.1. NCBI lineage: Eukaryota > Metazoa > Arthropoda > Arachnida > Araneae > Salticidae > Maratus > Maratus speculifer. The sequence continues at coordinate 43,352,010 of OZ025297.1, read as the reverse complement.
GCCATAGATTTTAAAACTCTAAAAAATGTAAAAAAAAAGTCCTTCCGGCAATGCCGGGAGGAAGAGGTAGCTTTCATATACTTATACATTTATTTATTTATTCTAAAGTAAATTACATTGTTCAAAAATACTAAGCTCAAATTAGTGGAAATAATCTTATAAAATTAGTGATTTTATAAGATTGAATACTAGTTTTTGTCAAGACTGAATATTAATAGGAATTTTTAGAAATTAGTCATATTTTATTCAACCTGGTTAAATTTTAAGCGATTTAGAGAGTCACCAAATTCCGCGATATCATAAAGTGTATGCCATTTTAAAGCAACATGATGGATCGTTCAGATCAGACCGTTTCAATATGTCAGCCATAAGCAAAATTCCAAGTGCTATAACTCAATCATTTTTTAAGATATAGACAAAACAAAAAGTGTTCTGGAATCATTGTTTTAAGTTTTAACACGTAAAAGAAAAATATTTTTCAACTTTTAATTTTTTCGCATTTAATTTTAAATTTTAAATTTTAAAAAAAAATTAAAATGGCCACCATTTTGAAACAAAATGCTGGATGATGCTGGCCAACGAACTCGGTCGAGACATTTGTATGTACTATGTACATACCAAGTTTAATTGAAATCGGTTTATAAATACGCGTGTTATCACGTGACAAAATCAGATCGTTTCAAAATGCCAGCTATAAGAAAAAATCAAAGTGCTATAACTCAATCATTTTGTAAGATATAGACAAAATAAAAAGTGTTCTGGAATCTTTGTTTTAAGTTCTAACACGTAAAAGAAAAATATTTTTCAAATTTTGATTATTTCAAATTTAATTAAAAATTTTAAATTTTTAAAAAATTTAAAATGGCCGCCATTTTGAAACAAAATGGCGGATGATGCTGGCCAACGAACTCGGTTGAGACATTTGTATGTACTATGTACATACCAAGTTTCATTGAAATCGGTTCATAAATGCGCGTGTTATTACATGACAAAAATCAGATCGTTTCAAAATGTCAGCCATAAGAAAAATTCAAAGTGCTATAACTCAATCATTTTTTAAGATGTTGAAAAAATAAAAAGTGTTCTGGAATCTTTGTTTTAAGTTCTAACACGTATGAGAAAAATATTTTTAAAATTTTCATTTTTTCGCATTTAATTTAAAATTTTAAATTTTTTTAAAAATGTAAAATGGCCGCCATTTTGAAACAAAATGGCGGATGATGCTGGCCAACGAACTCGGTCGAGACATTTGTATGTACTATGTGCATACCAAGTTTCATTCAAATCGGTTCATAAATACGTTAGTTATCGCATGACAGAAATCAGATATATATATATATATATATATGGTTATATATATATATATATATATATATATATATATATATATATATATATATGGTTATATATATATATATATATATGGTTATATATATATATATATATATATATGGTTATATATATATATATATATATGGTTATATATATATATATATATATATATATATATATATATGTCAACATTTGAACGGAGGTTGGTTTTGGGGTCTGGGGGTCATGATCGGTGAAAATATACCAAAATTTTTCGGAAGTGCTTTCCTCCGGACGGCTGCAATAGGTAGCTTTTTACTTTTTGTAATGAAAGCAACCTAAAAAAATTGTACATAGTACCTTTTAAACTACACAATTTTAAAAAGGAAATAACGGAGAATTCGCTTTATAGAAAATATTACTATTATATTTACTAATTTTGACAACAAATATCAGTAACTGTATTCCTGAAAAAAGTATGAACTTTTTAACAAAATGTTTTTAAAAGTGTTCTAAAAGTGTTTCACCTATTTGCAATATGGCTTATTAATTTTTTTTTAATTTTTCTTAGCAGTTCACTTCTTCTAATAAATATAGACACACATATACTATTTGGCAAAAAAAAAGAATCGAATGCTGGCAGTGTTACATAAACCGAAATTAAATAAATGCATGGTTTGTGCAGCTGGCATTCAATGTCAAGATATACAAATTTATTTCTTGAATAAGAAGTTTTGCCTATGTTTATGCATAAAATATCGATGAATAGATGTAGACTGTATATTAAACTTTATGATATTAAAAAATTTAAAATACCGTGTTCTGAGCATTTAAACTAGGTAAAAAGATGCTTTTGTGATATAGGTTTCATTAGACTTGAACAGGCTTGAACACCAATGTGCATAAAAAATATCTATTACAATGCATTTGAATCTACAGAGTTTTTTATATTATTGCATTTTAAAAAATTTAGGCTTACAAAATTCGACATTTTATAAAACTGACGACTTCAAAAATGTATCCGTGTATGAAAACGTACACTGAAAATTCTTCAACACAAAAAAATAAATACATTTTAGAAAAATTTTTACACCAAATTAACAACACTTTCATATGATGTGAACTCGAAAACTTCAGATACAAATCATTGCTTTATGTTCTTAACATGTTCGAAAAGTGCTGCTTTTTAGAAATGTGTTCTTAATGTATTGCAAAAATGTCGGTTTCTAGAAATGGTTTCTAAAAACTCTGTTCTTAACTGCGTTGAAATAGTGTTAATGAAAATATGTTCTTATAACAGTATTGTTCTCCACAACACTTTAACACCAAACTAACAACGCATTGTAAACACTACACAATTTGAAACACCTCTAAAACACTTTCGAAACACTTTCTATATGGTTCCATTGAAAATACAAAAAAAAAACACAATTTTAAAAGAGGGTGGTTTGAAAACATATTCTTTTCTCTGGATATTTTTAACAACACTTTTTACACAATCATTTTACTGGGCATAACACATTCTAAACACTTTCAGAGCATTATCGAAATGTATGTATAGCAAAATATTTTTTTTACAAGTGTTCATTCTTATGTCCAGATAGTGTTGCAAAGATGTTACACTGTATTGCAGTGTATTACTAAACAGAAATTATAATGCTAAAAATAAGAATATAGTAATCAAATAAGTTTTTTAATGTAACATCCTGAGTATAATGTTTGGTTTAGAACTATTCTCATTATCAACGTCATGAAATCGGATTTTATAAGAGAATAAAAAAAATGTTAGCGATATTGAATTTGTGATTTTTTTTACACTTACGTTTATTTCTCTGATTAAAATTAGTGATGTATTCACTCAATTCATAAAAAAATCATTATTCACCTGACAGTCTTAAATAGCATTTCATTTATCCGATGTTCTTTTAGCGTACGATGTTTTTCCTTAGAAAAATAAATAAAATTACTTTAAACACAAATATCATCTTCATGAATCAGAATACACAAAAGTAATTGAATTAAATAACGTTTTCTATGTAACAATTACCATAATGAATTCCGGAATAGAAATATTTATTTACATTTCATTATAAGAGCATTGCATCTCAAGTTCCTCTTTAAATATTTTCACCGGCGCAAACAGGTTTATTTAAACACCATTTTTGAAAACTGATGTTTACATTTATGCAAATATAAAAGCCTAATGTAAATGTTCTTTTTATGTTCTTTTCTTTGTGCTAAACGTTTGTGTAAGTTTCTTATATAAAAATAATGCATATCTAAGTTGTCAGAGGTCACTAAAACATCCGAAATGCATTTCCTTTTTTAATCCAAATGAATTTTCAATGTATATGTATGTATATTATAAATCCAAACATATACGTTGCAAAAACGAATGTTATATCGTCGACAGCGAAGATGAAAAATACAGTTTTTTAACCGATTTATATGTTTTATATGCTGCCAATTAATATGCATGTTTGAAAACCTGTTAAAAATGTATACATGCGTGTGATACACTAGGTATAAACAAAAAAGCTTCGAAATATTTAAGATTTCTACATTAATTTCGTTATAAATAAGACATAATCTTTTAAATGATGAGAGTATGATTTTTAATGTTTTGTATAGATTCAATATTTAGAATTCCCTGTAACTTACGCTAACTCTTCTCGTTTGGTAATCGCTTGTAATATATGTAATATTGTTTAAAAGTATCTGCTATATTTCAAACACCATATCTAATGAAAGTTTCTTTATAAAAAATGATGTGTGTGTAGTTTCCTATAATTGATGTCTGAGAAATACCTAAAATTAAAGAAATACGTTCCGAAACTTTAGGTGAGTGTAGATGAGATGGATTATTCTCAACCAAAATTCACTTTAACTTATTAACTGATTATCTCACGATATTCGTAGAATGAAGTGGTTCCATTATTCTCCGGAATCTATATCATGTATTTGACAAGGTAGGAATTCAAGATATCTTAACGCATCCACTGAATAATCGCCGAGAGTTTTAAGAATTTTTATCGTGAATAAATTTTATAAACATGGGAATACATAAATTTTATTCATTACATTTGATTTTAATTAGCTGATGGCCACTCTTTTTATTTGATAATTTTGTTTATGTGTACGCTAAATAAAGAATTTATAAACTATCTGCTGTTTAGCTTGCCCCACACCACATAACAGTTTCTTTAAAAGAACGTGTGTGCGCGAAGTTAACCTATAAATATATGCTTATGATAGATAAATGATAGATCAAGATAAGCAAATACAGTCGGCTCTCGTTAATTCGAACTCGTCGGGACCACAATGAATGTTCGAATTATGGAAAGTATGAAATGAAAACATGCTTAATATGGTACTATTACAAAGCGATTAATGTTACAGTGTTTTTTTTTATTTCTTTCGTCTGTTATCATTGGAATGTGACTTAATATTAAAGTAGAATGTATAAATACACAAAGTAATTTAAAGATTGGAAACAAGCTCAATGGAAGAAAACTTTGAAGCGTCACTGATGGATAGCCGGGCACTAAGAAAGTGGTTATCAAATGCATGGGATTATATGTATGCTCGTACGGAACAATTTTCACAAAAATCAAAGAAAGGAAGTTATTCAAATGATCTGAAAGAAAAGAAAAATAAAAAATCGGAATTCTTCTTAGTTCGAATTAAAAGAAGTCAAGAGAAAATGAGTTCGAATTAAGGAAAATTTTTAACGTTATTCTGTCATTGAAAATTTTGGGACTTCATGTTTTGTTCGAATTAAGCGAAGATTCGAATTATCCGATTTCGAATTAACGAGAGTCGACTGTATGTTTTAAAATTGTACGTGCGAGTCAACCAAATATATTAATTTTGACTCAGATTCAATCTGCTTTTTTATTGAATATTTTATGATATCCAGAAAATAAAGTGGTTTCATTACTCACAGGAACCTATATCATGTGTGCTACAAAGTAGGACGCCAAAATACTCTAACACATCCACTGAATACTCCACAAGAATTTTTTAGAACTATTATTTTTCTTGAATATATTATGTAACCTAAGGAACACTTAAGCTATCTAATACAAAGTTTGAAAATTCGCCTTAAATTTGAAATTTTGATAAGTTTTGTGTCCAAGTGAAGTGAAACAATGTAAATTTTTCCTTCGCTCGTTAGCGATATAATGATTAAACAAATGTTACTAACACATCTTTTGGATTACTTTATGTCTATCTAAAAAAATATAAAAAAGTTTGAAAAATATCATTTTATAACCCCATTTCGTTAAACATTTTTTTTTTCAGAAATTACATGTTTAGCATTTGGAAGATACAGAAAATATATTTAAGATTTTAGCTTTCTTCAAATTTTAGCTTTTTTTATTTTTTTAGCTTCCCTCAAATAGCATATTCTTGGCTGCACAATTTTAAAAGATTTTATAATTCTCTCTTTATAATTTTTTTTATCACAAACTTAGGAAACCGTCAAATAAAGATTTTTTTTCCTCCTCTGTATTCATTACATGACTGTTTAACTATTTTAAAAGTAAATATAAATTTTAAAATAATTTTTATTTTATTCGATAACATTATTAAAAACTAAAGATCATTATTTTTTTATTTTAAATTCGAGTCTATTAATTGATTCTTTTTTATGTTTTATGTTAAATACACTGTTAAAAAAATTCTGAAATTCACAAACATTTTTTTCCTGAATTTCACAGAAAAGGTCCTTTTTCACAACAGAAAGACATTTTCCGTTACAAATCACTTCTGACCTCTCAACTGGTAGACGGCAGGTGGTGTTTTCGAATCCAATTGCGGCTGTCGGCCTAACCGTTCTGAGTTTTCGTGGTTTTCTTCGAAGCTTGCGTAAATACGGGTTAGGTTCCCTTAGAAAGACCCCCACGAAGGGCACTCCCCCTCTGATACTATATCCCTATCGTAGGTAATCGGGCGACAAAAACAAACCAAACCAACCGTTACAAGTCACAAAATTCCACCATATTTCCTGAAAATAACTAATCGGATGGAAATCAAAACAAAAAACGGTGACACTCCGTTGTATAGGGGGCTCCGTGGCCGAGTAGTCAAGGCACCACACCGCTAATTGCCTGCGAGCGCAGATTATGAGTTCGGAACCCACTGGCGCCATGGAATAATGAAAACATAAAAAATCCCTCTTAAATTACATTTTTTTCTGTTTATTTTTATCTTATTTCTTATTAAAAAATCTTTTAATTTATTAGCCAATAAATAAATAAATAAATAAATAAATAAATAGTGTACGACAATTTCAAAAGATTTTCTATATTATTTTTGTAAAGAAAATCTTAATAAAAACTTTTTCATTCATTCATTCAAAAAAAAGAAAAAAAAACAACAACAAAAAACAGCGGTTTTAAACAGTGATTTTTTTTTTATTTAAAACTGTTTAAAAAATTAAAACTGATTTAAAAAAATAATAAGTATTATGCATCAGTCTAAAAAAAATTAATTAAATGAACCGTTTACAAATATTCTAAGGGATATATTTAAAAGGAAACCTTTAAAAAGCACAACAGATTTTCTCACTAACTCATAAACGACATACTTTGTACAAACCAGCATCGGCAGCTTTGCTCAGTTCGTCTATAAGAAGTTCCGCAATCTAATGGTCCCGAGTTCGATCCTCAGGACGGCGTGAACTAAATTATACAAAATAATAATCAAATAGAATAACTTAGCGGCTAAAAATCACTCGGTAATTTTGAATTCTTTGACGATTAATCGATTCATTATTTTAAAAAATATATATTAAATTATTATTATTAAAAATCAAACTTTGTAACGGAAAGCTACTGATTCTAGAAACGAAGTTTTCCCTTCTTGTATTTCCGAAAACGGAAAATATACTAACGGAACGGTAAAAGTTCGGCTACTTTACTGCCGGTAATTTCACCGTGAATTCACAGAATTATTTTTAACAGTGTATATAGTTATTTATATTTATTTTCCAACAAATTACATATTGTATGCTTTAATTGGTATTTTAATCCATATTAATTAAAAAAATATTTATAGTGATAATTCTAATTATTCATGACAAGTAGCAGTAAAATAAATAAATAAATAAATAAATCTTAGTTAAAATGAAAAACATCAAGTAAAGTCGAAATTTAAACTAAAAACTTTATGTGTATTCAAATATCCATAAGTGTTGTCTTATTCGTGTACTCTTACATTTTCCAGTTTAAAATGGATGCAAGGTATGTTTACATTTAAAATGAAGCTTTGTATTTTCAGTTTGCATGCAAGTTTCGTACGCATCCAGCTGTTCAGGGGATTTAAGAAACTTTAGCAAGAAAAATTTCGTAAAGTATTGTTCACTGTTATCTAAATTTCAGATGTGGCAAATCCGAAACTTTCTATCATCTCGTGCATATTAATTCTTCAAAATTCGCCAGCACAAAATCCAAACGTAAACGACGATCTATGCTCATCGTGACTATTCTAAAGGCGTGTAACTGTGTGCATTAGTTCTTAAATTAGTTCGAGACAATTGTGGATATAAATGTAATTGCCAAATAAAAGTGCCATCTATTAAACGATTTATACCGAAACACATAAAACAGTAATATTTAGCATTATATACCTGAATCTGAAATATGAAAAAGTTTCGTTAATTAGTTCTTAAGGTACAGCTATTGCAGTAGTCGGGAAAATTGAACATAGGAGCACTAATTTTGGTGGAAGAGGTGAAATTTAAAGAAATAATTTTAAATGATTTTTTCAATGGAATGTGTGAGGGTGAAAGATTCGTTTGGAGCTTATGGGACTAGATTTGGGACAATTGAAGAGACGTGATTTCGTCTCTATGGTCCTGAGTCCAAACGACGGTAGCAAAGTCTGATCCGTTGTCACAAATCTAGTCCTATAAACTCCAAACCAATATTTTACCCCTCCTAATTTACTGCCCGAAAATATGATAATACGTTAAATAGCAGCTATAGTTCTGAAATTGAGCATATAGGTATCTAAGACTAATTTTTGATGTTCCACATCAACCATTGAAAAAAATCCTAGTAACTCAGCATAAAATAATAATAATAATAATAGTAGTAGTAGTAGTAGCAATAATCGTAGAAGAAAATTACTAGGATGTTATTAAATAAAGTCTACTATTAAATGATGTATATGGAATTTGATTAGGAGCCATCAGCAAATTAAATGAACCATTTTTTTTTCAAAATCTGTACTGAATTCTGACAGTATACACCCTTTAATTAGCCTAAAAAGAATCTTTCATGCAATTCGTACGAAAAGTTTACGATAAGTTAATTATTTTGAAACGAGTTTATTTTAGGGGCTATTTCCAAATTGAAGTTCAGTACTCGATTGTTGATCGAAAGAGTCCCCTACAAGATGAAGGGAGGGATCTTAGGCGCCTTTCAAGTAGTCATCCAATACTGCTAGATTACAGAATAGCATAAGAAGTTTCAAAATATATACATACTTCTATCGTAGACGGCCCCATAAACCATCATTTTGAAGTTTTTTAAGCATAACATGAAAACTACTTGGGAAAAAATGAAATTTTGGATTTTCACAAAGCAGAAATTAATAAATCTAAATCCATGAGGAAAAAACCTGTTAATTAAAATTCACGATTTTTTTAATATTAATTTCGAATTCATAATTCATATCATAAAATTATAAAAAATGCAAATTCAACATATTTATGTTTGGGCATTTTAGTATTATTGCTACATAAAAAAATAACACATTAGGAATAGAATTTCATTAGATATGAATAAAAATATGAAATAATAATTTATCATTTGAAGTATTAAATTTTGAATATTTATCGTATCATTCACATGATTCAAATTTGTGGTCTAGACATAGTTTGAATGAAGATTGGAAATATGTTGTTAAAATTGGGCTATTGAAAAAAAAAACGAATTTTGTATTTGCTTTAATATGTATTGACCCCCTTAACAAATTTTATATGTATAATTTAAAGTAAATCTTAATTCCTATCATTCGATTACAGAAATATTCTTTTTCAATAATTTGTTGAGAAATTATTTAAGATGCTTACTTTTCTTTTGTGTGTGTGTGTATATTAGTGACGATAATTGTTGAACCAACTAATTATTAAATGATGTTGAGTGATGGTTACAGCCAACTACACAATATAACATACCAAGAAGTTATGGTGAAGGCTTAACTGTCTCTAAAAGTGTGTTATAAGCCTTAAAAATGCTAGTCTTTAAAACATATTCCAATGTATTTTATGCAACCACTTCGAATCAAATATGTAGAATTAACTTGGCGTTCACGTGACTGCATATTCACCCAAATTTAGCGAAATATTTTATTTGCATAGTAATTCCTAACTTATTTATAAACATACGAATCAATGTAAAAACATTATATTCATGTGCTTTGTTTTTACTGTCAGTTATTAAAATGTTAACTTTTAGACATTTTGTGTTGAAAATGCCAATAGAGTTTTATCCAATTAGTTATGCATTTTTTTTATTATTCGAATAAATATCGTAATGGATTAATTCTGAATTAACACATAAAATACGTTAACACAGACATTTTTATCACAATCTCTATTCTTATAAGAGACTCGTACATGATCATCCAAGAATTTTTAATTTGTTAAGTCATCTCCCTAGTTATTATATAAAAAAATTACTTCTTTTTATGTACTTTTGCTTCAACTCTACATTTGCAATGTGTTCGAATAAACTAAATTTATTCCTCAGAAAGAATTCTGCTTCTTGATTTCACTTTAATACTAAGTTTGGTTCTTCTAGAATGTGATTTAAAATATATACTATCAAATTTTTCTCAGACCTCTAACACAGGTAAAATATAAATGCATTTCCTTAATCTTCTTTGAATAAATGTCAACTTAAATGTTTAAATTAAAATGTTGTACGTTTAATTATTTTCAATTTATTTTAATATATATAGCGTTTTTGGAGTAAAAAGTAAGAAATATATATAATATACAGTGAAATCTCCCTGAAGGATCATTTTTCAATGGAATGAAATTCACTTCCATAGCTCAATATCAATTACCTTTTTAGACCCCATACCAGTTGAATCCATATTTTATATCTATTTCGTATGCTGTTATAACAATTTGTACTACATGCAGATTTATGAAAAATCTGAAGTAGTTTTAATAGAATACAATTATCATAAATGTAATCTGAACTTCAAATTATAAAAATAAATAAATAAATGTACCCAATGTGAAGGTGTAATATGTTCAAACAATATAAAGTATCAAAATTTCAAATTTCGGTTCTTTGAAAAATATATGTATGTATTCTTCCTGAAACTGCTGTAATAAGTCATAGAAAAAAATGAAAGATTATCTTACATACATATATAATGATTTTTACAGCAAAAATATATTTTTCATTATTATTCGCTAATTTAAAAATAGATTTTTGTTTTTAACATAATAGGAACTGCTCAATGTTAGTGTAAGTTAGTTGTGAATAAAATAACATATAATATTAAATTTAAAAATATGAAAACATAATGTATTCCGTTTTTATTTAAAAACTAGTCTATTACGTTGTCAACAGCAACGGTGAATTCGAGCGAAATGTCTTCAAAACTATATTTAGAAGTTTGGATAATGAAAGTAGGTAATAGAAAGGAAAAATTAATATAGATTTTCAATCACAGGACTTATACCAAAAAATAGTATTCGGTTCGCGGCACTGGTGCGTTCAACTTAAGCATCACGTGATATGAATATAGTATCAATTTTTTATTTAAGATGGCAGCATCAAATTTCATTAGGTATTTTATTACGTTTTTTTTCTGAAATCAAAAACAATCAACATGATTATTAAATATGAATGAATAATAAGAAAAATTGATTGTTGAAAAAAGATTTAAACCTCGCTTTTTTAACTATTATGAAACCATAAAAGGAAAAAATCCTTCTATCAAAACAGCTACAGTTTGTAATATCATTTAGTGATGAAAATTTTGCATTAAAAATACCTTTCTGACAACTAAAAAAAAGTGATAAAATGTGATTTTTGTTAATAAAATATAGTATCAATTGATTTTGTGTGACTAAAACAAAGATATTATGTAAACTACAGTTTAGAATAATATTTAAAATACAGAAATTTAAACTGAAAAATGCCACTTTTGAAAATATCAGAACTACATCCAAATTTGAAATATTACAGCATAAAAATCGCATTGCGCTGCACACACACACACAAATATATGTATATACACACATATATATATGTTTTACATAAAATACTTAATTCTATAAAACTTGTTATAAAGTGTATTTATATATTCATATTACTGGGTAGAATACTTTTATTTTATTCTTTACCCAAAAACTTTGGGACATACTTACACTTGTGACTGTGAGATTAAAAATTATTTTGAAACTCATAAAGCAAATTTCAATTTTTCTGTAACACATTAAACAGCAGATTTTTAATTATTTTAACTTAACATGCATCATTTCTCAAAGTAAAACAAAATTAACTCAAACTAAGTTTCAAATGTAAATCACATCTAAATGTAAAATTTTAACTATTAGTTGCACTAATACCATAAAGTTTATTTTCTTCTCTACAACCTTACCATGTTAAAACGGAATTGCAAATCTTTCCCTTGTGTTTTATCTAAAATAATAATTGATAAGAACTAATCTTTTTATTTTCTATTCCTTGAAAACTGCTAAAATAAATAAAAAAGGACTGTTTATGCTAAATATCGATAGATGGCACCAAAATAATTTCAGCGACGAATTTTTTATCTGTGTTAATAATTCCGAGTTTAATCCTGTATAAAATAATTCCCAGGAACGATTCACAGAATCCAACTTTTTGAACTCATGATTGATTGAACTTATACTGAGTTCAACGTTACTCCTTATAAACATAAATAGAAGTGAAAAGCGTATTTCAAAATATTTGAATGTTTTAATAGTCTTTTACAAATATTTTAAAAGTAGTATCTGATGTTTATAATATTTTTTTAATGAATCGCTCAAAGAGTGATTAAATTGTTTGTAAATTTTCAATTTGCTCTTTTGATTTGCAACAGTCACTGCTTTCGTTATGTTTCATTGTTAATCGGCTGCTTGTAGTTGGTTGTTTTTAATTCAAAAATTAAAACATTTTTATAGTATAGTTTTTTAAGGTTTCAATGAAAATGAAGTAGCTTATGTATGATACAATGTAGATTATTAAAAGTCTAACAATTGCCTTGTTTAGGACGTCAGAATGTTTAAGCCTAACATCGCCACACTATGCTTTTCTGACGATGAACGCGACCCGTTATCGTCACCTTAGCATATTATATAAATAGAAGTTTTAATTTTATAAATCGTTACATTTACCTTTAAATAAAAGGATTCAATTTAAAAGTAATATGAATAAATAGAAAAAAATGCTCTCAAAATAAAAGAATTATCAAATATATTCCTTATAACAAATCTATATATGATATCTTAATTCAAATTGGTGTAAGTAAAACACGAATCTCATTTTTTTTTTTTTTTCAGAAAATACTTCAAACTCTAGCCATCAGTAAAACTTATAGCTGAAACTGACATAAATATGAAATTTTGAATAAATTACGTCCCCAACTTTTTCAAATATCCAAACAAGAAAACTTATGTATTTATTTTATTTATTTTATTTTTATTTATTATTTTTTTGTGTGTGTTAGGATTCTCTAGAATAAAAAAAATCAAAGTAAAGAAAAAAGTAAAAAGAAGAAAAAAAAATTTGAAGTACAGTATATGATTGTAGAAACAGAATTTTTATATTTGTATTCAAATAAAAATAATACAATTGATACAGAATACAAATATAAGAAAAAAATCTCTCAACAGTTCTTTTTTGCTTTATTTGGTAAATCGTGTTATTTTTCTGTTTGATTAAAAAATATATATAAATAAAGGATTTGCTTTTCTACTATACATATATATATCATATTTTTTTTTAATTCCATGCAGAAAATATGTTTGTAATCCTATGATTTTTTATAAAATCCATAATACATCAGAATGAATATACGGAATGTAATATAAATTAGGAAAAGTAATACCAAATGAAATGTACATCTTATATATTCCAAGTGAATTGTGTAGATTGCATTTTCGAAAAAATAAATGAATAAATAAACAAATCTTGAAAACCAAAATTTTATATAGAATAATATAATCTAATGCAAAAAACTGTTCTTAACTTTCTTTTACCCTTCTAAGCTATTTTTCTAGTACATATTTAAACAGATTCACGCTCGCCCCACCTTATTCCACTAAATATTTAATCTGTTTTTCAAAAAGTTCATTTTATCATATCACATTTCCCTCTACAGTGATTATCAATGTTCGCAAAATTCCATTTTTCTCATGATTAAAATGTAATCGGAATAAAATACTGAAATTATCTTCCTAAAAGATAGTTGGTGGGATTAGAAATTTATTTTCCGTTTCGGTGTAATAATATAAAATATATGTTTATTAAACGTATAATAAGTTATGTAAGGGATAGCCATTATTTAACTTTTAGTTATTGCATAAAATTTAAATTTCAATCATTTTAAAATTTATTCATTATATGCTACATATTCTATATATATTGTCTGAGTTTATTTTATACGATATCGGTCCCCTATTAATAAATTATTTTTTATTAATATTTAAAAAGTATTTTTTATAATTTACAACAACACTTAATTTTAAAAAATATATATAATTCCATATACTTTAAATCATGGGTTTTATATATACAGCGTTTATCAACTATTTTAAAAAATAATTCTTAGCCGTGTAAAGCATGGTAAGTATTCTGAAACATCTTTAACTATTCTCGATAGTATCATTCGTGAAGGTGTATTATAAATATATATATGGATTGTCAACCTATAGGTATTTTTATAAAAAACACTTATTCCAGTTTTTTTCCCCCAATAATTACTAAAATAAGCGTTTATGTCTGTGTGGAAAATTGCTTTATTTTGATTTTAGATAACCCTCTAAACATACATTTCATATGAAAAAATATGTGCAAGTGGGCTTGGTTAATTATGAAAGTAGATGAAATAGGTTTTATCCACACTCTAAACGAACTATCTCACTTTTCTTCCGAAATTAACTTTCTTTCAATGGTAAGCTCCTCACGCAATAATTCCCATCCTTCCTGTATTTTTCTATTGTCATAAGACATGACAGAAAACATGATAAATTCGTAAAAATATCATTCTTACACTCAAGGTTTCCATTAAAGTGAAAACAAATTCCCTTAAATTTACGGTAAAAACTGATGGCAGCAGTGTTTGCCGTACGTTTAAAAGGGTTTTTTTTCGGTGCAGTCTGTGTAAGCGTCGTTTTGTTTACAAACATTGTAAACATAACAAATTCATTTTTTAAAATATAATAATCATCCCTAAAAGTTATTACTAACTAATCCTTACAGTGTGTAAAAATTTTGTTTGTGTTTGATTTTTATTTGTGTAGAAATAAAATCAGACTGTTGTGCGATAAATTAAATTTCCTACTTTGAGATCTGTTTACAGATTAAATTAATATGATACATAAACATGATATTGCTGTACTACCCCAGTAGTCAAGAAATATTGGAACAATATTGGCTACATATTGGAGCAATATTGGCACATTGGCACAATATTGGTATAAAATATTGCTCCATTATTGAGATGTTTACATTTTGCTGTTATTTAGCCAATATTTGCAGTCAATATTATGCCGATATTGGGGTTTCATGGAAAATATTTCCAACAAAACGCTAATATTGGTTAAATATTGGAATTTCATATTGGAAATATTTCCAATGAAACGCCAACATTTGTACAATATTGGCGTTTTATTGTCAATATTTCCAATGAAACTCCAATATTTGCATATAATATTGCCTGCAAATATTGGCTAAATAAGGGCAAAATGTAGACATCCCAATATTGAAGCAATATTGACGTTTTATTGGCAATATCTCCATTAAATGAAATATTGGCGAAACGTTGTACCAATATTGGTTTACTTCTAGGGTATTATTCTTCTGCAACAGGGATCAGGGATACTGAACAAGGATCATAAATAATATTTCAGATAAATGTTTATGTTTGAATTAATATTTCCCCTATGAAATGCTTATCTATAATAAAGTTCAATATATATGTATTTGCAATTTAAAATAAACTATTTTTCATTGTAAATATAATTAAAATTTTCTTTTGTTATTAGCAAACATATTTTTTTAATCTTCTTCCATTTAAAATCGCAAATTAGTAGATTTTAAAAATTATATAAAACATAATATCATACACCTTTAAATATATGACATTTTCTGTTAGTTAATTCTAGCGAATACTTAGTGCTGCAAAAAGGGTTACTTTTAAGTCTAAATGTTAGCAAATATTACAAGCAACAGATGTACACTAATGTAAGCAACAAGCCAAATACACTCTAAAAAAGAAAAAAAAATGTTAAATTTACGGAAAAAGCTTCTGTCAACTTTGCAGCCAGAAGTTTTTACCTCAAATTTAACGAATTTTTTTACAGTGTACTTGACTATTATATGCTTGTAAGTGATTTTAAAACTACCGTACTCAATTATTACATACAACAATTTTTAGAGCGACTCAACATAATTTACACATATCATATATGTGATGAAAATTGCAATAATTTCATAATTAAGGATAATCCAAGAAGTAAACTATCATACACTGCACAAACAAATTATAAGATGCTTAATGGTGTCATTTTCCACGTACAGATGGGGTAAAGATGAATTCAAATGCCACTGATGTTAAATGAAGTTGAAGCAACAAGCTGAATAAAAAATCGAATTTTCTTTTTTATTTGCACAGTTTGACCAAAAACAACGCGTCATTCTTCTGACAGAAAATTTTATAGTGTTCCTATAGACAGCAAATTGTAAATTTTGAAGCAAATATGTTGATAGCCAGTTTGCCAGATACTTTTACTGTATTTGATGGCAGCATCAAACATTACTACCTGCTCTATTTTGACATGTCTCTAAAGCGGAGGGAAAGTTCAGAGATGTTAACTGTTACGACTGCCCATGGTAACTGCTACTACAGGATTTTCATAACCCCTTTATTTAACAAGTATTTACATTGCATACAACCAGTGCATATTTGGAGGCGGCCAGCACCGAACCCAGGTACTTTCAGCCTGAAGTTCTGTGATGAGACCACTAGGCTATCACGACCAAACCAAGTGAGTTTTAGTAATAGCTATTAAAACTGTAAAAATATTAACTCTATTCGTTGCTAGCTTTTTTCTAGTAATTCTTACAGATTCCTTGTAACCGAGTAAGATTACAAAAAAAAAATTAGTAATTACAATGATCACTAAAGTTTTTTTAGTAGATCGAACCTTTTTTTTACAGTGTATACATGCACTATGCGCATTAGTTTTGAATTATCTTCTCAACAAAATCTGCTTTAAGAACGATATTCAACATTGCTTAGGTAATACAATCAACAGCAGCTTAACCGTTTCAAGTTTCAATGTCGTGAATGAACAGATGTTCAATCAGAATACATCTTTGCTTACAAAATAAGATTTTGACAGCAGTAATAAATAAACGTGGTACTTGACTTGAGTAATTAGAGCAATTTTGAAATTTTGGAATTGACGATAACAAACTTGTGCAACAGAATGAAATTTATGTTAGAAAAATCTTCAATTTCGAAGATGTTGAAGCAGAAAAAAATAATGCTATTTTAATGTATTATCATATTTTTTATACTTTTGGATTTCGTTCCAATTTAAGACTAATAATTTTAAAAAGACATATTTCAGTTCTGTAAAATGATTCTATGCAATTTACCAAATGTTACTATTTCTCCATAAAATTCATTATTTAATTTTACACAATCAGCAAGCAACCCTAATTCTATATGATTTCATCTGTTGCAAACTATAGAATTTGTTTTACTGAATCATTTATGAAAATCCTAAATGCAACGATCTTCACTTATGGGATCTATTAAACTTATGTTTTAAAATCAAACAAGATATTTTAACAAAAGTATTTGTGTAGGAATGGAATTCAACAAGTTTATTTTATATTATATATTGATAGAAAATAAATTATTATTAAATAAAATGAATTACATAGTACCTTTCAGAATGTGGATAATTGACTTATGTGGAAATACATTTCGTTTAAATTTGTAACAATAGAGTATGAAAAGCTATAAATTTGGATACATTTTCCGCTATCACTGATAAATAGATTGTGTAACATTTTCGTTCACCTCATTTCATTGGAACGTGACGGAATGAAAAGCTCAAGCACTCCTAAAACTATATTTTAAATAGCCTTTTGCAGCGATTTTTGAGTAAAATAGTCTCTTTAAAAAGTACTTTCAAACTGAGTTTTGTAAACTGTACTTTAACATCTTTATAGTTTTACTTATAGTTTAGTTTCTGTTAAAATTCGCACTTCAGTAAAGGAAAACAGTCAATGATAAAGCATTGACAGAATATTAGACTAATTTATACATTGATATAAAGAAATATTTTTTTAGATGCATGTTTCGAAATTATTTCAAAACATTTATTCTTTATTTAAAATTATTGGGTAATAGGCAACGTCGTTTTTATTACGGATTCAAGAGACTGTAAGAATTCGGCTTACAAATTTACAAGAAGAAAGAAAGAAGAACATCACTTATCTTAATATGCACATCTGGGGGCTACTGGCTTCTTTAAATACGTTTTATTACTTGAAAAAGAAACAGCTCTTACATATAGAACACTAACACACACACACATTATATACAGATAAAGCTTTTTACATAATTCACCTGGCGCACGCCACCAACACAAGACATGAACTAGAGTTCACAACCAACTTTTTGAACATTGCTAAGAATAGAAATTTTTTTTAAATAGAACTAGTGTTGCCAGATTTTTTAAGACGAAAAATATTACAACTACATTTTTAATTTAGCAAAACTCAGGTCACGTGACGCGTGACAGTCTACATTTTTCTATTTTTTTTTCTTTGGAATGCGCGTGTTACAACACTATAAATATTTCAATCGAATTTTACTTGATTTTGTAAACATTATCCGTACAGAAACTTTTTAAAGAAACAT
This sequence comes from Maratus speculifer, assembly GCA_964019185.1. Taxonomy (NCBI): domain Eukaryota; kingdom Metazoa; phylum Arthropoda; class Arachnida; order Araneae; family Salticidae; genus Maratus; species Maratus speculifer. The sequence continues at coordinate 43,333,539 of OZ025297.1, read as the reverse complement.
TTTAATTTTAAGGCAAATATAGCACTTTAAGCACTGCAGAAATTGGTCTAAAAGCAAATGCGTTCCGCCAGTGCGTCCTGCCTGGCTTTGCATGATTATGGTCTAAATAGGACAGTTATTCCCAGATGCATACATTTTGGGAGTAGAAAATGCTTTCACTCAAAAATGAAACATTTATAAGATTAAAATGATACAACATATCACAAATGCCGAATCCTTTAATTCACCTTATTTATATACATAAAATCAAAATAAAATACTCAGATTACTTAAAGGTGTTTTTTATTAATAAAACCTAGTACTTACCAGCATGTCATGCTCATCACCAGGGTTAAAACAACAAAAGAGTAAAAGTCGAAGGCTGAGTTCTTTTATACGAAGTAGACTGATCCAAAGACAACATGAAAAATAAAAATCATGGAATCAATTGAAATTTTATGTCGAGCTAACAATACTTGTAACGATATTTTGTCGTACGATATTCCAAGGATATATTACAATCATCTCAAAATAACTTGAACCGTTTTTCTATCGAATTTGGAATATTCCGACTTCCCCCCTTTTTTATGTTGTCTTTGGATCAGTCCACTTTGTATAAAAGAACTCAGCCTTCGACTTTTATTCTTTTGTTGCTTTAACCCTGATAATGAGCATGACATGATCGAAAATACTAGGTATTATTAATAAAAAACCCCTTTAAGTAATCTGAGTATTTTATTTTGGTTTTATGATATATTTAAGCAAATAAATATAAAAATAAATAAAAATAAAATTTAAAAATATAAATATTAACTATTTTTAATTATTTGTATAATTTTACCTGCAAATTAAATTTGTTAATGAAACAAGAGAGTTTAGAGGCAATACCCAATACAAACATCACAAAATAATGACTACATGGTATATAAATCAATATGTACATGAGCCACAAATTATATAATATTAGTAATTCATATCTTAAATGATCTTTTAGTGTTCCAATCTCAAATTTATGTACTCAAGTATATGTACAGTATATTTATTAGTTAGATCAGTAATTTAAATTATATGTTTTATCATGTTGTCCGATTTTAATTTAGGGCCCGGACCTTGTGCTCCAATTACTCTTAGAGAAATCAATACCTGGATATAATATTATTATATGCCATGAAATTATAAATATATATATATATATATATATATAAATTTTATTTATTCATTAGATTAATATTCGTATTTAAATCTTATGGTAATATAAGAAAATACATTTCAATGCTCATTTGTAGTGAGGAATTATAAAAGCTAAGTAAAATAATTGAGAAAAAGTAACTTAGAACAAAATTTAAATATCTTTGTTTAGTCGCGGAAAAAATACTGAATGACTGAATTTTGTAAAGATAAATGATAATTATTATTTTTTATAGTTGTATATCTGCAAAATTAGACTGAAAAAAACAAAGAAGCAACTGCATGAAAATATTTTTAAGAGTAATTATGCTCAATAAATGAGATATGCACAGTTGCAATATTACAAAAAAATGTTTTCTTCTACATCTGAGTTTGAAAATTTGATCCATGAATCATGACTAAATTGTAAATGAATTCTATATTAATGTAGAGTTAAAAAAAATGTTAAAATGTTTTAACTGTACAATTTTTATGCAAAAGCCAAGCTTAGAATTTATTTTAAAATAATGCATGTATCAAGTGTTTTAGGCAAAATAATAAATATTATACATTACTTATGTACTCTACTGAAATTAATTCAAAATTAAGAAAAAGGAAAAAGAAGAATATGATAAAACTTGAATTGAAAAAAATATATTTGATAAATATTCGTTTTAAGAAACTGCCTTAAAAATAATGAAAAACACGGGATATTTTATCATACTTTAATTTATATTTTATTTTTTTTATTTATATTATACACCCTTAATTAAAGAAAGCATTTAAAGCAATCATTTTACATTTGAAAAAAATGAAGCAATTTCGATATTATGATTAATATAAATAATTTCCAGAATTTTTAATGAATATTGCGATAGAAATCAAACCTTTTTAATTTTGTAAAATACATTTAGTTTATTTAGAAGTAAAGTCTTTGTTAAAATGAATAAAAATATAAAAATGGTAACACAGTAAAAGAATGTATAAAGAGTTTTAATTAAATTATATTAAATAAAAAAACAGGTAAATTTACTGTCTTTTGTGTCAGAAAATAATAGAGTGACTTTTATTAAAAAGGATTTTTAATAAAGGCTCTTAAAAAGCTATTTTGAAATACCTTTATATAGATAATTAAATGTAGCAGAGTATGAAAGCTGTCACGAATTATGTTTATTTAATATACAATAAATTTTGTACCATAAAATAAGCTAATAAATATAGATTTCAAGATTTTATTTGTTATTTCATTATAAATAAGGAATATTTATTATATTTACATAGATAACATATACAAAATAAGTATAAAAATATATATACAGGCCTAAACGAGTATTCAAAGGAATACATATTTAAGAAAATTTTAGAAAAAATCGTTCGTTAAGATAACCTTTTTGGTAATAACATCTGGTCTGTCATTTAGACAACTCAGAAGAATAAACCTAGTAAGTTTAAACGGTAATACATTGGCGTTGTAAGCCTAGGATCTGGGTTCGATTCCCGGCCTGTGCAATTTTTCGCTCAGTTGGAATTATTCAATTCGTAAGATAGGCATAGGCTTACTAATCAGTTTGATTGGGATGTGTTGTGTTTTCAGACAGTCAACTTCGAAACTCCATGGCGCATGAACATTTTGCAAGCTGCGTGAACTAATGACTTTTTTTGTTTTCCATTTTGATATATATGTATATATATATATATATATATTTGTTCGATGATTGTTTTGAGATAACGAGACGTACAATTGTACGCGTTATAAATCGAGATGTAATAGAAAAGAGAATTCATGTAATATTTATGTTTGTCTTGTCAATTAAATGTTATAATTTCGTCAAAAGGGATATCATCAATATACTTATCATTTAGAAGAGATACACCAAGAAGAGATACACCACTAGATCCCGAGATAAGAGTTTCCGATTAATAATGATTCTAGTATTTTTTGCAAAACAGGATGAATATAATAGTGTACTTGCTACTCTCTTGATCGCGGTGCATTAATTCAATAGTTACTATGGCCCACTTCTGCAGCGTTTGGTGATATCAATAAGGCAATACTAATCTTATGTCAACAGTAGTGAAAGAAAAAGTGACAACAGTTTTTCATTAGTGCGATTAAACAAGAAAAAATAAATATGGAGCATAGATTACGCATGAAGCAGTCGTTTGTTACAATATTCTTTGAAGAAAATTTATCCATATTCATCAAGAAAAACAAATTTATTTTCAACATTAAAGACAAACAATGTTTTTTTCCAATATGCAGTTGAATTATTTTCAAGAAAGGGATCATTCCGTCTTCCATGAAGATGGTGATTGAACCATGATAATCATCAGAGTAGCATGAAACATTAGCCAGGAAAAACATGTCACTGTAGTAGCTGATGTCACAAATATTTTATATTTCACTACTATTAGATTTTTTGAAGAACACGTTAACGCAATCTGCCAAACATTCAGGTAGTGTTCATGCCATTCAAACCATGCAAAACTCTAATGTAGAGAAGGCTTGATAAACTTTACTTTTTGCCCATATATTAACAGGATGAAACACTACCAGAGCATTATTTGGGAAAAAACCTTCTTCTTCAAAAAAGTTTAATTGGAAATTGTATGTAAATTAGAACTACGTTATTGATCATAACAGAAGTAATTTATTCCATTTTTCATTATTGGGTGAAAAAAGTCCGGGCCTGGATTCGAACCAGGGATGTATTGGCTGAAGCAGCCAATGCTCTTCCTACTGAGCTATCCCGGGCGCAAACACTGGAAGAATATTTCACCCAATTAACCTCAACGATCAATTTATCTGGTCGGATACTCTGGATCAGCTCAACAGAATAAATCGAAGGTCAGTATATGGAACTGCAGAAAATCGCTGCATACGAAATTACGTTAGATTAATTTTAAACACGATTATTCAATTGGTAAATTAATTATAACACAAATAATTTATTCCATTTTTCATTATTGGGTGAAAAAAGTCCGGTCCAGGATTCGACCAGGGATGCATTGGCGGAAGCCGCCAATGCTCTACCAACTGAACTATCCCAGACACGAACACTGGAGGACTATTTCACCCAATAAACCTCAACGATCACTTTATCTGTTCTGATACTCTGGATCAGCTCAACAGAATAAATCGAAGGTCAGAATATGGAACTGCAGAAATACGCTGCATACGAAATTACATTAGATTAACTTCACCCAATAATGAAAAATGGAATAAATTACTTGTGTTATAATTAATTTACCGATAGAATAATCGTGTTTAAAATTAATCTAATACGTTACTGATCGCTCATAGACATTATGATGGAAGATATGGTTGAAAATGGCTGGAATCGAGCGGATCTTTTGTAAATAACCGGTTTCTTTGAACTGTCGATATCAGTGCAGAATGCTTTTTTAAGTTGGTGGTTTGCATTTGTATGCTTAAACATGCTTAAAATTTATATGCTCTCTGAACGATTATAAGTTATTCATACTTTGGAATTCTAGTACACAAAATGCTTTCTTGTGTCCAGACGCGTTTTTGAATATGACGAACGAGCCGCAACCATGGCATCCACACGTGCATAACACATGCACATCGAGAAACTGTAGTTAATGCCCTCGCGTTTGAGTTGTCACGGAAACATATACGTTTTCGAGTTCGCACGTAGTAACGTATCAAAAACCTATGATCCATTTGTAATAATCCTGTACAACAGCACATAAGTCAATTACTGTTTGTTACATGCAAACTGACCCTAACACTGAAATATTGTGTTTGAATAACTACTTTTTTCTGGATAATGAAGAATAATTACCCTATCTTGATTCATAAATTCTTCTAATTAAAATTGCGCATATATATTTAGAGAATATATACTAGCCACATATTACCCTAAAATCATATCTTAAACTTCATAAAACATATGACTGCAAATATTTTATGTATGCAAACTTTTTTTATTATACTCCATATGCAAACTCACCTAAATAGTATACTTTTTTTCGGATAAACTTTGTGAGTTTTCATTTTTAATCAAGTGAAATATCAAAATGCAGATTATCAGATTTTATTAAAAGAAATGTTCCCATAAGAATTTTCTAGGATTTTTTTTTTAAAGTTTTATTCATTGTAAATAATTAAATTGAAATTACCTTCTTCGGAACACATGATTTAATCTACATTTCCAACCTTGTTTCAAGAAATTTATATTAAGAAACTTAATTTAATACTTGCAAAGATTTTTGTCTTTTAGTGTTACTTTGTTATAAATTAATTTCCTTTGAAAAATGATTTAAATTACATATTTTATACTTCTATCTAACTGATAGATAATATTTTATCATTATTGATGGTTGTTCCCAATGAATGTAAATATTTGTCACACATATGGAATTCTCTAAATTATACATAACTTAAAATAATTGTTTACATGGTCATACTAATAAAGATATGTATGATCTACATGTTAATATAATCGTGCATACATATGTGTTATAACATAAAGAAAAGAAAAATGAAATTTACATAGGAACCGAAGACTTCAAAAATATAATTTTAATATTTAAAAATTATAGTATCATTGTATGTTTATGTAAACAAAAGTTTTTTTTTTCTTTTTACAAATTAATAGGCATGACATAACTTTGATATATATTTAGATGTTCACTAACAAAACGTACGATGGTATGCATCGTGGATTGTTTTACTATACAATAATTATCAGACATACTTAGCAGATACGAGTTTGGGCTCGTTCTTATGAGACCGAGCCCGACGATTTGGAATTCGAGCCCATCCTTGCCCGGAATATTTTTTGGCATCAGATTTTGAGATTTTATATGTATATATATATATATATATATGAAATTGTCTCAAATGTAGTATCTCATTTTAAAAATATGTTGCATAAAAATTACTGATTAAAAAAATCGTTCTGTTGAAAAATCAATTTGGAATAAAATAAAAATATATTTCATAGCTAAAAGGACTCCCGCATTTTTTATTTTTTAACAAGAATGTTTGATGGACACATTAAATAAAGGTAATGAATAAATTGATGAAGTTCGCAGACATTACTATTTGTATCGTAGAGAATAGAACAACATTTTCATTTTTCTATAAAATGTACATATCTTTAACTATAATCAATACTATAATCAATTCATATCTCACAACAATTTTTTTAGACTGATGCGAACCGTAAAGTTAACGCAAATTAGAATGATGATATAATTTCCTTAAAAGTCTTATGCTTTTATAGGAAAAAAAGAAACACTGATCGATTTTTTCTATCGGATTAACATGGAAAATATGTTTAATTACAAAATCATATCATTTTTCCTTTAAGGACGATATGCTTTTGCTACCAAAATTAATTTGTAAGAAAAAAGTGCGTTTTTGTTTTTATCATTGTTATTAATTTTTTTATAATGTACTGTGTCAATTAATTTTTCATTTTAAGATTAACCGCTATCTAGAAATATAATTTAGCATTATTTCAAATACTAACATTTTTACACTTTATTAAAATCTATACATAAAATTTTTCTTTGAAATCTCAAGCCATAATACATTTTAAAGCGGAACTGCATATGCATATTCGCCATAAAAATCTTCAAAATATAATATGTCTTTAAAAACTATGCTTCTTAAATAAATGCATTAATGATGTCTTAGAAAATGGCATTTGCATTTTTGTTTCATTTTGTCGGAAACCACATAATTAACTAGATATTTATTAGCATCATAGGAAATGGTTTCGACTATTGTATTTCGGGTCGGCTTGGAATGTAGCCAAAGATTTTTAGACTAATATATTTGTCGTTATTTGTCTTATTTTAATATAAACTTGCTTATTATATAATTTATGGTATTCCGAAGGCCATTTTTGTGCAAATGTGTAATTTAAACCTTGCAATTTTTTTTTCAGCTTTATATCCTGAAAATACACATAACTTGTTACACAATTATAAATACATTAAAAAAAAGAGATGTTATGCATGAAATTTCATGAATACATTTATTCTCTCCATGTATGTTTACATTGTATCAAGGCTGGTCATGTAATTTCTTTTACTCATATGATTTATTATGAAATTTTCCTTCTCGTTATTTCCTTTCATATGCTAAATTATCGCATGTAGACTATTTTTTTCTTCTTAAATAAAACATACCAATTATTGTATTAAATTTTCATTAAAAAATTATCTTATTAAATTTAAATACAAAGTTTTTAGCTTATGTCTAAATTGTATCCTAATTTTTGATCATCCCTGTTATTTTGAGATAATTCATTTTTTTTAAACTTTATTATTATTATTATTATTACTAAGAAACACTTTGTAAGCTGGAATATTTTTACCACGCTTTTATTAGCTTCACCTGTATGTTTGTGAGTTTGTGGGTTTGTGAGTTTCTGACTCTCCTTATTTTATGTATGTTCACCAATTACTCCGAAACCATGCAACCGATTAACTTGGTTTTGGTGTTAAATGAAAGACGATGCTTTCGAATTGGAACCACTTCATTTTTATCAAAATTGGTTCAGTACTTTTTTAGTATTTAGGCAAAAACTAATAAAATTAGTGATTTTTCGCTAATTAAAAGTGTTGAATACGTTCACTGAATGGAGTGTAGACAGCATGGCCGAGCGGTCTAAGGCGCTGGATTTGAAGCTCTGTTTTTCGAAAGAGATTGTGGGTTCGAACCCCACTCCTGACATTATTTACATCTATGTAAATTTAAAAAAAATATTCCGTATTACAATTTTTATTTTTAACCGGCTTCAAAAAAGAAAGAGGAAGTTATCAATTCGACGCGTATGTATTTTTTTTCTATGTATGTTCACCAATCACTCTGAAACTAACCAACCGATTAATTTGGTTTTTGTACTAAATATAAATATAGTTTAAAAAAACTAAAAACCACGCTTTTAAAGTAATCAAACTAAAAAGTGAAAAAAGACATAGTTTAAAGAAACTAAAAAACACGCTTTTTAAGTATATCAAACCTAAAAGTGAAAAAAATAATTCGTACTATAAGATGAAAACGAAAATAGATGAAAAATACTATATTACTATAAAATCATGGTTATTATAGAAATCAATTAATAAGCAATAAATAAAATTATCGTGGAAAAAAAGCGTGGGGTGCTTCTTAAGAACTGATAGATGGAGCATGGTAGATAGAGCACCCCACGCTTTTTTTCCACGATAATTTTATTTATTGTTTATTAATTGATTTCTATAATAACAATGATTTTATAGTAATATAGTATTTTTCATCTATTTTCGTTTTCAGCTTATAGTACAAATTATTTTTTTTTTCACTTTTTAGTTTGATAAATTTAAAAAGCGTGTTTTTTGGTTTTTTTAAACTCTATGTATTTAAACAAAATTTTATCGCTTCCAAATTAGCAGAACTCTTCCTTTTCTCGGACATTTTCATACAGAATTACTTTCATGAGTCGCGACATAATCTTCACGCGCGCATTTATTATTCATCATATTGTCTATAGCAAACACGACGTCATGATTTATATTAATGTGAGTTAGTCAAAAAAAAGCTGAAGTAGCAGAGTAAGAAGCCAGTTTTCTTCGATTTTTCATTTGCCACAACCCATGTTGTTTGAAAGTTTTCTGATGACAATAAATTTCACATTCTTATTTCTTCTAAATTAACGATGAATTCTTTATATCAAAGACCCGAGTTTCTAACTGGAACGTCAGGAAACGTTTTCGATGGCATGTTGCTAATAAAATTCGGATGACTAATATTGCTGGTTGTTTTTTAAGCTACGCAACTTCAATTATATTCGATATTAAATGAAAATTTAAGGTTATGATCTAATGGACAAATATCTTGATAGCTTCTATTCTAATTTCGTTGGCAAGAGAATCATGAGCGTGAAAATAGGTAAGGTTTGTTACATCATAACTCTTTTAGTGAAACTTTAATCACTGCATATAACGCATATATTACAGTTGATTTAATTCTCTAAGAAAATTTGAAATCCCAATAGGCTTTCACTGTAATATTGCAATAATTTTGGCTGTTTACTGTAAAGTAAATTCACCCAAGAGCATTACAACTTCTACAGATTCAGTACAAAATTTCAATCGAGCGTTATCTATATCTATATTATAAAGAGGAAAAGTTTGTTTGTTTGAAGGGGCTAAACTCGAGAACTACTGATCCGATTTCGAAAGTAATGGTACAAAAATGATTGTGTTTGTTCTGAATCCAACATACGCCATATCTTATGTCTGTGCCACAAATCCAAAGGGGTGCAGAAGCAAAAAACTTTCTAAAAACGATTTTTGAGTTACAGAAGGACTACAAGCATGACATTTAGCATAATAATTACTTATCTTTGCCTATATTATAAAGAAGAAAAGCTTGTTTGTTTGTAGAGGCTAATCTTCGGTTTGGCTTATTAGTAATAGTACTACAATGGAGTATCAACAATCAAGAAAAAGTATCAACAAAATTTGAATATATTGACAAACATAGATACTCATTATTTTCATACTTTAACAAATTCCATTATTTATAATAATTTTATAATGCAAGATAACACAATATATATACAAAAAGTCGGTATACCACAAGGTGGTAGTACATCTTGTATATTATCAGACTTACATTTATATCATTATGAACGTAAATATATTAATAACATATATTTATAAAGATACATTGATGATATAACATTAATTGACACTGATAATACTGAAGTGTCAATTAAGTACAGTCCAATTTCCAGTGGATTATCCAGCTAATTTAGAAATTACAAAAAATCTGCTTTCTAACACTTCCATTAAATTATTAGATCTTAAAATTATACTAAAAGAAAACAAATTAATAACTGATATATGTGACAAACGGAACGATTTTAATTTTAAAGTTAATACATTTAATAATTTTAAATCCTATCTTCATAACTCTGTATATCCTAATATAATTATTAATCATTTATATAGAATAAAATGTTTATGTTCTTCTCATCTTATTAATGCAAATATTAAAAAGCTAATTTATGATGCACTATATAATGATTATCCTAAAAAAATTACACATTTTTGAATATACAATTAATTATTAAACGATCTTAATAATAATTAACAAATTAAAAAAAAAATGTATAAAAAAATATCAAACACACAAAAATAATAATAATAAATTACAAATGTAAAAACAAAATATAAAAAATGTGTGTAAAAAGATGGATGGGTGGGTAGGAGTTAGATTAAGGCGGAGGGCGGTGTTGTCTGGATAAGACGCAACGGTTATTTATTTAAAAAATTGAGAAGGGGAGAGGCACTTGCTAAATTGCAAAACATTTTATACAGGTTGTCCATTTGACACTAATGTATGAATAATTGTATAGTTGCATCAATTAAATCCTATTAGTAATTTTTGTATTATTTAATCAATTTCCATGTTTATCTTGTACCTAACTTTTAACAAAATGGATTCCTAAATTACTATTTTTAAGTGTATTAAATTCAAGCATTAATTATCTATTTTTATTTCTTATTTTATCTTATATTAAGATATGGGTTTAGGTTAGCATAGTCAAATTAAATGATTTTGTTTACAAATTAATGTATGGTATATTTTTCTTGTTAACACATTGCAAATGCATTTTAATGTTTTAATTTTTTTTTATTTTATCTTTTTATTTTTCTATGCAATTCAGTAATTTTATTTTGTTTCTTTTTTGATGTTTTTTCTTCATTTAATTTTGATTTTATGTGTGTTGGTAGCCCCAAATTCGTATTATTTTGCTTTTTTATAGCTAATACGAAGATGAAACCACACACTTCATTTGTAGTTTCAAAGTATTTGGGGCTTGACAATTCTGCTTTGGTTCTGGAAATTCCATTTATATTCATTTTATTTATTTATTTATCCCCCCCCCCCATATTTATATTAAATCCAATTGTTCATATATTGTAATGCAATTAATGGTTATATATATATATATATATATATATATATATATATATATATATATATATATATATATATATATATATATATATATATATATATATATATATATATATATATAACTATTAAGTTTTGCGTAATAATAACAAATAAATCGTTCATCATTTAAAGGAAACGGAAATCGACATTTTTATTTGTTTCTTTTTATTTAATTTTTTAATTTTTTTTTTCACCATTCTTAGATACGTAGTACATATTAAAGTTCTTCTCAATGTAGTTTTAATTATATATATTTATATTAGTATTCTATATAGTTATAATCATTGATTTTACCTTTATAATTCCAGAAGAAAACACTGCATAGTTTAAAATGCCTAATAAAAAAATGTTTTCAAAGAACTAAGAATGCATTTTTATAATTATAGAAAACCTGCTAATTTCATTTTATACTGAAGTTTTTTAAAACTTTTAGTCAGTGTAAAAATGCAAGGATATATCTATATAAATATATTATTTAAATTTAAAAGTAATAAAATCTAATGATCCAGGACCACCGAAGGTTAAGTAACATCTAGGATAAGTAATAATACCATTCCCGGTGTATTTACAGAGACTTATCTTAAATTATATAAAGCAAGAGAAATAAACTGATAAAAATGATATTTTTATCTAATATAAATATAATAATATAGTCTGCCTTATCGCTATCGATGACAAACACATGACAGAAGAATACTTTTTTCATAATAATTTTATATTAATTAATACCAGAATAATTTGTATTATAGTATATGTAGTTTAAATATGCTTATTGCGATAAATATAGTGCTTTGAATTTGTATCTGTCGATAATCTTTGGATAAAAAAAAAACGAGGCTGCATCGATTATTTCTATATCGATTTGATCAAAGGAAGCTACATCATTTGTAAAGTTTTTCTTCAGAATTTTAATGGAATGATTGAAGTAAAGTTTTTCTATACATCTAAGGCATGATATAAGTTTGTATTTTCACATATCTGAAAGGTACTTAAGATACTGGGTTTAACTCTCAGCAATTCCATAGCATACACCTTGTTATAATACGATAGTTTATATTTCCATGTGCCTTACATATCTTTGCATCTCACGGATAGCTAAAATGCGGACACATGAATTCAATCACTCAATTCGAATGTATTGATTAACACTAGAGCCGCGGTGACGGGTCATTTTGACCCGTACAAAAGGATTAAGTGTCGATTGAAACCACAAATTCGTTCATAAAATAGGTTATATCTATCTTGAATTAAAGTAGTTTAAATAAATAAGTTAAATAGTTTTAAATAAAAATTTTGGTGTAAACTATTTTTATGAAATTTGAGTGAAATTTCCCGCGGATCAAGTGTTAAGCAAACAAAGAATTATTGTTTAACTGTACTCGTTGCCATAACTAAAGTAAGTTTTCTTTTCATAGAAATTGTTTAAAATACTGATTTTGAAATCTACACATTTCATACTGTTATACATTTCGATATTGAAGAAGTCATTGTTTCCATGACAAGTGTACTGTTCTCTATAGCAAATTGAACACCCATATTTAGATTTATACCCATATATAGATAGAAACAGCAACAGACTGTCTAGACTAAGCTTAAGATATAAGCAGTGGTACTTAAGTAGTTAAGCTTAGTGGACTTTAAGATATAAGCAGTGGCATTAATGTATAGAACGCACGATCCTTTGAAGTATACCTTCCACGTATGGCAACATATTTTCTATAATTTTGAGATATTTACTTATAGTCTTATTAAATTAGGAAAGATTAAACTAGATATACATTTTGATTAAATTAGAAAAAAGTAATGAGTGAACATTTTTCTTTCTTTTTTTTTGCCAGTGTGTCTATTAATTTCTTTTAGAAGCAGTCTTCATCATAATTGTGATAATAAGTCTAGACGTTATTTATCCTTCAATAATCCAAATAAAATATCATGGAATTCATTTTTTATTCCATAATAAACAAATTTTATTAAAATAGAGACATCACAATTTTGCTAGTATTTCAAACAGAATTTTCCCCAAGTTCGAAACAAGCTATTTTAAACAAAATCCTGGTAATATTCAAAAGTTTAGAAACAAACAAAAATTCTGCGAATATTTAGGTATTGCCCGGTTAAAGGACCCTAATTTGTCTAAGTTCTAAGTTACCATTTCATTTATGTTCCTCCAAATAATGTAATTCTGCGTTTGAAAATTATGCTGTGTTACTCCTCAAATAAATAAGACAATGTTTTGGAAAATACAGCATTACATAATAAAAAAAAAAAAAAAAAAAAAAAAAAAAACTTTATAATAAAAATACTTAAGAAACGGTTCATAACGTTTTAATTGAAACGTTAGTTAAAAAATATTTCGCGGTTTATTTTTGTCAAAAATCTTATCAAATAGACTGTTTTATGAGAAAATGCAGGAAAAAATCATTTTGAGAAAAATAATTTCTCTATAAATTTCAATAACGACCTTCCCGACTTAAAGGAAAGATATTTCTTCATGTAACTGGATAATGATTTTCTTTAAAAATGTATTCTAAAATGATAAAAGGGGAAAAAATATTATTCAGATTTTCTTTTTACATTTTTTTAGATTCTTTTTTTAACTTAATGAGCTCTTAGAAGAACTCATTTATAATTCAATCTTTTTTTCAAGTAATAATTAAAAGTCAAATTATTTTGTGATGGGAAAATTATTGAATACTCATGATTTCTTTTTCAAATTATTCCAAAAATCTCAGATATTTGCGTAAGACACTGGCAATATATTTCATATTTAAATAATTTATAATGAAAAATTATTTTAATTAATATCCATAATGTTTTAGGTAAAATATTATAGGGATTTTTTTTCGATAAAATCGTTCGTTCATTTCATATAATGTAGATTTTTTAAACAAACACGTACATATGCTGTAAAAGTTATAATACGTACTGCATGAACGTCTATTATATAGTTTCATGTAACATTTGCATTAAATGTAATTTTTATAAATAAACATATACGATTGTGTGTGTCATACAACGTTAGTTTCAAAATATTAAAACTCATGAAACTTGTGAAAACAAAAACAAAATGTAGCTATCCAACTTACACTTTATATTTCAAAATGTTGAACATATATATATATATATATAATATATATATGTAAAAAAAAAAGTTATAATTGACTTTTTTTACTTACCTTTAAAATCATCCTGATTAATTAATTTTCTAAAATACTGATAAAATAAATAAATTAATTAAATATAAAATACAAATAAATTAAATAAGTAAATAAATAAAAATACGTGTTTTAAGTAAATTCAAAGTGAATGAAGTATCAGAAGTTTGATAAAGCATTTAAAATAACCTCAGTGGCGCTATTTCTTATTTAACAAGTTGGAAATTGCACGTGAAGTCAAGCAAATGCGGTGCGTTTTTTCTAAAATAAAGTTTTAAAAATATTGAGATCTTGCATTTATAGTATAACAGTACTTCGGTTACACTGTGGTCAAAAACTTTTGTGTGTTCCTGTACATGCTATCTGTTTTCTATTGTACAGAAAGTAATTTGTATTAATCCACAGTAACGTATATCCATTTCATTAAATATGAAATAGTTTAATATACTACCTCTGACAATAAAGTTCGGTGAATGAATTCAGAACGATCGATCTGGCAACACTGGGGAAACAAAATGCTGCAGCTGCATAGAGGCAAGTGTAGACCATCTTCACCCGCCGTTGTTCAGTTGAGCGTCGTTTATGTTGTTTATAAGACGTGCTTAACTAAGTGCTTGTTCCGTGCTTTGGTCTTTAACGAGAACAGGAAAATGAACGAACAAAACATCAGTTTAAAGTTTGGTTTTAAGCTCTGAAAGACACCGAATTAAAATCATGAGGGGTGGTGCAAATTGAACATCCACCATACTCTCCAGATCTCAATCCTCCAGACTTCTTTTTTTTTCACGACTCAAACTCTTTTTGAAATAGATTTGACCATATTGCTGACATCCATCGAAACGTGACAAAACTTTTGAACTTCATCCCAAAAGAAGACTTCTTGCGAATTTCCCAGGACATGTATAGCAGATCTCAGCGGTGCATAGTTATAGGATATGACTATTTTGAAGGATGGTATGGAAACTTTCGTTAATATTTCATCTATATTAATGCTACAGTACTATTCATCGAACTTTATTGTCAAAGGTAGTAATTAAATCTCTCATCAAACAATATTTCTTCGTATACCATTATGTTGTGGAATACATTTGTGTGGCCTGTAAATTAATATTAAATATTCTTTGCTTTACATATTGTACAGAATGCATATTTTAATACATACTTCATATATTCATGTAAATTTTATTTTACTCGAAAGAGTGTAATATCATTAAAATGTACTTGAAACTATTTTTTTTCCTATTGACCGTAATGTGATAGAATAATTTTGATTGCCCCTGTAATTAAACTATACATCCAAGTTTTGTAAAATTTTAAGTGACTGGACAAATTTTTGCAACAATTATATATTTTAAATCTCAAATGATTTGGTTGGGTTATTTTTGCACTGTTATTTTTGGACAGACTGACGGACGAACAGACTGAACGACGACTATAGGTACTACGTATTTATATAATTACGAATTCACCTAAAAATTTTCAGATCTTAGTATAACAGTATAAAATATTTTGGATTCAGTATTGTAGCTGAAATCTTTTGTATGTCCCAGTAAATACAATCTGCTTTCTATTATACAGAAAATAACTTATAGCATTTCCTCAACAATATATAGGAATTTCATAAAATTTTAAATAGTTTAATGCAATTAAAATGCGCACCAAACAATGTGCGCCCGTTATGTAATGGAATAGTTTTGTATGGTTCTGTAAATCAATAACAAATATTCTTTACACCACAGATTGTACAGAATGTATAATTAGTATATACTTACTAGATGCATATAAATTTTATTATGTTCGAAAGTGTTTAACACCATTAAAATGCAATTGACACTTTTTTCTCCATTGAATGTAATGTAACGGAATACTTCTGATTATCCATGTAATTCGACTATGCCGATTTTCACAAAATTTCAAATGTCTCGACAAATGCAATGAGTGTATATTTTAAAATTCCAAACGATTCGGTCGGGTAGTTTTTTGCGTTGTTATATGCGGACAGACAGACGGATTGCAAGACAACAATAGGTGCTGCTTATTCACATAATTACGAACGCACCTAAAAACGAACTAAAATAAATTCACTAGAAATCTTACTCAAAAGCTAAAAATCTTTCAAAAATCTGATCCAGATTTCTCTGATAGAAAAGGTAACGGGAAGAAGAGGAAAGGAGCAGGTTAAAAAGGACTTAAACAATCTGCCAGGTCCTGATATGTAATGATAAATAAACCTTTGAAAAACATAAATTTTAAAGAATTTAATTCAGATCAATGCTCAGTTAATAGAAGTAAAAACGGAAATATCTCAAACGTATTTGTACATGTTCAAGGATCCTGGTCGCTGCAAACATGGAGGATACATGTGAAATATATTAATAGTCGTCTAAGGAATACGAGATCAAATATTTAGGTAAGTTATCAGAGTATCTCGTTCTAACATTATGGAATTAGCTAATAGAAACTTTGAGCTTGATCCGGAAAAGTAAAATTGATGAAATAGCTGAAAAAAATTAGTTTAACAATTCGAAATCCCATACACATGGCAAAAAAACATTTCAATTCAGATCCACACAGCAAAGCACTGAGGAACAACAAAAAGTATAGGAGAACACTAAGGGCTCTTATACAGGGTGATTCATAAAAGATGGGCAGAACTTTAAGGGGTTATAGTACACTTAAAGACAAATAATATTAAATAGGAGACTAAGGGTCCCAGACGTATTCCCAAGGAGATAGGGGGCATTAAAGTTTAGGGTCCGAAATTCCAAATGATTATAAAAAATGGAAAAATTGGTCGATTCGTTTGCGGTTTTTGCAAAAAATTTTCTTTATGCCAGTATTTTCTTGAAATAAAATTTTAAAGTTCAATTTCAAAAAATGCCGATAGGGAGCGCTTTAGACTTTGGAGTAACAAACAACTATTTTTTAACGTTATTTTTTGTATTTATTTAAATGATTTCGAAAGCTTAGACTTAAACTTAAATTTTCAGCTTAAAATCTGAATCGCTGAGCGTGGTTCAGTAGCGAGGGGAGGGGGTTCAAATTTCAACTTCTGAACATAGTTCAGTTTGCACTACTTAACCATGCCCAACGATTCTGTGCTGTGATACGAGGCAAAAATACAACTTTCGTCAAGGACTGCATAGTCGGAATTCACTCATAAAGGCACTGGCACAGTTGGAAACGTCGCTCATGCAAACGTTAAAGCTCCATTCCTGACGCTAGTCACCGGGTGAAGAAGGAGACAGAAAGTATGCAAATGTCAAATGGGGAAGAAGAAGAACACCTATGCAAAATTTCGACAGGATTCAGGCATAAAAACCACTGAACGGTGAGTCAAGTGTAAGTCGCTGTCGTAATGAATCGGAAGATGGTGCCCTTCACAAATAAGGAAAAGGCTGAGATGCATTTAATTTACGGAGCGGCAGATGGAAATGGTGCAGAGGCACAACGAATGTACGGAGAGCGATTTCCCAACAGGCGGTTGCCTAACCGCAAAACTTTCGAGCGCTTCCACAGACAGTTGTGTGAGACGGGATCATTTCTCGCTTCCCGGTCGAATGCAGGTCGTGCAAAAAAGGACGAATCAGTAGTTGTTGCAGAAGCCATTCTCGATGTAGTAGCGGCGCAGCCAAGTACAAGTACACGAACAGTGGCTAGGCAGGTGGATACCTCACAGTCCATGACTTGGTGGGTACTGAAGGATGAACATTTGCTCCCGTTTCATGTGCAACGAGTCCAGAAACTGTCTCCAGGGGATTATCCAAATCGTATTGAATTCGCCCGCTAGTTTCTGCAGCAGAACGCGCTAAATCCACATTTTGGACGAACTGTGCTTTTCACCGATGAATGTACCTTCACACGTGAAGGTACATTTAACACACACAATGCACATGTATGGGCGGATGTCAATCCACATGCTTCGTATCCACATGCTCATCAGAGACGCTTTTCCATCAATGTTTGGGCAGGAATCCTCGGAGACCACCTAATCGGACCGTACCTTCTTCCTGAACGCCTCAACGGTAAAACATACCTCACATTTCTGCAACATGTGATGCCAGACCTGTTAAACGTTGTTCCTCCACGCATCCGGCGGGTCATGTGGTTCCAGCACAATGGAGCGCCAGCCCATTACGTACGAGACGTCCGCAACTATCTGGACATCACATTTCCGAACAGATGGAATGGTCGAGGTGGTCCTGTTTCTTGGCCTGCTCGCTCGCCAGATCTTTCACCCCTCGATTTCTTTTTTTGGGGACAATTGAAGGCTCTTATGTATGTGACACCCATTGAATCCCCCGAGTAACTGGTCGCCAGACCTTCCGCCGCTGTAGGGGAAGTGCTCTAAAAACCTGATGTTTTCGCGAATGTTCGCCGTTCCATTCTTCGCCGTTGTTCTGCGTGCATAACCTCTGGTGGTCACAATTTTGAACATTTATTGTAATTACATGTTAATAAATATGCTTTGGTAACATAATCCTAATTTGTGTCTTTTTACCTCGTATCACAGCACACAATGTGTGGACATGGTAAACTGAACTGTGCTCAGGAGTAGAAATTTCAAACCCCTCTCCCCAGAAACTTAACCACGTCTAACGATTCAGATTTTGGGCTGAAAATTTAAGTCTAAGCTTTAGAAAGCATTTAATGAGACACAAAAAATAACGGTATAAAATAGTTGTTCGTTACTCCAAAGTCTAAAGCGCCCTCTATCGGAATTTTTTGAAAATTTTCTTTAAAATTTATTTTCAAGAAAATACTGACATAAAGAATAATTTTAGCAAAACGCGGCAGTAGTTAGAGCCTAATCTACGACACAAAGATCGGGAATAACTGATTTTCGTTCTGGGGGGAGAAGGGTTTCAAATTTCAAATTTCAGTTTACGCTACTTAACTACTCGTTAGGACTCAGATTTTTAGATCAAAATTTAAGTTTAAGTCTAAGCTTTCGAAATCATTTAAAGAAATACAAAAAATAACGTTAAAAAATAGATGTTTGTTACTCCAAAGTCTAAAGCGCCCCCTATCGGCATTTTTTGAAATTGAACTTTAAAATTTTATTTCAAGAAAATACTGGCATAAAGAAAATTTTTTGCAAAAACCGCAAACGAATCGACCAATTTTTCCATTTTTTATAATCATTTGAAATTTCGGACCCTAAACTTTAATGCCCCCTATCTCCTTGGGAATACGTCTGGGACCCTTAGTCTCCTATTTAATATTATTTGTCTTTAAGTGTACTATAACCCCTTAAAGTTCTGCCCATCTTTTATGAATCACCCTGTATATGTGGAGACATTGCTGCTACAGTTCTTATAATACGAAGAAAAAATTAATCTCCCAGGCGAACTGACTGGAAAGCAGTCGAAAATGTCATCAGATAGGTACGCGCTACTGAACATCTCAAATTGTTCATAGTCAACATAAACTTCCCTTTTTTAACAACATATTTTAACTCAGATTGCACTGGAGACTCAGAAAATAAAAAATCAATAAAGGGAATTTATTTTTTCCCGGGAACAAATTCATTTCTTAGTTTTCGCGAAAAAGAGTTGTGTAGTTCTATCTATCGCGGAAGTAGAATATTTGTCTAACCAAGCTCTAACGATCATAAATGTACTCGGACTTCTCTAGCCAAAAATTTTGGAAGTTATTGACCTTACTGCAAATGAGCAATGTTTCTAGTATGAATAGTTTATTTGCATTGGCAGTCAAAACGTTTCCGTTACATTACGGACTTTGGGGAAAAATAGCTTCAAATGAATTTTAAAGATGTTAAAATCTTTAAAGTATTAAAACTTATATGTATATACATATTGCGCTAAAATATGCATTCTGTAATAAATGCAGTAAAAATATTGCTTGTTATTCATTTACAGGATCATACAAAAGTATCCTATTACAAAATGGTAAATGGGGAACTGTTTGCTACATATTTTAAATATATAAAATTATTTCATGCATAATAAAATTATGCGTGTCCCTGAGTCTCAATATAATGTATTTTCCGGAAAATATGAAGTCCATAGCATTTACAAGAACACACAAACTTTTTCAAAGAGTATACAGTTCTTCGGAAAGAACTCCGAATAACCATGTTTTATCTAAGATGATTGATGAATGGATGAAATGAAACTTTAGTTATGATTTGCGATTTTAAGTTTTACTAAGTTATTGCATATTATATACTGTGTTTAAATGGTATACTTCACATACAGTGCTACAAAAAAGCACTCCTAAATCTTAGTGAATATGAGCGTAATTTACTTAAAGGTTGCTTTTAAATAAATTAAACATTTTTTTACGCTGAACTGCATTCAGTTTATAAAGAAGTGTTTGTAAGGTACCCTGGGGTAATAACGCCAGGCGGGGTAATAACGCCAAGTGCTTATATTTTGCATAATTATGAAATAATCAGGTAAATGACACCCATGTGCTCTGCGCAAAAGGGTTTTGAGTCATATAAATCGCAAAAAACAGCTTCAAGTTAATTTGTTTCATTTTTAGGTCTTATTGTTTTTACAAACAACTAAAATTAACGCTTGATCTAAAATTTGCGACATACGTTTTGTGATGTGAAGACTATCTTTTTATCCGGAAATGCTTTGTTAATTTTATAAATTTGTTAGTGCATTTAATGTACTTTTAAAATGTTGTTGAAGATTTTGGATATCTTCTCGAGATAATATGTAATTTAAAATGTACTGCGCAATAACTATATCGGGGTAATAACGCCAATCCTTGACATTAATACCCCGGTTGATTCCCTACAGTGGCCGAGCTACATCCTAAATACTGATTCAAATAAACACAGTTAAAACTGTGCAATGTTTCTCATATTTCTATTTAAGCGGTCCTTTTTAAGCAAAAAGAAGCTCACGATCTGATATTCTTTTGCCTCATCCCCCCCCCCCTCCCACACCACACCTTTATTTTTCTTACACTTTCACAAAAAATTAAACATTTTCAATAGCTTAGAATGCAATTTGTCAATTTCTAAGATTGTAGAGTTTGTATTTTTAGAATTGGGCTATCTACATGCAATTATTTCGTCTTATTTCATAGTTTTGTTTGCATGGCGTTATTACCCATATAGTTGGATAATAACGCCAAATAGCATTGGTCAAGAAAAAACGCCATTACATTTTATGAATACATATCTGTTAAATTATTTTATTTTATATAGATAGTCAATGAGTTGCTGTATCAGATCCTATATTTGTTTGAAAAATACAATCTAAAACTAAGCCGTGAAAATTGGTAGAAACTTAACGTGGCGTTATTACCCCAGGGTACCTTATAATATGAATGAAATGATATACAGGGCTATACAAAGAATTGGATACATGGTCGCCTATGGATGATAATTTCTATTAATAAGATTTCTGTAGTTTTGAGAATATTTCATTTTGAACTAACTTTCAGCTAAATACTGATATATGAACTAAATACTATGTAATCTAAAGGGCTGAATTAAGGTATTCAAGTATGTTTCCGTCTTTTAGTATAAATTACTGAAAGAGAAATTTCAACACGTTTTTCCGTTTTCTTACTAAACTAAAATTCCACATTATGTAGTATACATGTCTCGACTGATCAAATACAAGGTAGCTCAAAATCATTGGAGTACATATTAGGATATGGACAGTAACACATTATTTACCTAACAAACGAAGTTTTGTTAAATATTTAAGGAAGTGTTTGATTATGTTTTATAATCTATGCTTAATGCATTATGTTTGTTACTTGTTTACTTATGTGCAAGTACTGTTAGGGTTTTGAATGCAATATCCAGTGGACTTGAAAAACAGGGTCTAAAAATGTAATTAGGGAACAAGAAATAAATCTCAATGCTATTATAAATTACTGAAACAATCTTATTTCAAAATTTAATGTATATAGTTCGAAATGTAACATTTAATTAAGAAAATTTTTTATTTTATTAATAATACTATCTGATTAAATTAGTAGACAAGACATCACCGATTTCCACCTAGTCGCTTTCATAGAAGAAAAATTTTTTATTTTAGGCGTGTTCGTGTGAAACAGGAAGGGATCATGTGTATGCTGTACGAAGAAAGGCAAGGGGATTATTCGTACATGATCATTCTTAAATATTAATAAGAATATACATATGAAAATATTAATATATAAAAAAGGTCAAACATTATTCACCAAATTAAATAAAATAATAATTTATAATTTTTTGTCTTAGCATAAAATAAGCTAAAAATCTCATCAAATAACATAAATTACATACTACACTGCTCAAAATAATTTAAGGATATTGCAGTTTTAGGTGGATTTTGTATCTGGGAAACATTTTAGCTGATTGATACATGGTCGACAGACATAGTAGGTTATATGAGAATAAATTACACATGTTTGGCAGAAAAAAATGCATTTTATTGTGCATTTGTGTACAAAAGAAAAAAAAAACACAATTTGTGCATATGAGAAAAAAAGAATAAGAAAAGGTGTTTTCTTAAAAAAAATCATTTTCAGTAGGGGGTATGGTTTCCACGGGCGGCCAGCAACGTTGAACAGCTTTGAGGCATGGACTCAATGAGGTTATTAATGACGAGTTGGGGTATTCTGCACCACTCTTCCAGGAGAGTTCTTTCCAGTTCTTGGAGAGTTTGTGGGGGTTGTTGGCGGCCAGAAACTCGCCTTCCTAGAGCGTCCCAAACGTGCTCGATTGGATTCATGTCTGGAGAACACGCTGGCCATTCCATTCGAACGATTACTTCCTCGAAAAGGAAATCCTCCACCAGGTTTGCACGATGTTGCTTGCAGTTATCGTCCATTAAAATGAAGTTATCTCCGATTGCTGCAGCGTAAGGGACTACAATAGGTCTGACGATCTCATCCCTATATCGGCGACCAGTCAGAGCTCCATCTCGAATGAATGTAGAGGTCAGTGCGCCCGTCAATAGAGATGCCACCATACACCTAATGTGCGTAATATAGCCTTTAGAGGTCTATATACGCTGAAAAAGTCCTTACACTAGCAGAATAACGCTTGTAGTTTTTAGCTGGCACCTAATATATTCTTGGAAGTCAAAAATGTAATTGAGCAATGAAGAACTAATAGAACTAAAATATTTATTTAATTACTTGGAGAAGTTGAATCAGCATTACAGATGACTTCACACGGCGAACTCCATCACATTAGTACAGATGAGCACATCGATAATTGAACTTACAGTTGACATCATTATGCATGTTAAAACAATTAAAAGTAAACTAATTAAAACAAGTATAATTAAATTATACGTCCAGATTGAAGTCCAGCTTCAATACAGTTACTTGAAAAACTTTCCATTTGTAGGAAGATAAAAGCGGGGAAGAACAGAATTCAACATCGTGTATTTATACTAAGCTGGCCGGATTGAAAACATCGTTTGTGAGCACGCCCACGAAACGAGCCAATGAGAAGGCGACATGTGTACGAATCGAAAGATCGATTCGGTAAAACGAATGAAAGATTCGATTAATGTTACGATATTCCAAGTCGCCATCTGGCGGGGAAAATATCGTTACGGAAAAATATGATTAGTCGGAGATAAGTTATTGTCGATGTAGGTTGAAATTAAAGATGGAGTCCGTGGAACAAATTATGAAAGGCTATTGAAGTTAAATAGATTATTGGATGTTATGAAGTTGATAACGGCCGGAAAGGATTTGAAAGGTAAGTTAATATTGATTGGATATGGTTATTATGAAATAATAAATAAATAAATGTTAAAATAAATTATGAGTGAATGAATTAATGAATAAAAGGATATAGGAGGCGATGAGAAAACCATCTGTTGATGGGATTCCATCAATGCCCCCCCTCTCATTGCCTCTATAAATAAAGAGTTTCAAGTGAACTCAAAGAGCAAAGGATTGAAAAATCCATAGATATCACAATTACATTCACAAATTCAAAAGACAAAAAAACTTAATTTTTTTTTGTTAGTTAATAATGCCTGAACACTATGTCAATTAGGAGTACCTCATTAACCAGAACAAGTCAGGATGTACCCCAAAAACATTTTAAGGAATGAAAATTCCATCTAGTTCATTTCTGAACTAAAAAGTGAAACAACTGCAATAGTTAAAAAATTTGAAAAACACTCGACTTCAACAAGTGAAGTCAGAAAAAAAAATTAAACGAAGCCTTTTTTAAAAAGTGCTTCGAACATGAAAAATTTAAACGAAGCCTAAACACTTCGAACTTGAAAAAAATCTTAACAATTTTTAAACAATTTAACAATTTTAACAAGAAAAATTTTAATATGTTAACAATTTAAATGATTTAACAATTTGAAAAATTTAACGATTTGAATAATTTAACAATTTGAATATTTTAACAATTTAAACAAGTTAACAATGAAGTTTTTGAACAATAGTTAAATTTTACTTGTATAAGAAAAGTTTAAAGTATTTGCGAAATTAATTAACTTTCCAAAAAATAATTGGCACATGAAAAATCTCAATCCAGTGACAGAGGCGCGCATATCCTAGATAAGAGATCACTATAAAGCCAAGCATGAAAGTTAATCCTTAAAAGATGCAAATAGAAACTTTTCAAAAATTCAAAGTGAAAGAAGAAAAATGAATATGACGTACCATTTAGAAAAGTTAACAATTTCCATTTTGGAAATGTTACAACCAGCTCTAGTTGATTTCTTGATCACAATATATTTAAATAAATCTTTATTACAATTGACAAAAAAAGAAAATTTATGCAAGAAAAAAAAGAAATTTTAAATTCTCATTATAAACTTGAACTCCAGGCATCTAGTCCTAAGGGACAACACAACGGCTTCTTTCAAAAATTCTAACATTCAGATTCATTAACATGAATTAGGGACTCATTTACTCTCCTGACAATCTTCCGGTACCTGGAATGCATTCACTCACAGAAAAATGGCTGTTGGCCCTAGATGCCTAGAATGAACAAACAGAAATAAATTATATACATATAAACAAAAATTGTATAAACACAAGTACAAACACTTTAAAAATAAGATTTCTTTACAAATTAAAAGCTGTTTGTTTAAAAAGAAATCACTTTAAAAATATTTTTAACATTCGAGTAAATTTTAACAATTTAAAACTTTATAAAATGATCAAGATAGCTGGTTATCTATACTGAATAATTATGCTGGCTAGTTAACAGTGACAATAGCAGATGTCTACACTTATCTTTTTAAACTTAATTTACAACTTTTAAAGTATAGTGTAGATACACAAAGCTTGACATGTTACAAATAATACCAGCTTAAATTAGGTACGTTATATAAGAAATTTAAATATGTAATACATGAAAAAATTTATCTGTAATATGGATTTAAAAACTATTTTACATCATCACTTAGAAATAGAATCTTCATAAAGTTAAGTATTTCATATTTAGACAATGGTTTGGTAAAAAAAAATCTGCAATTGCTGGACCCCGAATCCATGCCCCCCCTCCCCCCAAGTGGGCAATCTTAAGAACTGCTGGAAGGACCTGGGATGACCTCAGGTTCAACTTCGACAGCATCATCTCGATTGACCGCAACCTTGGGAGAAAAGAGGACATAATCATCGGTGCCCAGCACAGCTACACTGCGCCTAAAAAGTCTAGTTCTATTTTTGACTTTTGTTTGCTGTTAATGAGATCGACACTTACATTGCTCAATTATATTTTTGACTTCCAAGAATATGTTAGGTGCCAGCTAAAGCTCCACAAGAGTTATTCTGCTAGTGTAAGGACTTTTTCAGCGTATATAGACCTCTAAAGGCTATATTACACACATTAAGGGGTTATGGGCGGAAGCCTAACCCTGGAAGCCATTTTGAGCAGATTGATCTCGGCAGGCAAGAGTGAAGTGTTGTGTTTTGAAATATCCTGGATTACGTTTTATGATTTCTTCCTTATGAAAAACTGAAATTTTTTTTTTGCCAGACCTTATGATTTAAAGAACTTTATTGTTTAATTTAAAGAACTTTATTCATATTTTTAAAGAACTTTGTGCATATTTTTCAAGAACTTCATTTTTATTTCTGCCGGACTTTTGTTTACAGAACAGTTCACTTATATTTTGAAGAAGTTTTGATTTATCTTTTTGCTGAATTTTTATGATTTACAGAATGAATTAATTACGTTTATATTATTTTATGCTTCAGTTATGCTTTTACAATAGACTATGTTTGAGTTTTGTTGAACTTTATGACATTTTGAAATTTTTTTGAGAGGGTTGACTTGGCTTTTAACAGAGAACCGACGAAAAAGTCGGGGGGGGGGGCGGTAACACTTAAAATTTTTTCTGCTTGAAAATTTATCCTGAATTTTTTTTTTTAAATGGCCACTAATCCATTTGATAAATTATGTACAAGAAATTACGCCACATGGGCGTGTGATATGAAGTATTTGTTGATGGAAAAAGGCCTTTGGGATATTATACAGTTAAAGCAAGAAACCCCAGTTTTAAGTGACAGTGTTACTGCCGATACTGTCAACCAATTTACCTCCCGTGCTAACAAAGCTCTTTCTTTAATCTACTTGAATATAGAGCCTGAATTTAAAAGATTAATAGAAGATTGTCAAGAGCCTGTTGAAGCATGGAGAAGATTGCATAAAAATTTTCATTCTGACTCACGCACCCATCATATGACCTTGTTTAATGAACTTATGGAAGAAAGGATACGATATGGAGAACCTATTAACTTATTTGCCACTCGTTTAAAGAAGATTTACTCCGAAATAAAGATCATCGATGAAAATTTTTCAGAATGTTACCTGACTTACCAATTCTTACGATTTCTACCGACCAGTTTCGACAATCTTGTCCAAAAAGTCTTATCCAAACCTGAGGCATCATTTAAGTTTGACCTTGTTGTGGACGAACTAGTGGCGGAAGAAACAAGGCAGAAGTTACGTGATCGAGACAGTGCCAAACAGGTCAGCGTCTCCACTACTACTAAGGTGAATAGGTCCTTTAAGAGTAAACCTCGCTTCAAGAAGTCTCAACAAAGAAAGTGTTGGAGATGTGGGAAGTTGGGACACATCCAAGTCAACTGCTACGCCAGATCACCTGATCGCCAGTTTCGTCATCCTTCGCCTTATTCCAGATCCAGACATCCTCGTTCTTCCATTGGATCCAGTTCCAGAGGTCGACATTTTCAACGGTCTCCCGAGAGAGGCCAGACTGACTCATCATGCCCATAACCCCTTAATGTGCGTAATATAGCCTTTAGAGGTCTATATACGCTGAAAAAGTCCTTACACTAGCAGAATAACGCTTGTGGAGCTTTAGCTGGCACCTAATATATTCTTGGAAGTCAAAAATGTAATTGAGCAATGTAAGTGTCGATCTCATTAACAGCAAACAAAAGTCAAAAATAGAACTAAAATATTTATTTAATTACTTGGAGAAGTTGAATCAGCATTACAGACGACTTCACACGGCGAACTCCATCACATTAGTACAGATGAGCACATCGATAATTGAACTTACAGTTGACATCATTATGCAGGTTAAAACAATTAAAAGTAAACTAATTAAAACAAGTATAATTAAATTATACGTCCAGATTGAAGTCCAGCTTCAATACAGTTACTTGAAAAACCTTCCATTTGTAGGAAGATAAAAGCGGGGAAGAACAGAAATCAACATCGTGTATTTATACTAAGCTGGCCGGATTGAAAACATCGTTTGTGAGCACGCCCACGAAACGAGCCAATGAGAAGACGACATGTGTACGAATCGAAAGATCGATTCGGTAAAACGAATGAAAGATTCGATTAATGTTACGATATTCCAAGTCGCCATCTGGCGGGGAAAATATCGTTACGGAAAAATATGATTAGTCGGAGATAAGTTATTGTCGATGTAGGTTGAAATTAAAGATGGAGTCCGTGGAACAAATTATGAAAGGCTATTGAAGTTAAATAGATTATTGGATGTTATGAAGTTGATAACGGCCGGAAAGGATTTGAAAGGTAAGTTAATATTTATTGGATATGGTTATTATGAAATAATAAATAAATAAATGTTAAAATAAATTATGAGTGAATGAATTAATGAATAAAAGGATATAGGAGGCGATGAGAAAACCATCTGTTGATGGGATTCCATCAACACCAACACTTCTCCACCGCCAAATCTGACACTTTCGTGCACGAACGCAGGATTATTCCTACTGCCACGGCCCCTCCAGATGAAAATACGCCTATTATCCGGATGCACAGAAAAACGGGACTCGTCAGAAAACAGAATATTGCTCCATTCATTTCTCCTCCAGTTGACATACTCGGTTGCCCACTCCCTGCGGTCGCGACGATGCCTTGATGTTAATCTAACACATACCATCGGTCGGCGAGCATACAGATCTACAGCATGGAGCCGGTTTCGGACAGTCTGAGTTGAAATCGTGGTGCCTGTAGCCTAACGAAGGTGTTGTTGGAGAAGAGTAGCGTTCATATTTCGGTGTCTCCGAGCTGTTCACGCTAAATACCGATCTTCATTGGGCGTTGTTGCCCGTCTACGACCGTGCCCTGGTCTTTGGCCTGTACATCCACTCTACAAAAAACGGTTCCAAATCCTGGAAACGACACTTTGTGTCACTCCAATGGCTTGCGCTACTTCGGCTTGAGTTTGGCCCCCTTCTAACCTACCAACAAATCTCCAAGCTTCAAAATCTGTCAAATGACTTCGCTGAGACATCGTACTCATCGAAACAAAGCAATCACTGAATGCCGATCACCCTTGTCTTCATTCTCTTTTATCCAGTTGAAAGTCAAATTTCATTCGCTGCCGCTGAAGCGACGTTTTTGACGTCGAACACAAAATTTGCATACTCCACAATTTGAAAACCAGAAAAATTTGCATTTGTGATACTCTTCTTCTATTTTCGGCAAAAAAAATTTCGTTTATATCTTTATTTTATATAAAACTTCAAATATCCTTTAATTGTTTTGAGCAGTGTATATTTACATTACAAAATACAAATTTTGAGATATCTATGAGGAAACACTTATCGTTTCTATTTTAAAATTGTAGGCAAAATAGTATAAGAACCTATAACTTTGAATGTATTTCCCACAATCATTGATAAGCACCTTTTGTATAATGTCCACATCTCACCTCATTTCATTTAAACGTGACTCAATGGAAAGCTGAAGTACACTCCAAACTACAATTTAACTGGCATTTCCTACAGATTGATGAGTAAAATATCTTATTCAAATTGCATTTTACGTGGGATTTCATGAACTATATTTAAACAAATTTGTTAACATTCAATCCTCAGTAAAATAAAACTGTATAATACTTGATTAAACATCGGAAAATCATAAACCATTCTATATTTACATTTAAAATAATAGTAAATAAAGCTGATGAATATACATGTTCTCAAATTATTTCATTATATTTATCCCATTTAAGAGTAAATATAGGGAAGTAAGCCAACATAAATGTTATGACCACTGTTAACTCAGTCGTAAAATTAGAACATTACTCAGTCGGAAAAGTAGAAAAGTTTAATTCACATTTATCTATTCCGATAAATGTTATTTCGTGATATAATATCATTATGATACAATTTTCCCATAAAAAATCAATTTTAGGATGCACGTGTATGAGGTCTCATTCATAAATAATTTTGTGACATCCCACATGCATATCTTATTACACAACCAAAAGCCTTGTCTTAGTTCGAACCAAATTTTGATGCTCAGTAGTTGCCATCATAAGCCACCTAAATTTGGAGCTTCCTATTTCAACCTCCTTCCGACCATTGGAACTATGCTTCAACAGGAGCTCCAAATATTGGTTCAAGATTTCACCATATAACAGTGGCAGCTATTTAGAACCAAAATTTGGTTCAAGCTAGACCAAAATTTTGAACAGTGTAACGTGAAATATGTTTGGGTAAATTTTTATTCTACTGAAATTTGATGTGGAAATTTGATGTTTTTCAAGGAAATTGGAACCCAGGATGATGGTTTACACAAAGTTTCCAACAATGGGATTATATAAATATCGGGTTAAATAGAATACTCTGTTCCTAGACACGTGCATTTTCGAAGCAGAAAATACACTACAGTCCACCATTATAGTTAATTAAATGACAAAGACATAATTTCAATAAGAAATATTTTAGTAATCATTACATTTTGCCTGTTAAAATATTTTTATGAATGAAGAAAATAATGTGATGTGGTACTATAATGAAAATATACAATTTCAAAAATTATATGGAATTTAATGCACGTATGCGTAGCTGAGTCAAACTTTATGAAACATCAATAATTTGTATCATAAAGCATTATTGATATGGCAAAATTTGAATTTATGTTCATACATTATATAATTTTCATATATTGAAATTATATAACTATGATATATATTTATTGTATGATTAAGTTACATCATATTTTTAATGAGAGAACTCTATTCCAATTCGGGGAATTGCATATAGTTCAATTTACCATGTGGGTCATTCCATACAAAATGAGCAAATCAGATGTGTCTGAAGCGTCACATATATTATTGAAAAAGATCATATAAGATATAAAAAGATCATATATTTAATTATTATTGTTATTCATTTTATTCATATAAATGCAATGCAATCGATTTCAGACTTGTTTATTTCAGTATAAAAAAAAATAAATTAAGTGTTGATATAAAATCGAGGTTTTGTATACACGCTTGAAATTTCAAGTTTGATTATTAACCACAAGAACGGAAATATTGTATTAAAAATATTTACAATTAAGAAGGAACAATAAGAACCAGATTAGCGTAATTTAGTAATTGTATTTTTTTCTATCATTCAAACAAAAATAAATAATAAAAAAACTTTGTGCGAAAAAAGAAAAAATTCTTTTACATGTCTGAACAGGAAGGACACCTCTTATAGTTCAATAATTATCTGTCCTTATAGCCAATGGTATTTATGTTAAATATTTAAAGTTTCATTTTTGAGAGAAAGTGAGAAAAATAAAATAAACTGTGCAAACAATTAATGAGAAAATTCAACAATTCTATCACATAGTTTGATACGAGAAAAATATTTCAAAACTTTTAAATTATTTGTTAGTGTAAAACTAAATGTATATTTTAAATATCGAAATTTTTATTATAGTTTTAGGTTTATTTTTGTCTCATGGATATTTTAAATTTGAACAGAAAAAAAATATTCATTTGAATAAATAATTATATATTAATCTTAATTCCAAATATAAAATGCATATAACTTTTTTCTCTGAAAATTTTGAAATATTTAAAGAAACGCACGTTATTTTAAATCGAAACAATGCATGGAATATAACAAATATTACTTTCTTGAACCCACTTTTGCAATGCTCGGAATCAAAAGGCAATCTTAATTTCTTTTTGGTATATTATGGACTTACTGTGCAATATTTTTATTGTCGCACCTTTATTTATTTTTTTTTTGGATATATTAAAAGAGAAATTATTATTTTGTAGGGGTTTTTGAAAGTTTCTAATTTTTTTAGACAACTTTCAATCTTGGAGAATTCGAGCTTCATATGCAATACTATATCAGGCATTAGTTTCACATATTTTTTTTTTTTAACTCCTTTGATTTTTTTTTTTTTACCTTTTTAATTTCCTGAATATTAACAAATTTTCAACATTTATATGATATTTAAGATTAATCATGGCATTACCAGGTTATTATAACTTAATAAACATATATTTTCAGATATAACAATATTAAAAAAATCAGTTAACTAGTTTTCAAGAACCAGAACTTCAAACTTGCAACTTTGGACGACTGTATGCATGCCATTCTATATATCAAGTTTTTAAAAATCCAAAATTGCTAAAATAATTAATTTTTCCATTTAGATATTTTGCAGAGCTTTGTTTCAATATAAATTGTACGCGTGTATGATTTTTTTTAAACGGCTGCTTTCCGGTGAAGTTTTTTATTTTTTATTTTTTTGCTCTTTTTACATGGAATAACCCCTGTGTGAAATCAAGATCAGAAAATCATATAGCATAATTATGTGTCCCATAGTGGTGAACTCAATTTAAGGAAAATTTGTTAAAAACTCAGAAAGAAATTCCCCAACGTAATCTTATATTTAATACAGGAAATGCATTAACTTCTCCAATCTCAATTATCTTCCCTTTTTATAAGTATATTATTCCAGTATTTTAGGTTATTATTCTACTGTGTACAGATAATTTAATATGTGAGTTAATTTTTAATTTAAGAAATTGTAGTGAATCTCGATGTGTCAATCTGCGAAATAGTAGCAGATAATTTAACGCTCGTTTTCACTCACTTATTGTATCAATTAAAATACAGTCGATTTTCCCTATAACGAAACTCCATACATCGAATTTCTCTATATAACGACGTTTTAATAAAAACAGTCCTTTTTTCCCATAATTATATTAAACACAGTCTCTATATAGCGAAATATCTATCTGTATATAACGAATTTTTTCATAAAATGTTCTTTATTTATTCAGTTTTAAAAAAGGTTCAAAATCACATGGAATCAAATTTCCATCACTTTTTCTTGATTTATCGTTCAATTTTAATTTTTCATATTACTTCTCTACCTCGAAACTACCTACCTTTTGAGCAGAGTTATAAACAATGATGGTGAGAGTGACAATGACCATAAGAAAAAGCTACAAAAGAAAAAAAAATAACGCAGTAATTGATGAGTTTTTTTAATCAGGAGAGGACTGCAAATGGAGGAAAATGTACCCTATACAAATTTTCATTCCTTGTTAAAATGTCAACATTTTTATGAGAGTGTAATAATTTTGAAATCAAAACAACGAAAAAATAGATTTCTTCGTTTTAAATTAATGCGACTTTTATTAGGCTTTAAAATAAATGACTGTTCTCTTTTTTGAAAATGTTTAAATAATTAAGAAATAGAATGTTAGGTAATATTTATAGTTAAACATTTTAAATTCTTAATTAAACGCATAACATTTGTTCAAAATTTGTCATCAAATAAGAGTTTTAATGTCATTCTCTATACAACGAATTTCTCTATATAACGAATTTTTCACTGGAACAATGTATTTCGTTATATAGAGACTTGACTGTAAAAGGAGAAATGTAAATGAAAAACGAATTTCAATGCAATTATTCACTAACAGAAAAAAATAATACTTGAATTTATTAAAAAGAGACGAAAATTATTGCTTCTTATAATTGTACATATTCAAAATTATAGAATATTAAAAAAATACACTAGAACAACGTATTCAAAAACATTAATAGTGAATAATTCCACTGTGCATAATTTCATTATTATAAAGGAGTTTTTATGGCTTTATCTGAATGTTAGAAATTGAAATAATTACTAAATTTACTAGATTTTTTCTAAATAAAGAAAGAATAACATTCACCTTTTGTTCCATAGAACATTTATTACAATCTATAGTTATATGCAAATATTTAAACTATATATTTCTTGATGTGGAGGAAATTGTGTATATTCAGATTTCTTTTAAAATTAACTGGTAATACATGATAAAGGTAAGAGATGAAATTCAATACGTCAATTGTTATTCAATAGGAAGAATACAATAAAGATGAATTAAAAAAATAATTACATATTTCTTAGTTTCTAAACTATTTAGAAAATGTAAACCAAAGAAATCTTAAACAATTTAAATAAAAAACAATGAAAAGACCTTAACAAAATAAACAAACCTTAACAAACTTAAAAAAATAACAATGAAGAAGTTCTGTACTTTTAAAATGTAAATTGAGTTAAGAAGTGAATACTTTAATTACGAAAGATATTTAATTTATTTATAATGGAAATACTTTATTATTATAAATTCAAATATGAAAATGGTAAAAGTAAAAAAACTTAAGGTGTTTTAATTAAATAACATTAAGCAAAAAAAAAAAGAAATCAGATAGTTCTGTTGTTTTTTCTTTGGGTAAATAATAGAAAGAAATTTATTAAAATTTGTTTTTTGTAAAAATATTTACAGAACTTCCTTCAAAATGTATACATAAATTAATCAATTAGATGATCTCTGTGGCACAAAAAGATTCATTAAAATTATTTTATGTCATATAAAATGTATTTTTTAATATGCGGGTAAATATACATTTAAAAATTTTAGGTGAGTACCTCACTATAAATTAAACATCGTAACCTTCTTTATTTAAACACCATATATATGTATATATATATATATATATATATATATATATATATATATATATATATATACATAATTATATTGATCATTAATAATATTAATAATATAGTATTACATAAGTTCTAGAGCTATTTATTTTAGATCCACTTTCTATTAAAAGAAATAGCATTTATTTAATCTATGGATGTATGATCTATGGATATTTAATTTATGGTTACGTGACGACTGACAGTCTATTTTTTTTTTTTTGGAATACGCGTGTTACAATACTTCAAAGAATGTACCATTGTTCTTTGACAAAAAAGCGGGAAATTTAAAATACCTAATATTTAATCATTTTTCTAAGCGAAGATTTAAATAACATCTTTTTGATAAAATGCGCACGAACATCATTATTAACATTTAAATTGAATTTTTATTTAAAAAATAATTTGGGATATTTTATTTCTGGATAAAAGAATATAATAGACAGTTTCATTGGAAAATGCAGGATAAAAATCATTTTGAAGAAGAGAACTTCTTTATAAATTTCAATAACGATCTTAGTGTGTGAAAAAAGATATTTCTTTTTGTGACTAGATAATGGTTTTCTTTAGAATACATTATTAAATGATGAAAGTCTAAAGAATATCTTATTCAGATTTTCATTTTACACTCATTTTTTATTCTATCTCTTTTATCTTAATGACCTTTTGTCGGTCATCATTATTCAATTACATTTTTTAATTAAAAATAAAAATAAAATTGTTCTGCAATTTAAAAAAATAATAATAAAAATAAATAATAGTTAAAAAAAATAAGATATTTTTGTTTGGAGATTTCAGTATATATTGTATTTAAGTAAACTGTAATATAAATTACATTCCAATAAAAAATAGTATACAATGATTTTTTTATTTCAGATACCAAAAATCTAAGAAGTTTAATAAATAACAGTTGTTTAGCTCACAATATTTTGTAAGCATTAAAAAATTTTTAAAATAAAAGTATTTAAAAATTATGCTTTGTGTATTTACCATAAAAATCTAAAAACAAAGTACAGGGTAATCATTATTTTACATCAAATGTTCTTATCTATATTATAAAAGGAAAAACTGTGCGTCAAAACTTTCTAATACAGCAACCTATTCCGTCTCATCCCCAAATTCATCTCAAACAAGCTAGCCTAAACCAAAAAGACACAAATAAAACTTAGTAAAATTTAATGCACATATTCATACGTTTGTCGATAATACAATAATGAATACACAAATATCGTCTACCTGCAAAATATTCCTAGAAGCAACTTAAAAATGGCATTACTTAATGTCCGCTTTAAAGAAACTGGTATTGCTCATCGATATCTATTAGAAATGTTCACTTGAGTTTCAAAGGGAAGTATATCATTATTCTTATCACAAATTGTCAATGTTTCAACAATACACATATAGGTAAATTTTACAGACGAATTAATTAGAGTATCATACATGTTTTATGATATATCCCTTTAAGTTCAAACCCACATAGTCATGATGTTTGGACATTCATTTATTTATTTTTATTTATTTATTTATTTATTTATTTATTTATTTTTTTGCTTCTCAGTCGTATATAATAAAATCCCGAATAAATTTTCAGAAAGAGTATAGTATAACTAATAATAACACATTGCTCAGTGGTGCACAAAACAGGAATTTTAATATACATTTGTACAATTAAAGTAAAATAAAACTTTCAACGTTTCGCGCCGTCTTCTGCGGGCGTCTTCAGGAAAATATGATAATGGAAGGACTACGTTTACATCTTGATCGAGAGATAATATTTCTACTAAATTAAAATCTAAATGAAATAAAATTTTAAAAATGTTGCCATTTACACGTGAGTAAAAATTAAATTATTGCAAGGAAATAAAAATTTTAAGATTTTATGATGTTGTGCCATATTTTTGGTATATTGTAGGATAAATTAGAATTACATGGTTTATTTTCTCGTGCTATTATTTCGATGGATTCTCTTATTTTACCTTGAACTGGGTTATTGCATGGAACTATGATTTTGGCTTCCTCAAAATTAATATGGCAATCCTTGTTCGCCAAGTAGAAGCGAGAAAGGGCAGTATTCTGTTTATATTGTTTTATATCTCTGCGATCCTCTTTAATTATAATAACCTGCTGATATTTTCGACCATAAAATGCATACCTGCTGATATTTTCGACCATAAAATGCATATAATATCCAGTTTGCTTCATATCCAACATACAGAGAAACTAACCTGCTGATATTTTCGACCATAAAATGCATATAATATCCAGTTTGCTTCATATCCAACATACAGAGAAAACTAAGAAGAATACTGCCCTTTCTCGCTTCTACTTGGCGAACAAGGGTTGCCATATTAATTTTGAGGAAGCCAAAATCATAGTTCCATGCAATAACCCAGTTCAAGGTAAAATAAGAGAATCCATCGAAATAATAGCACGAGAAAATAAACCATGTAATGATAATTTATCCTACAATGTACCAAAAATATGGCACAGCATCATAAAATCTTAAAATTTTTATTTCCTTGCAATATTTTAATTTTTACTCACGTGTAGATGGCAACATTTTTAAAATTTTATTTCATTTAGATTTTAATTTAGTAGAAATATTATCTCTCGATCAAGATGCAAACGTAGTCCTTCCATTATCATATTTTCCTGAAGACGCCCGCAGAAGACGGCGCGAAACGTTGAAAGTTTTATTTTACTTTAATTGTACAAATGTATATTAAAATTCCTGTTTTGTGCACCACTGAGCAATGTGTTATTATTAGTTAAATTTTATGGTGCAACTGTCCTATATATATTTATGAGTAAAGTATAGTTTTTTCTAACAATAGATAACGTTTGTAGAACTTCTTTTACTTTCAGTTGACATAACAAGCGCAAGGATGCACCGGATAGGTTTTTAAAAGGATATGAATTCATACATTTTAATGGAGTAGGAGTCATAACGTCGACAACAGACAAAAAAAAATCTTGTTTTGTATCTGAAGTATTATGAAACGTAATACATCGAACATGTCAATTAAACATATTATTTTAGTCATCTAAAAATATTTTATATTTATTGATGGCTGATATCAAAAGACCATACGTAAGCGAGTTAGGCTTTTGCAATATTTTAAAATATAGCAAAAGTGAAAAAAAAAAAGTCTTAGAGAATTTAAGTTACTACAATAATTTTCAAATCAGTCAACAATATGCAGATAGTTGATTGATAATAATTTATAAATACTGAATCACTATTTAGACGCTTTATTTCTAATAATGAAATTAAGGTGATAATTTAAGATATAACTTCTGCTGCAAATTATGTTTTACTTTTTCTGTGTAATTAAGAAGTAAGGTGGTCTTATGTAATAACGCCAGGCGGGGTAATAACGCCAAGTGCTAATATTATGTATAATTATGAAATAATCTGGTAAATGACACCCATGTGCTCTGCGCAGAAGGGTTTTGAGTCATAGAAATCGCAAAAAACAGCTTCAAGATAATTTGTTTCATTTTTAAGTCTTATTGTTTTTACAAGCAACTAAAATTAATGCTTGATCTAAAATTTGCGCGATACGTTTTGTGACGTGAAGACTATTTTTTTTATCCAGAAATACTTTGTTAATTACATAAATTTTTAGTTCATTTCATGGACTTTCAAAATGTTGTTGAAGATTTTGGATATCTTCTCTAGATTGTTTGTAATTTAAAATGTACAGCGCAATAACTATAACGGGTTATTAACGCCAATCCTTGGCATTAATACCTCGGTTGATTCCCTACAGTGGCCGATCTACATCCTAAATACTAATTCAAACAAACACAGTTAAAACTGTGCAATGTTTCTAATAATTCTTTTTAAGCGGTATTTTTTAAGCAAAAAGAAGCTCATGGTCTGGTATTCTTTTGCCTCATCCTCCCCCCCACACCACACCTTTATTTTTCTTACACATACACAAAAAAATTTAACATTTTCAGAAGCTTAGAATGCAATTTGTCAATTTCTAAGTTTGCAGAGTTTGTATTTTTACAATTGGGCAATCTACATGCAAATATTCCATCTTATTTCATAGTTTTGTTTGCATGTCGTTATTACCCATATAGGTGGGTAATAAAGCCAAATAGCATTGGTAAAGAAAGCACGCCATTACATTTTATGAATACATATCTGTTAAATTATTTTTTTATATAGATAGTTAATGAGTTGCTGTATCAAATCATATATTTGTTTGAAAAATACAATCTAAAAATGAGCCGTGAAAATTGGTAGAACCTTAACGTGGTGTTATTACCCCAGGGTACCTTATTAAATTACTGTGTCAAGTTACTCACCGAATTATCGGTCGGGAATATTCTCGATGACACACTAAATGGATCCAATAAGATTGAGAATATCATCCAGAATTGCAATAATAAAATTTAAACGAAAATTCAATATTTCAAAATTCTACTGCTCATTTAAACTAAATATCTAAAAAGAAAGTTCAGAGTATGGTAATCTCGGTATGCATACATATCTGATAAGAAATATCTTGGTTGTTTTATACATAAAAGAAGCAAAGAGCTGCATGAAACATTCATATATTTAAGGATTTTGTAAAAAAAAAAAAAAAAAAAAAAGGCTGAATATTTCGTGAAAACTTGCGTTGTAGGAAGTTGAAAATTCCACGTTGATTACATTTATGGATTGAAACTTATCTGCTTATTGTCTAAAAACTTGGCAATTTATTTTATGGAAGAAGACAAACTTTAAACTCATCTGGAAATTCCAATGACGAATTGACAGCTAACTATTTATAGAATTAACTTTATGGGAACTTAAAAATCTAAATATCTGATCACACTTACACTTTCAACTATATTGTATATAGTTTAATAAATTATAAAAACCAACTATTTTCTAGTGTATACTGTATAAAACGATCGATTTTACTTAGATTATACTGGCAATTGGGACAATTAATTGTTTTTAATGGAAAAAAGTGCCATAAATTCTAGAAAAAAATCCAAAAGAAAAAAAACGGAGAATTATCTGGAATTTTTGGAAATGTTTCAGTTTAAAAACTGTGAATTGTACTGACGTCTTAATAGCCCCCCTTTTTCTAAAAAAACTTTTTACTTTATTTGTTTATTTTGTTCATGTATTACTTGTTTTATTTTTCGTTTGCACACTTTTCATTTCATTTTATGGATATCATAAATGTGCATTTCAAATTAATATTAAAAGAATGAACTACAAATATTTTTTGATGTCAAATATGTATTTTTAATATATTCTCCATGTTTTCTCGATATTTCTTGATGATTTGAACGTTCAAGAAAATTTTTTTTAAATGTGTATGTTTACATTTACAGGTGTATGTGTTATTCAATAGATGCTATACTTTCATGGAATGAAATTTGTGATGGTTCGCCAAAAGCTTTATTCCCATGTACGTAACAAGGAAATATAAATATCTGAAATTAGTTCATTTAATACTTCTTCTGAATAAGCATGTGAAGCAGAAAAGTAAAAGCATATATACTGTAGAAAATTAATGAAAAACCTAAGAATATGTTAATCCGGTACTTACGTATTAACGCAACCGAAATTGCGATACTGCGCCAATAAAGTGCAATCTTGTTTTCGCACGTGCACGGATTTCCAAGTGATTCCTTATTGCCTTGCTGTTTGCTGATTTTTTACGCTATTTTTTAATGCTTTTTGTCGATATTTGTTTGTGCGCGTGCGAGAAACAAGTTGGTTCTTTACTGGCGCAGTAGAGAAATTTCTGCTGCGGTGGCGTTAATACGTAAGTACCGTTAATCCTGGTTAATATACTCAAAGGAATTCGAAAGAAAATTATAAAATTGAATCTACTATTGCGTTTGAATCTACAAAACAGGTTTGCTATAGCAGATTTATGATGCGAAATTTTAAAATTCGCTGATTTAAAAAATGAAAAATAATTACAACATATATATATATATATATATAAATGTTTTACAATTTGAAGACGGTACATTTTCTTTTATAGAGAAAAATTGATTAATCTAAAATAATGTAAACTGCGAAAAATATATGTCATCTAATTAGACATAAATTTTTTCATTATTCTATAGGCCTGCATCTTTGAAATTAAAAGATAAAAGAGTAATGTATAGTAATAAAAAAAATAAACACTTTTACTAAAGACTGGATTTTAATATAAAGAATAAATAAGTCATATCAGGTATTTTTTAAAGTTTTAGCTAAATTCTTTAGAAGAAAATCCAAATAACTTATATATTCATTGTAATTTATTATGTAATTATCTGTAGTCAGATAGTACAAGGTCTTGTAGTTTTTTGTTTGCATGAAATTTGAGATTTTATTTTATTTACTTTATTATTAAAAATACTTTTACAAGGGCACTAGTAGCATGATGAAATATGTGTGTGTTAAAAATAGATTTATTTCGCTTACTTTGGCAAAATACTAATTCTAATACTTTCGTATTTTACACAATAAGTATATATACTTAGGAATATATAATGAGGATAAGTAAGCTTTGAAACTGAATAAGTATATAGTAAAATAAAATATTTTGATATAATTTAACTTCATTCAAAATATTAGACAGCAGTATATATATATATATATATATATATATATAACTACATTTATAAATATATGTATACATATATACACACACACATATATATATATATACACACACACACATATATATATATGTATGCTCCAAAGAAAAAAAAAAGTCTCAAATTTTTCCTCTTAGATTTAATAATCTAAAATTTGATTTTTACGAAATATTTCATCAGTAAAACATATATTTATAAGCTGCACACGAAAAATATCGAAAATCAATAGGAGAAATGTATTTCATCGTTAAAACTATATTTAAATTAATATGAGTTTTATATGTTATGATTCGGACCCCATAAATTATTTTCCAGAACAATTATTTTAGAAGTAGTTCAATAATTTATTTTACAAATTTAATACTATAAGTAATGTATGAGAAAAGAAACCTAACTAACAATATATTACTATTATAATGAGCCATATCTAAATTTCGTTATGTTTCTCTCTATTCTAAAAAAGAAGTGTCACAACCATTGACAATGATTTTTTGTGACTGGAGGTCTGTCTTTGTTAATAGCAATTAAGTTGTTGGGAATAAAAGTACGAAAATTAACGGTATTATAAAGAAATGTTTGATAAACATATTGATGTAGACAATTTGTTAATGGAATAATTATTTTATGACATATTTAATGTTAAAGTTTGTCAAAATCGTTCTATTAAAAGAGTTTACCGCAGAAAAACTATAGATAAGAATTTAAACATTTTTAGATGATTTTATATGTTAGAGATTTTCCCGGTGTGCAGATTATATTTATTTATTTAATTTGACTCATTTTATTAGGATTTATTTCTATTTTAAATTAAATTTTTCAACTTTCCAAAAAATATTTTTAATATATTTTAGAAATAAAAAATAATTTAAATTCTAGAGAACAACTATAAAAGAGGATTTTAAAAAAGGAAGAAAATTGTAAAATAATACATTCATTAATATGCATGGAAAGTCATAAATAGAGAAAGATTATGTCAGACTTAGAAAGCCAAAATAACACAGTGCAAATGATATTTCCTTTCTGATGATAAAAATAGATTTCCATGAAAATTACAAAATAAATAAATAAAAATCTGTAAGAATTACGTGGGATATAAAACTATGCATTTAAGAATCACTTATTTAAAGCCAACAAGAGATACGACGAAGCTAGAACTCTGTTCGCTAAGTTCATTTTCTATTATCTGATTCTGAAATGTTTAAAGATTCTAAATTAATCAAGAGCCAAAACAGCTAATACTAAAAGATTATTCAGCAAAAACCC
The DNA here is from genome assembly GCA_964019185.1 of Maratus speculifer. Classification (NCBI taxonomy): domain Eukaryota; kingdom Metazoa; phylum Arthropoda; class Arachnida; order Araneae; family Salticidae; genus Maratus; species Maratus speculifer. The sequence goes on along the minus strand of OZ025297.1, from coordinate 43,291,184 downwards.
TTTTACAAGGCGATTATTATTATTATTATTATTATTATTATTATTATTATTATTATTATTATTAACAAATCTTCCGGTTTTTAAGTTGATCTAATTAACTGATTAGCTAATTAACTGGCAGGGCAGAAATCATGAACTTAGCTCTTAGGGGGCAAAGCCTCTTAGTATATAAATAAAAAAATCATTAACGCCTTAATATATAAATCTGCAAATTTCAGTCTTAGAATTTTTTGATATAATAGTAATTGAAAATGCTGAAGAGAAGTGCAGATAACTTTATAAATGATAAATTCATTCTGCAATGAAATGAATTTATACAGGATATTATTATGAATATACATTTATAGCATAATTAAATTATTGAGTCCGACACTTCTGAAAAATATCATTAAACATTTATTTATTTTTATTAATTTATTTATTTTTAAATAAAATATATTTGATTTGTTATGTTGAGCATTGATAGGTTAATTTGTCAGATTTTACATAAATAGCAAATCATTGTTTTGTAAAATACCATTATAAAAACTACATAAAATCATATTTTCACATTCTTATTTTAATATATGATAAGTCTTTGTTTTACAGTTGTATTGTAATAACATTGCTAATCTTTAGAGAGATATTTTATTCCTGGCCGATTCTTAAAACTTAATTGTTATAAGTTTAGCTCTGTTTTAGTGAGAAAATCATGAGTATGTGTATAAGTGCCATGTCATTAATTTTAGTACTGAAAAATTCGTGTGAAAAATAATTTAATATAAATTCTCTTTAAAAGATAAAAAAAAAAAAAAAGAAAAATGGGAACTTTCTGAAATCTTGAAGATAAAAACAATTTAGAGAAAAGGCAATTCTTTATAATATTCGATAACCTGCCGACTTAGTGAAAACAGGATTTTTCTTCTCTAAAGGAGACTGCAATTTCTTAATGATGTATGTTTGTCAAATGAAGTCTGGATAATATATTATTGAGACCTTTTTCTAACTTTTAGGCATATTTTATCTTTCATTTATTTTTATTCATTTTTATTAGTTAAAACTATTATTGAAAGAAATAAAATGGTAATTTTAGAATTAAAAATTACCTAGAAGGGTTTTTTGTCGTAATGCGTTTTATGGATTTATGGATAAGATTAGCACAATCAAGGATATTTAAATACGGTACTTTTTTATAAATCTGTACTTATATATTTCAGAAGATTACAGTTCAAATTTAAAATAAAAATGTTATTTTTCTCCGAAACAAATCAAAGAGCACATCCTGTATGCAAGATTGGCTCGTATCTATTTGTTTCACAAAAATACTAGTTTATTTGAAGATTTTATGCTGTCTTCTTTAAGAAATGCATCTTTTTTACCCGTTTTCTTTTGATAAAATGCACTATAATTGAATTCATTAATTTGTGTATTCCAAATTTTCAGAGTATTAATTTAGTCTAGCACATAGTTTGTAAATTGCGCACAAAAATTGTTATTTTTATAATTGCCGAAACGTCAGTGAAGGCTTACTTTGGAGACACGAAATTTTTTGGTTTCTGTCTGTCTGTCAGTCTGTCTGTCTGTTCCGCGATAACTAACGCAAAAAACATCCAAATGGCTTGAAATTAAGTGAATATGTTAGTGAGGCACTGGGATTAAGCTGTGTAGTTTTTTGTTAGATTTGATTCATTCGTTCGGAAAATATAGAATATTTTATTTTGTTCAATAATGCTTTTCTATGGCAAATCCAATTATTTTCAATTTTTTTCCTTGAGAAAAAATGACACATTCTATTAATGGAATTCAATGATAAATGGATGCTGAAATTTACCAGTTAAATTATTCGTATTGTTTTGAAATTTTGTCAACGGATTTGTCAGATTTTTTAAATATTACTGTAAATTTTGGAGATTTTTTATAAATGTGTTCCAATAATATAAACTAATTTCTTTTAGAGATTTACTTATTTCAAATGTATTTATTTCATTTTCTTATTTGTCCCTTAATGGTTGCTAAGCAACCATTCATCCTAATTCTTATTTTTATAATGTTATAAATTTGAATGCGTGTACGAAAATTTAAATTAAGTTAACGTCAAAACTGGTGAATTAATTAATGTCTTTGTATCTTTGCGTATAAATATAACGTAGTCCAGAAAAGAACATAGGCTATGTTTTATTTTTTATATTCAAATATTTTCCTTAATAATTCAAAATTTCCTTCTTTTTCATAAAGAATCAGTACCGATTTTTTAGATAAAATTTAACCAATTTACTTTATCGTTGCCAAAAACCTCAAATTCTGGAATATTAATTTTTCAACGGCAATAAGTTTCAATCGAGCAATTTGCTTGCGAAAAATTAAACTAAGAAAAAAATAAATAAATATGACGTCAGAATTAAAATAAAAAGAGATATAGCACCTTTTGTTAAATATTAAACACGGATATTTATTTCGTTAATAAGAATTTTTCTGACTAAAATGGGGACATAATTAAGATGTAAAAAATAATTATATTTTTAACAAGTATTTCACTTGGTAAAATATGACGTGATAATTGAAATAAAACAGGTATTTTATAGTAGTCGTTAAAAATACAAGAAACATGGATAGCAATAGCTCATGAATAATGACGTCATTGTCAAAACTTCAGTGAAAGCTTATTTTGGCGACACAAAATTTATTGTTTTCAGACTGTCAGTCTGTTCTTCATTTTGTCTTCGATAACTGCATCAAAATGCAATCAAAACTTCTTTTTTTTCGGAGACAAAATTGTAAAACCCTAGATTACTGAGTTTATACTTTCAAAAGTTCCTGATACGTCAGATTTAGGTGTTTGTGGTGGGCAAGTACGTAGAAGTATGAGGATAATGAAAAATGCTTATTAAAACTGTTACTTATCCTTATAAATGAAAAAGTATAAAGAAATAGAAGATATACGATAACCATTAGCAAATTGATAGAAAGTTACAAATCTAAATTTAATGAGTTTGCAAGGGGTTCAGGGTGACGGAGCCCCCCTGAAGTAATCTACTATATTATAATATAAAAAAATAATAGATCATGAAAACTTCAGAATATCCTAACGTAACTAAATCTTTAACGCTTTTGATGACTGAAAACTTTTTATTCTTATTTTATTCTTATAAATAATTACGCAATTTGAAAATTTTAAATTACAGTTTCCGGGAAGTTGAATATTACCCAAAGTATGTTTAAAAAAATAATATGCAAAGCTGACGTTGAGGCTCCTGATCTGCAGATTTACTAGTTGTAGTTGCACTTTAAATACTTGTTTCATAGTAAATCGCTTAAATAGCATGAAGGGAATTGCAAAATGCACACGCATAAACATACGTATAACTAAACGTATGTCAAGTAACATCCTGATTCACATATGAATATTTAAAACCCAATACTAAAAAGTGCATGTAACTTCAACATAATTTTCATTTATATTTTTAACTTAACTTTTAAATCAACCTAATTCACATTTTCACTGTTTCACTATTTTAAAATGAACTTCCAAATTAAGCAGAAATGTTTGCAACGTACTATGTTTCATTTTAAATAGTGGATATTAAATATTTTTCCATTTGTACTTTGTTACTCTCTCTAAAAAAAGCAAAAAGGAAAAATATGTTTAACTGTTTGTTTTCTTTAAAATATAAATATAATTTTTAAATGTATATTCAGATGTGAACGCTAATCAATATGTGGATTCAGAAAATGAAGATGTTAATGGGGTATGCTTTTAAAGTACATTTAATGCACACTGTAATAACAGATAATTTAATTTAATGCTTTTTTAAATGTTTTTAGGTACAAGTTTAAAGATTATATTTATTTTTTAATACACTCCTTCCATATATAATAAGAAGCAAAATATATAAGAAAAAACATATAAGATATTCTTTATTTTCAGCTAGACTATTATTGTTATTTGTTTTATTTAAAACAAGCATTAGTATAGATTTAAAATATATTCAGGATCAATATCATACATTGCGTAATAAACAAACTAACAAAAAAAATAAGATAACCAAAACATGATACATAAAAAATTATAATAAAAATATTTTTTAACTGATATTCTAATATGTTAAATAAGAAAATTTTGCATTTAAAATTTTTTATTGATATTCTTTTTCTTATTCTTTTCCATTGTTTACTTTTAACATATCTTTTAATCATTTTCTATTAATTATTTCAAATTTATTAATTTAAACAAGGTATGTTACTTTCTCGAATACGCGTACGTAGTAGGCACTAATTTGCAAATGGTGAAACAAGTGGTGCATGTTCAGTAAATTTTCACAATTTTCTAATATTAAACTGCGCCCGGAGGAAGATCAATCAATTAAATAAAAAAAAATCAATAGAAATATCATACATTGCGTAAAATAAAGTGACCCATATAAAATTAAAATAAAAATGTTTCATTAAACTGATCTTCCAATATGTTAAATAAGAAACATTTTCATTTAATATTTTTGAATGATACTCATTTTTTTTATTATTTTTCATTCTTTACTTCTTTTACATATTTTTTAATCGTTATCTATTGTTTATTATTTTTATTTCAAATTTATTATTTTAAGCAGCTGTAAAGTACATTCTTGAATACGCATACGCAATAGGCACAGATTTAATGAAGTCGAAATAAGTGATTCATACCTTCCCAATGCCGCGACCGGATATATCCGTTCACTAGGCTGCAGGTTTCACTGCAATTGTAGCTTTATTAAATTAACATTATTCTACAAATATAATACAGTTTTAAGAAATTAAGCTATGATTGATACTTTCAAGGCTTATAAGCATACACGTTACAATATATATATATACTCTGTTAGAAAATCCCTCTTTTATTAAAATTTAAAATAAATTAAAAGAAAACAACATCAAATTCTTGCCCTTTTGATCGGCAGTCAGGGGGTTAACCCTTTTTGACCCAGAAAATGTCCATAGCGAAAATTTTAAAATTAAACATTGACACTGGACCACATTTATTTGTTAATATGAAAAAGCTATATTTCACACATGTAGAAATATAAAATCTTTTTTACGAAAATTCTGATGCCAAAGTGACATTTCGTAATTAAAAAGCGGTTTCATAGACATGCCACAGCATCCCTAAAGGGGTTAAGAATTTTTTCAGATATTTCTAACATTAAACTGCATTAGCAGGAAGATCCAGCTGAATTCACTTAACTCCCTGACCGCCGAGCAAAAGGGCATAATTGTAATGTTTTCTGCGTTCTTTATTAAAAATATTTTTTAAAAAAACGATGCCTTTTACAACCTGATTGAAACATTTTATTACGTACAGGTGTATAAGCTTTGATATATAAATCATAACTTAACTTTTCAAAACTGGCTTTCACTTGTAGAATTATATTTATTTAAATATTGTTTAAGTCGTAGTGAAAATTGCAGATTAGTGAATGGATAAAATCAGTTCGCGGCAGTCAGAAGATTAAAATTAGCCTTGTGTTCAACAAGATAAATGACAACGTTTATGTGACAGATGTATTTCTTCAGCAGGTATGCGGTGTACGAAAAAACATCACTGTTCTTTATGAACTTCTATGAACTCTGATTGCTGGTCATACAGCACCAACTAAATAAAGGAATCGAATTTACAGAGGTCAACAGAGTAAATAAATAGAATTTCTACAGAAAATAACATCTGGGAAGGTATCCAGGAAAAAGGTATAGATAACATAGTTCTGAGGCACCACTCAGTCCCTTCTTTAGGAGAACAACAGGAGAGGAATCGCTCGTGATCTGCAGAAAATTTCATTACATTCTCAATGTATTCGAAATGTTAAAAAGTAGCTTACAAAATATATATTATAAAACTGGTCGCAATTTTATTATTTTATCTAATTGATAGCGTCAAACAGAAGATCGAAAAATCCGAATGGATCAGTCTGGCATACATGAAATACCTATCACTTTATGAAGTATTTCTGAAAGAGTTTATATCGTTATAAGAAAATGTAAGTTTGCAGTAAGAATTAAAGAACATTTCGCGGATTTTATCAATATAAACAGAACATAATTATTTCTTCGTTTTATTTCACTAATGAAGGCTGTGAAAACTTTTATGAGGCAGAAATTGTAGTTTCGTATAATAACAATCCACATAAAAGTAAAATCAGAAAATTTATTGAAATTACTGCAAGTGAGAGTAAAACTTGTAATAATATTTTCCCTGTAATTTACCAAAAATACGGCATAATGCTATAAAATCTTAAATCTTGACAGTTAAAATTAATGGCAACACATTGCACCTTTAGGGGTGAAATGCTTGTCTCACTGGTGCACACCTAGGAGAGGCAGATTGATACCTTTAATTAGGGTGAAAAGATGGAACCTTAATCCAGAGTGCCTTATAATAAAAAAAATAAAAAATATATAAACTGACTTTTGGTCCTCGAAGGATTCGAATCCACGACGTCTGATTGCAAGTTCAGCGCTTTAACCGCTCGGCCATCGTGCTCACCTGCAAAGTCTCCCTGAAATGTTTAAATGTCCTGAAATTCAAAGGTTGCTTTATCTAAAAAAACTCGCCAAAAGTCAGCCATCCGAAGTTCTAAACAAAATTGGGATAGCGCATAGTGGTGATAGTCATCGTAGGGAGAAATTGCTGTAGTTAAAGGGGAAGGATGAAGTCATAGAGCATCCGCAAATGAATAAGGGGTGAAAATATTCCAACGGTATGCATTGTGCGGCACCCTAATTAGCATCAATCACCGAGTGAAATATCAAACAGCACCCCAAACACATTTTCAATCCTATGGGTGTCAAATGGTAACTGCTTTTCACCCCTGGGTGCCAAATGCAACCGGTGTGTCACCTTTATTTTTAACAGTGCGTATTTGCTTGCAATGCTTCAGTTCAAACTTAAATCATGTTAGACAATTTTTTTTAAATATCCTTCAAAAAATTTGTTTGAACTTAGTTCTGTCCATTGTGTAAAAGCGACACTCGTTGATCTTATTGATTTTATTCCTGTCGAATTCATGTCAGTAGTTAACGCTCCACAAACTCTCGGACAGGAAGACTTCATCTCTAATCTTTTAATCCTTTCACCACTCCTCTTTTTAACAATTGCAGAAACAGCTCAAAAAGTAGATATAAAATTTTATTTTATTTTTAATTGCAGTAGTTCATATTAATTTTTTTTTTGTGTATATGAATGAGCTACGTTTTGTGTTTAGTGAACATATTCTTAGTTATTATATCTTATGATGCAATTGTCCAATATGTATCAATTGTTTGAGATATTTTCCCCTCCTTCCCCCCCCCCCCAAAAAAAAATGCAGAAATTTAATTTTTCATCATACGAGACCTTACAAAAAATATAATATTTTATAAATTAATTCAATTAAAAAAAAATTGTTTACTTACTTATCATTGGATACATGGAATTGGCTTCCATCAATTTCACAGCATAAAAGTTTCAGGAGCAGCTGTAAAATACAAGCAGACAATCAAAGTTTTACAAATTCAGTAATTTACAGCAATAGTATAATGATTTTTTCACTAGATAACATGCATTTTCTTTTTCTTTTATAATTTTTAAAACATACAAGAACTTTTTTTTGCAATTTTAAAAAGTTACTTATAAATTAAGTCATTTGTAAAATCCATACAAAAGAAACGTGTAAATTACTAATTATAAATCAAAACAGCATAAGTAAATGTAGCGTTAAAGATATTTCCCAATATGATAGAAAAGTATATGTATAGTTCTCTTTCAACCCATTACATTTGAGCGTGATTCAAGAAAACGCTCAAGTACTCTTTAAATAAAATTGTAGTTACCTTTTAAACAGATGATTTCGGATAATAGGGAATGGAATATGGAATTTGACACTCCAAAAAGATCTGAATTATGATATTTTTCAATTTAGTGGTTTCAAGAATATTTTTGAGACTTTTCTAATACATGTTTTGTAAAGGGTGAACATAAAGTCCCAGCCCTTTTTGCAAAAATAATTAATGCATAAATTTTATATTCCAGGTGAATGATACTTCGAAGTTATGCTAACACTAGAAGAACGAATTGCGGTTGTAGTGGCACGTTTGCGTGGTAAGACATCAGGAGGAGGTCAGGGAGACGTTTCATAGAAAATTTGGAAGAAGGACTCCAACACGAGAAAAAATCCGAAAAATGGTGAAAAACTTTTTGCGCACGGAATCTGTGCTCGATAAGAAATGTACAGGTAGACCATCCATGTCAGCTAAAGCAGTAGCGAATACTCGTCAAGCCATTGAGAGGTGTCCCGTTGCATCCCGATGATGTTGGAAAAAGTGTTTCGAATTGGACTGAACCGGTGAGAGACTTGTTTCGAACTTGATGGGCATCACATTGAAAAGTACTAACATGCTGTATATACTATTGAAATATAAAATTCATGAATAAATTATTTCTACAAAATGGGCTGGGACTTTATGTTCACCATGTATAAAAAACACACAGAAAAGTGTAAAGATTTATTTATCACAATTAACTGTACTCTACGACTAAAGAATATGTATGTATATATATATATATATACCGGGTGATCTAAAAGTCAGGACAAATTTTAAAATTGAATAATTCGAAAACGAATCAAGATACAAGGACAGGGTCTGCACCAAACGGATGTAAAAGAAACCGGGTTTTGTGTGGCAACGAAAAAAATAGTTCTGTTATTGACCAACAGATTGCGTTATAGGGATCTAATCCACCGAAAGATGATTTACAAATGAAAAAAATGTTCACAACTTACAAGTCAGCTTAATTAGAGTTAATTAAATCTACAGTAAAAGTTCAATGTGCTATCCATTAAATTTATAACTAAATAAAGCTTAGATATATATATTTTTTAAATCTGAAGCAGTAACCACATTCAAATTTCAAAAAACATGCATTTTTCCAAAGGTAATGATAATAATAATAAAAAAGCTATTTTATGTTTTTAAACAATTCACTTTAGATTAAACAGGGATATGTATAGAATGTTCGAGCAAAAATTTCAATGCATAATGTATACAGAGGTACCATTGTTTCGTAAATTAATGAAAGTTTCTAACTTCTCGCATTAGCTGAACTTGTACCAGATACACCGAAGAGCTACAGACTCAAGTTTGAACTGTAGGTTTCACACGATACACCTATTTATAAATGTACCCTGTTAAGTAAATCCAATAGCTACTGTTATTCGGCCTTCTAAAATAGATATAAGATGAGAGATAAAAACAAATTAATTTGTATGATATATCTTTATAAATATGCACAACATGTACATAGTATGGAGTATGTTTACTTTGAATTAAGTAAATTTTTTTATGTTTTTATTTTATTTTATTTTATTTTGTACTTTAATTGCCAACCATTTAACTTTACGAAAACAACATTTTTCATCTAGTGACTGTCTGTTTTATAGAGTGACGAAACTTATGGTGCGTTTTTAAGCTATAGCATAGCTTTTATCGCGGGCTTTGAGCGCGGCGACCGAATCCAAAAATTCCGTAACGAGAAATATCCTAACACATCCGTAACGAAAAACACCTAACACTCGGCTAACGTCGTTTCAGCTCGGCAGAGTTCGGCATGGTATAATTCGGTAGACTTCGGCAGACATTGACGCGGTATTTTTCAGATATTTAGAGGATATCAAGTCTCAAACTGATATTTCTTATTTCAGTTACTATAAATCTATAGTTTCAATAATAAAAATTACTGATAGAATGTGCATAGAAAAGAATCGTCTTAAGATAAAACAAGGTAGGATAATGTAGCTTTTGGTGATTGGAAACCCACCCAATGTTGAGGATCGAAAAATTTAAAATGCTTATAACTCGCGGTCTAATTTTCGTAGCGCGGCCAAATTTTGTTTGGTAATTTATTATGAGACAGTGTTAATTTTTGGTGACAGGAGACGCCTCACGGTAAGGGTCGAAAAATTTAACATGCTTATAACTCGCGATCTAATTTTCGTAGCGCGGCCAAATTTTGTTTGGTGATTTATTATGAAACAGTGCTAATTTTTGGTGACAGGAGGACCCCCCCTGGTGAGAGTCAAAAGAGTTAAAATGCTTATAACTCGCGATCTAATTTTCGTACCGCGGCCAAAATTTGTTTGATGATTTATTATGAGACACTGTTAATTTTTGGCGACAGGAGACCCCCCACGGTGAGAGTCGAAAAATTTAAAATGCTTCTAACTGGCGATCTACTTATCGTAGTGCGGCCAAATTTTGTTTGGTAATTTACTATGAGACAGTGTTACTTTTGGTGACAGGAGACCCCCCCCCCCCACGGTGAGGATCGAAAAATTTAAAATGCTTATAACTCGCGATCTAATTTTCGTAGTGGGGCCAAATTTTGTTTGGTAATTTACTGTGAGACAGTGTTACTTTTGGTGATAGGAGACCCCCCCCCCACGGTGAGGATCGAAAAATTTAAAATGCTTATAACTCGCGATCTAATTTTCGTAATGGGGCCAAATTTTGTTTGGTAATTTACTATGAGACAGTGTTACTTTTGGTGACAGGAGACCCCCCACGGTGAGGGTCAAAAAATTTAAAATGCTTATAACTCGCGATCTAATTTTCGTAGCGCGGCCAAATTTTGTTTGGTAATTTATTATGAGGCAGTGTTACCTTTGGTGACAGGTGACCCCCCCACGTTGAGGGTCGAAAAATTTAAAATGCTTATAACTCGCGATCTAATTTTCGTAGCGCGGCCAATTTTTGTTTGGTAATTTATTATGAGACATTGTTAATTTTTGGTGACAAAAGACCCCCACGGTGAGGTTCGGAAAAATTAAAATGCTTGTAACTAGCGATCTAATTTTCGTAGCGCGGCCAAATTTTGTTTGGTAATTTATTAAGGTATTGCATAGCTTTTATCGCGGGCTTTGAGCGCGGCGAAAGAATCTAGAAATTCCGTAACGAGAAAAAAAATCTAACACTCCGGCTAACGTCGCTTCAGTTTGGCAGACTTCCGCTCGATATCCTTCGGTAAACTTCGGCAGATATTGAAGCGGTATTTTTCAGATATTTTGAGAATATCAAGTCTCAAACTTATGTTTTTTATTTCAGCTACCATAAACGTATAGTTTCAGTGATAAAAATTCCTGATTAACCTACATGTATTGTAAGATAATAAAAATATTTTAAACGATTTTTCTTTTTTTGAACTAATTCTCATTAGTTCAATAAAGAAAAAAAAATTTGTTATCGGTCATCACGCTCAAAAATTGTAACTTGAATTAATATCAAAGACAAAAAGAAACTGCATAAATAAAAAATAAATAAATAATTATAATTGCATTAGTTCATAAAAAATGCTATGCAATAGCTTTACCGCGGCAGTCCCCGAGTGCCACACTTATTATTTATGTATATATTTAACTTTAATTTCATTTTGAATGTTAAAAATAATCCAATTTGTATTTATTATTTATTATACCAATAATTTAAACTTTGGTTAGTGACAATATTTGAAATTTTGGTAAATAAAATCATTATTTTTTTCTATTAAAAATTTCAGATACATGTTAAAACTGAATTAATATGTATTTATTCCTGTTAAATAGTAACTCACAGCATGAAATAAAATCACAATTTCGAAAATTTGGGAGCACAATCTGCTAAAGTAATTGTCAGTGAAACGCGTTTGCATACGATAAATAGTCGCAAACTTGTGGCCATATCGCTTTTTCTGCTTGGCTATACGTTATAGCAGATTAACGAATGAGTACTTTCATCTTCATTGGTACAAAAATATGTATCAGGAAAAATTACCAATAAAGTTTAACTTAATTCAAAATTATCTTCAATTGAGATTAAAACTTAAGGTGGTAAAATTATTCACACTAAAAATAGAGTTTTACTATTATCAGGTAATTGGTATACGTGAATTTGTTATTTTGTATACGATTTTTGACATTGGCATTAGAATTTAATTTACGTGAGATGAAAAATATTTCGATTTTTTTTAATAAAATAATTTTACATTTGCTTATACACGCCCGACACATTACTCCGTGTGTCTTAAACTGCTCATATTCAATTTAATGCATAAATTATTATACACTTCTGAAGAAACAAGGGGGCACAAGATTCATACATATGTTTAAAAATATAACTACTAACACTATTTAAAAAATAAAAACATAGCCTAAATTTTAAAAGAAAGAAAAAATAAAAAAGTTAAGACATCAAAACTTTTGAAACCAAATGCTAACAAAATAAGCAAAATTGTCTTCAGTAGACGATTTTACAGAGGCTTTTTTTGTCATTTTTCCTGTTTGAAAAATACAAATGTTTATTGATTGTCTCAAAAAAGTTTTGTTTGAAAATCTCAGAAGAATGTGATTTAGTAAATCCACGGTTAAGTAAATTGTTGAAAGACCTGACCCACATAGCATGCATGGTCACAGTGACGTCTCAGTGACGTCACTGTTAGTCACTGTGGTCACGTCACATCTGTGACCAAAATGCCACCGCTCAGTGACGTCACACTTTGACTGAAATGTGACGTCACACCTGTGACCAAAGTGCCACCCTTCAGTGACGTCACATTGTGACTGAAATGTGACGTCACATCTGTGACCAAAATGCCACCCCTCAGTGACGTCACATTGTGACTGAAATGTGTCCTTCTTAGAAAATTAAAAAAATATACAAAAATTCTTCAAAAGATCCCTCATAGCATGCATGGTCACAATGACGTCACTGTGGTCATATCACATCTGTGACCAAATTACCACCACTCAGTGATGTCACATTGTGACTCAGAGGTGACTTTCTTAGAAAACTTTAGAAAATTACAAAAATTCTTCAAACCATGTTATTTACTGGCAAAAAACGTGTTTTCTGGCATTTAAGAAGAATATTGTGCAATCGCTGTTATGTCACACGTTACATACACTGCGTGAAACATGTACGTCATATCACATATGTGAGATAAACCCCCCATTATATGAAACTAAGCACCCAGCAATGAACCTATCAGTGAAACTTCCATTTAAGGAAATTTCTCGTTACACTTAAATGCTTCGTTATGAAAAAAATATCGTTGAATAGAAACCCACGAAAATTCATGAAATTTGTATAGTAAGCTAAAAGTAAAAATGGAAATATTATAAAACTGTGTTTTAATTTGGATAGTAATTTTTGTATATGCAATATAGCCACATAAAAAAGTCACTAGTATAATATCTAAAAAAAGTTTTATTATTTATCTAGTTTTATTTCTCGTTTTCTCTTGTATTTCAAATCGAAAAATTAAAAAAAAAATTGGAATATTACTTTGTGTGCGATCTCTTATGAAAGATACACTCATAAAAACTTTCGCATCTTTTTTAAGTATCTAGAGAATGGACCTATAATATTTTCGTGGAACTAGAATCCCTTTCTTAGCATATCGAAAAATTTTCGCATTTTTCCCTTTTTATTTAAAAGATAAAATAAATACATAATTTCAATTCATACAATCCGCTGAAATGTATTCACCAATCAATCTTAACAGCAATCTATCCTTTTGAATATTGTGCACGCACGGAAGAGCAACAAACTTTGCTAAGTAGAATTTTTTAATATGAATATTAATTTAAATGTTAATTAACGTTCTAAATGAAGGTTCAACAGAAAATTAAAAAAGTAGATAATTTCATTAAATATGGGCTTCGTTAAATGGAAGTTCCACTGTATTTCGAAACTAATTAAAAGTAAAATAGAAATGCGTGAAAAAAAAATTTTAACTCAAAATTTTAATTAGGGAAACCTTCATAAAACTAATGCGCATGCGCATTCAACTTATAAATCTTCGAAGTTCAAACAACCAATAATAACAAAAAATCACCTGCTTAAAAAATATCGTTTGGCAACGACCAGAATAGTTGACACTAATGTATTTATTCTTTAGAATATTATGCAGCTGCTCTAGTAACTTTGTTATGATGTTATGTGTGTATATTTAGTACGTAAAAGTTAATTTTTAAAAGTTATGCAAAAATGCAATCAGGGGATATTCTATATAAAATGTCGGTCCGAAAAAATACAATATCAGTGGCGTTTCGTTAATATGAGCGCGCCAATGTCATTGTAATTCATTCGGACATTCCGACTTCGAAATTATCTTCCCTATTTGGATTATGAAACTGGAATTAGAGGATAATGCCGATAAGAAAGAGGTAAGAAAATGTTATTTTTCCTGCTTTTTTTATAATGATTTCTGTTAATTTCGTAAAAAACATGTTATAAAAGGAATAAGTATCAAATTAACTTTTTTGAATTCACTTACATTAGTAAATTCAATAAATTTAACATTTATTTTGTTGATATACGGAACAGCATGTCAACGATTTGAAAATAGTTAATAATATCATTTTTAAAATGCACTTTAATCACATTTTTTTAATTACATGGTTAAAATCACATTTTAATAAATTAAAAAATATACACATAATCAAAAGTTAACGTAATTAATATATAAAGGAGTTTAGGGTTGTTTAATTGTTGAAAATAGTGATAAATATACTAATTTATGCACTAATATTGCAAAAATACTTTTGTAAAACTTTTTTATTACCTTTCTGAATTTCTCATAATCCCAAAAATTTGATAACTGTAATTCCATGACATTAATTATTTTAAACCATGTATCTAAAATAATTAAGATATTGATTTTGTGGTAATAACAATTATTGATTTTAAAAAATGAGTAATTATCGCATTATTTTATTAATTTTTGATATCTTAATTGTTAAATTGTGTTGAAAATAACAATTTTGTTTCATTAGTATGTGTTCATTAAATCCTGTTTCTAAATAGTCATAAAAACAATTACATGTACACTTTTGTGGGAAGAACATTGATGAAATTTTTAGTGTTTGATATATTTCTATTATTTTCAATAAAATTTTGTCTAATATTGGGAAGTGAGACTGAGAATACTTAAATATTATTAATAGATTCATCTAATACAAAAAAAAAAATGAAATCTAATAATTATAACTATTAATAAGGAAACTTTAAAAAAAATCCTTAAGGATGTCCTTTACCGCCACATCTATACTATATGACATATGCAATATATATATATATATATGAGTTTAACTACGAATTTAAACCATGGTGTAATCATACATGCGCACAGGCCACTATAGTAAGAAAATAACTAAGCGTAATACTAGAACTAATTGCCTCATCTTCATTTGTACTCGATTTTCAAATAAAATCTGCATATTACGAATATTGCGCATAAACTTCACGTAGTTTTATCAAAAGATAATTCTATTTTATATTTAACAGAATGATTTTAATTGGTAAATTAATCAAACGAATATTAATTTTCCAAAATGAGTAAAAAAGTGTTTAGGTTAGGATTCGAACTAGAGACCCTCGATGTATGCCGCCAATGCTCTTCCAACAGAGCAACTTAGCTCGCACAATTGACCAGGAGAAATATCATTATATACTCATACGAATAGTATGCATTTATCATACGGGTAGTTTGAAAAAAAATTAAAGTATTATTACATAGGGTTATGTATAATAATGATAAGTATGCTTTCGTATTCACTGTGTGAATTGTGTGCATCCGATTCTTCCAGGATAGTTCAGTCGACAAAGTATTGACAATTTGCGCGAAAGACTGCTTAGTTCGAATCCTGACCTGGACACTTTTTCAATCAGTTGGAAAATTACAACAAAAGATAATTAAAAGATATAGGGTGGATGCTCCAGTTTTGGCAACTGCACAAGTTTTGGCCACACTGGAATGATTTACCCTCTATTAAGGCTGTAAATTGATTTTAACAAATTATATGCATTCTTACTCCTTAATCTAACACTCTTTTATCATTTCCAATCCCATTTGTTTATTTTTTGATAAAAAATGACTTGCAAAAAAACATAAATGTGTAAAACTATAGTGTGCACTCACATATATTAAGGTTTTTGCTTAGGTAACAAGTTTTCATAATCTTTCAATATTAGGCATTTATCGAACTTTATTTGTTCTGAAACAAATTGCTATGAAGCTTTATAAAGTAGGCTTTCTCTCTGTTGTAATTTCATATCTAAATTTATTATTTTTACAGCTTAAAGTAGGGGTGGCCAAAACTGGTATTTTTGAATTTGCTATGTGTACCAGTTATGGCCATGGTGTGGCCAAAAAGGGCACAACATTATGCTCCACTTTTGGCTACAAAACTAATTATAGTGAAAATTTCAGCAATATATTTAGAAATGTTTTATGACTTATAAATATAAAAGTTCAATAAAATTACAGCATAATTTAGTGGTTTCTTGTATTTTTTACAAAACAAAATGAGAAAGTTGCATAACTTTTGCAAAATTTCAAGCACATGAATTTAGAAATAACAAATAATGTGAAAATCTTTACACTATACATAGGATTCATTTTAACAAATTTAAAAAAGACAATTCTGTACTCTTAAAAATGGTCTAGATTAAACACTGTTATAACCCACATAGCATGCATGGTCACAGTGACGTCACAGTGACGTCACTGTGAGTCACTGTGTTCACATCACATCTGTGACCAAAATGCCACCGCTCAGTGACGTCACATTGTGACTGAAATGTGACGTCACAACTGTGACCAAAATGCCACCCCTCAGTGACGTCACATTGTGACTGAAATGTGAAGTCACATCTGTGACCAAAATGCCACCCCTCAGTGACATCACATTGTGACTGAAATGTGACCTTCTTAGAAAATTAAAAAATATATACAAAAATTCTTCAAAAGATCCCTCATAGCATGCATGGTCACAATGACGTCACTGCGAGTCACTGTGGTCACATCACATTTGTGACCAAATTACCACCACTCAGTGACGTCACATTGTGACTCAGATGTGACTTTCTTAGAAAACTTTAGAAAATTACAAAAATTCTTCAAACCATGTTATTTACTGGCAAAAAACTTGTTTTCTGGCATTTCAGAAGAATATTGTGCAATCGCTGTTATGTCACACGTTACATGCACTGCGTGTAACGTGTACGTCATATCACATATGTGAGATAAACCTCCCATCATATGAAACTTAGCACCCAGCAATGAACCTATCAGTGAAACTTCCATTTAAGGAAATTTCTCGTTACACTTAAATGCTTCGTTATGAAAAAAATATCGTTGAATAGATATCCACGAAAACTCATGAAATTAGTATAGTAAGCTACAAATAAAAATGGAAGTATTATATATGTTATAAAACTGTGTTTTAATTTGGATAGTAATTTTTGTTATGCAATATAGCCACATAAAAAAAATTCATTAGTATAATATCTAAAAAATCACGTAATAAAGGAAGGGAAACAAAAACTGAATCGCAGCGTTCTATTTCTCGTTTTCTCGTGTATTTCAAATCAAAAAATTAAAAAAAAATTGAATATTTCTTTGTGTGCGATCTCTTATGAAAGATACAATCATAAAAACTTTCGCATCTTTTTTAAGTATTCAGAGAATGGACCTATAATATTTTCATGGAATTAGAATCCTTTTCTTAACATATCGAAAAATTTTCGCATTTTTCCCTTTTTATTTAAAAGATAAAATAAATACATAACTTCAATTCATACAATCCGCTGAAATATATTCACCAATCAATCTTAACAGCAATCTATCCTTTTGAATATTGTGCACTCACGGAAGTGCAACAAATTTTGCTAAGTAGAATTTTTTTTAATATGAATATTAATTTAAATGTTAATTGCGTTCTAAATAAAGGTTCAACAGAAAATTAAAAAAGGAGATAATTTCATTAAATATGGGCTTCGTTAAATGAGAATTCCACTGTATTTCGAAAATAATTGAAAGTAAAATAGAAATGCGTGAAAAAAAATTTTAACTCAAAATTTTAATTAGAGATACCCTTATAAAACTAATGCCATGCGCATTCAACTTATAAATCTTCGAAGCTCAAACAACCAATAATAACAAAAAATCACCTGCTTAAAAAATATCGTTTGGCAACGACCAGAATAGTTGACACTAATGTATTTATTCTTTAGAATATTAGGCAGCTGCTCTAGTAACTTTGTTATGATGTTATGTGTGTATATTTAGTACGTATGTTGAAAATTTTTAAAAAGTTATGCAGAAATGCTATCAGGTGACATTTTATATTAACTCTTTCATTACCATGGCCGAAATCGTACAGGTACCTGGGAGAACCAAAACGCCCGAAATCTCTTTGAAAAATTTCATCCCCCCCTTCTTAGGAGTAATGTCGAAGTAAAAAGCATCAATCTTGCAAGTGGGTGTAAAAGAACGTAGAAAGGATTAGCGTTTTCCCTTGCATGGGGAAATAGGGAAGATTTCCGACTGAATAGTACCTTTTTCCAAGGAAGTAGGTTACGCCCAGGAGAGCAAAATTCTTGTGAGAGCTTTGAAACAAAAATGCTAAACACCTGTTTCTTCAAGTTACCCACATAAATCGAAATACGTTTTTGTGTCAACATAAAACTTATAGTACAGCTTTCTTTTCATGGAGACTTAAATTTTATGGTTATTTAAGTTTAGAATTAAATAAATTCTTTAACTCTTCAATATATCATGGAATTACACATGGTGAAATTGTACTGTCAATTCAGTAATGTCTTTGGATAAATGTCAAAATTTTTCAGACCTAGAAATGTTGTAATCGCTATAGAAATAATTTTAAAACCTCATCTTTTGTCAAAAAAGTAAATAATCATTTTTTTTTTTCGAATTTGTAAAGGCGAACAAAGCAGACGAAATAAAAAGCTTGTTATTATCTAGTTTAGGTAGTTGAACAAGAATAGTTTTTGTTTAATGGAAAAAGATATAAAATAAAATATTTCTCATTTGATATAAAATTAAATAGTAATGTACGTTTTACAAAAAGAAATAAATAACCTTTCCTTTTTTCGCTTCTGACATTTTTTCTGTGATCTCGATATATTTATTTTGATTATTAATTTACATGATAAAAGTGGTTACTGTTAACTTCGGATCTGGCGTGCACATGACTACCTCATAAATATTTTAAAGTATTGCCATTTATAATAGTTCTCATAGATATTTCTTATGCTCTTTATAATCATTTAGACAGAAGAGAAAAAAAATATGGTAATTAAATAAAATAATAATTGAAAAAAATCAGCATTTTGGAGAAATTACAGGGTTCAGATAGATATTTAAAAGCCATTGCTTTGGCAATTCTGTTTAATAAAAGTTTTAAATAGTAAATAGTCGTAACAATAATGGAAAAATACTAAAAAGATCTCTCAATTTTTTTCGATCGTAAGAAAAAAAAATGGGGGAAAGTAAATGTATTATATATTCTGAAATTTATTTCCATTTCTGTGCTCCTGAAAATTTCAGATATTCGTATTAAAATGCCTAAGAAATAAATAGCCTTTTTTTCTATTGTGTATGTGTGTGATATCAAAAATATCGACTGCGTAAATTCGGTATCAATCTCCCCCCCCCACACACACACACAAACAACACACACGTTTCACTTTACACTTTCAACTTAGAGAGAAAAGAAATAGCAATTGTTTACAAAATCAAATGAAACTGAAAATAAAAGCAAACGAAATTGACATTCATGTTCCGAAAACTATACAAGGAAAAGTTACTTTACTGATTATTTATTATTATTTTTTTTTTTTTATCAACACAGAAATTTTTAATTAAATATTTATATTTCTTTTTCTCTCACATAATTATTATTTTTTTTTTTTTTTTTTTTTGCTATGAATTAAATTACGACTAAAAGGCACCATTAAGAATAATCGGAAGTACTTTTAATATTCTTTCAGAAATCCGAAAATTTAAAAATAATTTACTAACCCGATTTTCAGAGTTCTACTCGTATTTATATAAAGGGTTAATATATTTTTAATTACAGTTGATTGCTATTCAATTACATAGAAACACGGCGCTTACAAATATAACTACTAGAAATTTTTTTGTTAATTTAGAAATATAACTAATAGAAGCTTTTTTTGTTAATTTATGTATAAATGAATTATGTATTCTGTTATAAACGATTGTTTTCGCCCAACGACAGTTTTTTTTTTCTTGTAGAGAGATGTATAAGATGCCGCGTGATTTTTTTATCCTCAATTCATTAAAATTTGACTTATAAAAAAATATTTTCTCAGTATGACCTTCTCTTTTTTTTTTCTTTTCTTGTTTCCACATCTCATGCTTCGGAAAATTCCGTTCAAAATATCCAGTTTGACAGCATCTTTTTGCAATGTTTTCTGCATTTATCAAAGAATCGTCAAGCACGGCACATTGTGTAGAGTCTAAATAAGAGAATTTACCAGTTTGATGCAATCGAAAGAAAAATGAATTTAAAAATAAATCACAAAATAAGCTGTTTATATTGGAACCCTTAATAAAATTTCAGATTCTTCCAAATTGTTACATTGATATACTATATGTTATTCATCGATGGTTACATACCATATTTTATGGAAAAAAGGTCACGGCGTTAACAAAATTATTTTTATTATTATTATTTATTTATTTATTTTTTTTTTTTTTCAAGTGCGTGCGTTCATGTTTTTTTTTTTTTATTTCGCGCGCATAAACTGGGTAAAATAAAAATTCCAAAAATAATTATGTATTTAAAACCTTATTTAAATAAAATTTTACACATCTTCAGTTATTAAAAAGAG
This sequence comes from Maratus speculifer, assembly GCA_964019185.1. Lineage (NCBI taxonomy): Eukaryota > Metazoa > Arthropoda > Arachnida > Araneae > Salticidae > Maratus > Maratus speculifer. Next base: position 43,270,508 of record OZ025297.1, on the reverse strand, counting down.
GCTCCCTGCACTGTTCAGAAATTTTTGAATAAAGTTATGTCCATGTGACTGTGTCGAGAAAAATAGCATATATCACAAGTATGGCGATTACGATATATTTTTTAGCTTATTGAGGCTAATTTGAGGAATGCGGCGCTTATGATGGGTGAGGCGTTTCTTCTATAAAATACGGTATATATTTCTTTTAACTTTCGACAAAAATGATCACTAAAAAGATAAGTGGAGGCAACGAAGTAAGAATAACTCAAACCTCTCTTATAGAGTCCGTAAACTCACTACATAAATAACTTATATATTGCGACATTTAAAAAAAATATATATTGAACGAAGAAGCAACTTTACTTATATATGTAAGCTATAGATGTAGAGAGGTGAAAGAATCTATAAATTACATTTTCTTTTGAATTAGCCCTTCGCCCCCCCCCCCTCCACCCCACACAGAAAATCCCACCCTCCTAAACATCTCAAGATTTTATCTCATTTTTTTTTACTTCCCCTAAAATTCACCCCTCCCTCACCTCAAAAGATAGATAACAATTTTTTTTATTTATCTATACCCCCCCCCCCCCTTTAAAATCTCTGAATGTAAAGTTTACTTTTCTTTACTTCTTTATGCAGCATTGCTTTTATATATAAGTTTCCCTTTGTAGTAAGATGAAAGAATCTATAAAATCAATTTTATTTTCTATAATTATTGTAAAATGTATCTTCTCTGACCCTGCCCTAAATCTTACAATTTGTAAACATAATTTCCGGTAAACCTGTTCTTAACTGCTCTGTTGAATAAGCGCAAAATGTTTTGACATATTTACAAATTGATTTTTAACGGAAAGATATAAAATTGCAATGTCTGATCATGGAAGCGATTTGGAAATGAACAGTGTTTTCCAATTTTTTGTATCATTAAACTACGTATTCAGGTATAAGCGATTTTGATCACGTGACAAACACAATTTCACCTTTGTTTGTGTGGTTATTCATCTTTCATGCAGAAATTTGATTCAAAACGCACCTTTTTTACATTATTTTCTAAAAAGCAATTGGGTTTGAAAAAAAAAAAAAAAAACGAAACACGAGTTTGTGATTGATTTGAATATCAGCATCTGCTATTTTTCCTGTATTTCCGAACGAAAACAAATTAAGACTTATGTCATAAATTTGTCCTTTTGGCTTTAAAAACAGTTTTAACATTCATAAATCTGTTTCCTCCTTATCTTCTTATTTTGTGAAACCTAATGATAAAAAAAAAAGTTTGAGTTTTCTCCTTGTTCTTTTCTATTGCACAATTAAAAATCGGATTTAAAAATGATACGAACTGAAGTGTAGGTTTGTACCCTAAACAGTTATCAGTCATCAATCACAGAATAATAATACTCAATATCTTGAGTGAAATACTCAAATGAGGACATCCAAGCTGTCTTTGTAGCTACAAATTGTATGAACTTAAAAAAAAAAAAAAAAATCTAAAATTTGAGTTAGGGGAGCCGGGCAGTTACCCCTTTTGCCTATACGATAATCATAGAAGTAGGACCTTATTTGATATGGAGGTTTTACTATTAAACAATATGTATACAATGTCGTAATTATTTCCAGTAGAAATGCACACGATTAGCATGTGGTTTACTTGAAATTATAATTGCCATAATCAAAGTCATCAAATCTTTGTTATTCATATGTGTGGGCTTTTTCAATCTTAATTAACACAAACCTTATTATTCGGTTACCTTTTTGTCGGGGGCGAATTTTTCCGTGATTGATTTCTTTATGGTCAAGTGAGGAATTTGCCCAGAGTCACTATAGTGTAATGTTCCAAATTTAGAAATAATTGCAGTTCTAGATCTATACTTTTTCCTTTTATTCTTTATTCAAAAGAATCTATATATAAAAAAATATCTCATATCGCTGTTGTTAAATCTGTCTGCATCACTATAAAATAAATGTATTAAAAATTTGAAAAAAAAAAAAAAAAAAAAAAAGAGCTAGATTTTGATTTAATTATTGTAACCATTAATTTCACAGGAAAACAAGGAAAGAAGAAAAAAAAAGTCACTTGTTTTACACAATTAACTTTCGATAATACTGCGCGATGCACATTTATTCTAATGCGTTTAAGTATTTTAGTTATTACTTTGAGAGCATGAAATATATTTTAAAATATGTTTTTTCTTTCATTTTCGTACTAATAAAATCAATAGTTACACCATCAAAATCTAATTTTTTCTTCCTTGCAAAGTTTTAATATATTCATTTCATTATGACTCAAACAGATTAAACAACAACGATATGAAATATTTTTAAATATAAATATTTTCGAATAAAGAATGAAAAGGAAAAGTACTGAGCTAAAATAGCAGTTACGTCTAATTTTGAATCATTACATTATAGGGACTCGGGAAAAATTCCTCCCTTGCCCATACAGAAATACTACAATTTTTTATAATACTTTGAACCAAGGAATGTATTTTTCTAACGCATTACTGAATTCAGCTTTCTTCATTAACGCATGAAAATAGTAGGGAGATCTTATTCAGAAACTGTAAAGTCGAACAATGATCATTCAATGATTTCATTTTTAGATAAGTGCAGGTGGTCTTTTAGAAACAGCGGTCAAAATCGGCGTTTTTGGTGGAATTTCTGAACGCGAGAACCTGATAAAATTCCTCGTGAGAAAACACTCGCTTATTACTAAAAATGCTATCCACTGTCAAAAAATGAAATAAAAGTGTCTGTATTTACATACAATTGTTTATTAATTAATTAATATTATTATTAGTAGTAATAGCAGAACCCCCAAAATACATTTCGCTATATTTTTAATTTTATAGTAAATTGTCTATGCTGCATGTTGCCAGAGTTGCATTTTCTTGTGCCAAATCTAAAAATTTTGACTCATTTTCTTCATTTTTTTTAAAATTTCATTTATTTGACATTTTTTCCACCTCAAAAAGTTCATGTTATCTGCATGCAATTATTTTTTTTTTACGTTTTCTCTTTCATTCCCATTTCAAAAGTTATCCTTGGGAAAATTTACATGAAGATATGAATATGAATATCTTTTAAAGAGTATAAACGCACTTCATTTTCCCCATCTGGTTCCCGAAAAAAAATCCCTTTTAAGAAATCAAGCTAACAAAGAGAAGATAATCCTTCAGTTACATCCCACTTCACGTCTTGACAGGTAGTTTTCCGGAGAAAAGAGGGGTTGAATTAGTCTAGGCGCTTTCGGGCGTCTTCGGTAATCTGCCTGACCGGGCGTCTCGGGCGCTTTGGTATTGAAAGAGTTAAATGTCGGTCAGAAAAAATACAATTTCAGTGGCGTTTCGTTAATATGAGCGCGCCAATGTCATTGTACTTCATTCGGACATTCCGACTTCAAAATTATCTTCCCTATTTGGATTATGAAACTGGAATTAGAGGATAATGCCGATAAGAAAGAGGTAAGAAAATGTTATTTTCCCTGTTTTTTTATAATGATTTCGGTTAATTTCGTAAAAAACATGTTATAAAAGGAATAAATATCATATTAATTTAACTTTTTTGAATTCACTTACCTTAGTAAATTCAATAAATTTAACATTTATTTTGTTGAAATACGGAACAGCATGTCAACGATATGAAGATAGTTAATAATATTATTTTTAAAATGCACTTTAATCACATTTTTTAATTACATGGTTAAAATCACATTTTAATAAATTAAAAAATATACACATAATCAAAAGTTAACGTTATAATTAACATATAAAGGAGTTTGGGGTTGTTTAATTGTTGAAAATAGTGATAAATATACTACTTTATGCACTAATATTGCAAAAATACTTTTGTAAAACTTTTTTATTACCTTTCTGAATTTCTCATAATCCCAAAAATTTGATAACTGTAATTCCATGACATTTATTATTTTAAACCATGTATATAAAATAATTAAGATATTGATTTTGTGGTAATAACAATTATTGATTTTAAAAAATGAGTAATTATCGCATTATTTTATTAATTTTTGATATCTTAATTGTTAAATTGTGTTGAAAATAACAATTTTGTTTCATTAGTATGTGTTCATTAAATCCTGGTTCTAAATAGTCATAAAACAATTACATGTACACTTTTGTGGGATGCACATTGCTGAAATTTTTAGTGTTTGATGTATTTCTATTATTTTCAATAAAATTTTGTCTGATATTGGGAAGTGAGACTGAGAATACTTAAATATTATTAATAGATCCATCTAATACAAAAAAAAATGAAATCTAACAATTATAACTATTAATAAGGAAACTTTTTAAAAAAAATTCCTTAAAGATGTCTTTTACCGGCACATCTATACTATATGACATATACAATATATATATATGAGTTTAACTACGAATTTAAACCGTGGCGTAATCATACATGCGCACAGGCCACTATAGTAAGAAAATAACTAAGCGTAATATTAGAACTAATTACCTCATCTTCATTTGTACTCTATTTTCAAATAAAATCTGTATATTACGAATATTGCGCATAAACTTCACGTAGTTTTATCAAAAGATAATTCTATGTTATATTTAACAGAATGATTTTAATTGGTAAATTAATCAAACGAATATTAATTTTCCAAAATGAGTAAAAAAGTGTTTAGGTTAGGATTCGAACTAGAGACCCTCGATGTATGCTGGCAATGCTCTTCCAACAGAGCAACTTAGCACGCACAATTCACCCGGAGAAATATCATTATAAACTCATACGAATGGTATGCATTTATCATACGGGTAGTTTGAAAAAAAATTAAAGTATTATTACATAGGGTTATATATAATAATGATAAGTGTGCTTTCGTATTTACTGTGTGAATTGTGTGCGTCAGATTCTTCCAGGATAGTTCAGTCGACAAAGTATTGACAATTTGCGCGAAAGACTGCTTAGTTCGAATCCTGACCTGGACACTTTTTCAATCAGTTGGAAAATTACAACAAAAGATAATTAAAAGATATAGGGTGGATGCTCCAGTTTTGGCAACTGAACAAGTTTTGGCCACATTGGAATGATTTACCCTCTATTTAGGCTGTAAATTGATTTTAACAAATTATATGCATTCTTACTCCTTAATCTAACACTCTTTTATCATTTCCAATCCCATTTGTTTATTTTTTGATAAAAAATGACTTGCAAAAAATAAATGTGTAAAACTATAGTGTGTATTTGAATTTGCTATGTGTACCAGTTATGGCCATGGTGTGGCCAAAAAGGACATAACATTATGCTCCACTTTTGGTCACAAGACTAATTATAGTGAAAATTTCAGCAATATATTTAGAAATGTTTTATGAATTATAAATTTAAAAGTTCAATAAAATTACAGCATCATTTAGTAGTTTCTTGTATTTTTTCAAAACAAAATGAAGAAATTGCATAACTTTTGCAAAATTTCAAGCACATGAATTTAGAAATAACAAATAATGTGAAAATTTTTACACTATAAATAGGATTCATTTTAACAATGTTAAAACTGTTGTTAGTTTTCGTTTTTTCAAAAACTAAAACAAAATCACTTCACCTTTTTTCATTCACGTATAAAAACATTTCATATTTATTTACTTAGAAGGTGTCACAAATAAAAATTAAATTAAAGAGTTGACATGTTTCGGTTCATTAATAAGAACCGTATTCATAACATATAAAATCAGTAGAAAATTAAATGACACTGGATATAAATATAATTTAAAAATCAAAACAAAACATTGCGCCCGCTATGATCGTGAATATAGCCATTGCCAACGCGGCATATAAATATAATAAATTTTGACCATATATTAAATTTAAAAAGTAAAAAAATTAAAATTAAAAAAGTAGAAAAACTCAATGACTCTGGATATAAAGGTAATTTAAAACCCCAAAACATAAAATATTGCGCCCTCTATGATCGTGAATAGCCAATGCCATCGCGGTTCCTCCTATTAGACTCATCCTTTAAATATTTATTAAGTAATTCTAACCACAAACTCGGAATGTCAAAAGAATAAGAATCATTACAAACTCTATCCCTCCTAGAATATATCTCTATGGATTCACGGATGATTAATTTTCGGAATAAACTTGAAATGAACACTAATCTACTATCTTTAAAACAAATTTTAACCCCCCTCTTTAAAAACAATCTTGATAACGCAGTCTTATCCCTACCAAATTTTATGTCACATTCATGCTCTTTCTTCCTAACCCCAAACTTTCTACCTGTCATACCGATATAAAAATTAATATCCCCCTCTTCATTCTCATATGGAATTTCATATACCCCTGCTAGATCATCTTGTGGAACCGGATCAAAAGCTCTGTATAGAAGATGTTTTAACTTAGGAGGTGGCTTAGCAATTAATTCTATTTTAAACTTTTTTAATTTAGCTTTAAGCCTCTCAAAATTACCCTTTATATAAGGAAACGATAGTCTTTTAACCCCAATCTCTTCCCCCTTCTCACAGGCATTATCAACCAAATTACAATTAACCTGAGAATTATTTTTATCTCTATAATTTTTAACCAATTTATTAATTTTATCCTTTTTGTAACCATTCAACTTAGCAATATTAAAAATATAATTCAACTCTTCATACAAAAATTCATCAGAACAAATAATAAACGCACGATTAACCATGAACCGGAATGTAGAAAACTTATACCCAAAGGGTGAATACGCAGAAAATGGAATAATATGCTGACTAGCTATATCTTTCCTGTAAACTTTCCTTTTTAACATAGAACCCTCTCTAATAAGCCACACGTCTAAAAATGAAATAGCACGATCATTTTCCAATTCAAACGTAAATTGAATATTCCTATCCAGTTTATTAACTTCATCTACAAAAACAATGAAAGACTCAACTCCCCCCTCCCAAATTAAAAACACATCGTCAACATACCTCTTCCAAAATTTAGGAACTTTCTCGAACTTTGCGAAAATATTCTCTTCAAAAGGCCTCATTTTAAACTCAGCTAAAAAACCCGAAATAGGAGAACCCATAGGGGCACCCATGTTTTGTTTATAAATTTTACCATCAAAAACAAAATAATTACTTTGTACAATCAACTGTAATCCATCTTTTAAAGTACATTTTATACTGTCATTATATATTTCTGCCTTGTCAATCCTCTTTTTAATATCATCACAAACTTCAAAAATGTCAATCGACGGAAAAAGTGATTTGACATCCAAACTAGCTAATAAACAGTTATGAGGAATTTCAAGTGTCCTTATGCTTTCAACAAAACTTGCAGTGGAATCCACAACATACTCTGATGGCGGCAGTAACTCTTTCAAAATAAGCACAAACGCCTTTTCTAAATAGTAAGTCGGTGCTTGGCATCTTGTAACGATGGGGCGTAGAGGATACCCCTCTTTATGATCCTTTAATCTACCTATCAAACGTGGAATCACACCCTGTTTATTAATAAACAATCTAACTTTAACATTATCTGGCCAACAACCTTTTTCAATAATATCTTTCACCTTTTTGTGGATTTTATTCAAAGGAGATTTTTCAATTAAGGAACAATCCATATCAGCAATAGCTTTTTGCATTTTAACTTTATACTCATTACGATCCAAAACAGCAATCCTGTTGGACTTGTCAGTCTGTATGAACAACACTTCACTATCCTTTTTCAAATTTTTAATAATGTTTAACTCAGGTGTATTAAGATTTAAAGGCCTTTTCATATATTTATCTAATTCAGTAAACATTAAATTTCTAACTTCCTCCTTATTTTCGCTATTTACTTTACTAATTATACATTCTGCCTCCATAATTAAATTCTTAACATTTTGCTTCTGTTCAAACATAAATTTAGGGCCTTTATTCAACAGATCTAATTCTCTATCATTAAATTCCTTCTTAGATAAATTAACAATTTCCACTTTCTCCATTTTCTCCATTAATCCAGGACCACGAACAGATTTTCTTGACATTAAAATCAACTTTTCCACTTTTTTCTTAAGTTTAGCCACTTTATAACAGTTTTGAATTTCCCTCCATCTTTCTAACTTTCTAATCAATAAATCAAACTTCTCAATCCAAACATCATTATTCCCAAGTTCGACATTTTTATGATCACAACATTCAACTAGCTGCATATAAGCTTCATATGTCCTAATATTCAAATCATTAATAACAGAATATTTCTTCCTGATAAATAGTGCCAGACATCTTCTTTCAAAAACACGTACCATACTATTAAATAATTGTTTAATAGTCTTGTTTTTAACTGATAAAAAGTTCGGAACAACATTAACTTTCTTACAAACCTTTAGAAATCTCAAATTTAAAATTTCACGATCCAGCGTCATTCTCAAATTCTTAAACCGATTAAAACTTGTATAAAAACTCATCTTATTATCCAGTATCGATAAAATTCAATGTTAAAACTGTTGTTAGTTTTCGTTTTTTCAAAAACTAAAACAAAATCACTTCACCTTTTTTCATTCACGTATAAAAACATTTCATATTTATTTACTTAGAAGGTGTCACAAATAAAAATTAAATTAAAGAGTTGACATGTTTCGGTTCATTAATAAGAACCGTATTCATAACATATAAAATCAGTAGAAAATTAAATGACACTGGATATAAATATAATTTAAAAATCAAAACAAAACATTGCGCCCGCTATGATCGTGAATATAGCCATTGCCAACGCGGCATATAAATATAATAAATTTTGACCATATATTAAATTTAAAAAGTAAAAAAATTAAAATTAAAAAAGTAGAAAAACTCAATGACTCTGGATATAAAGGTAATTTAAAACCCCAAAACATAAAATATTGCGCCCTCTATGATCGTGAATAGCCAATGCCATCGCGGTTCCTCCTATTAGACTCATCCTTTAAATATTTATTAAGTAATTCTAACCACAAACTCGGAATGTCAAAAGAATAAGAATCATTACAAACTCTATCCCTCCTAGAATATATCTCTATGGATTCACGGATGATTAATTTTCGGAATAAACTGGAAATGAACACTAATCTACTATCTTTAAAACAAATTTTAACCCCCCTCTTTAAAAACAATCTTGATAACGCAGTCTTATCCCTACCAAATTTTATGTCACATTCATGCTCTTTCTTCCTAACCCCAAACTTTCTACCTGTCATACCGATATAAAAATTAATATCCCCCTCTTCATTCTCATATGGAATTTCATATACCCCTGCTAGATCATCTTGTGGAACCGGATCAAAAGCTCTGTATAGAAGATGTTTTAACTTAGGAGGTGGCTTAGCAATTAATTCTATTTTAAACTTTTTTAATTTAGCTTTAAGCCTCTCAAAATTACCCTTTATATAAAGAAACGATAGTCTTTTAACCCCAATCTCTTCCCCCTTCTCACAGGCATTATCAACCAAATTACAATTAACCTGAGAATTATTTTTATCTCTATAATTTTTAACCAATTTATTAATTTTATCCTTTTTGTAACCATTCAACTTAGCAATATTAAAAATATAAGCTAAGCCACCTCCTAAGTTAAAACATCTTCTATACAGAGCTTTTGATCCGGTTCCACAAGATGATCTAGCAGGGGTATATGAAATTCCATATGAGAATGAAGAGGGGGATATTAATTTTTATATCGGTATGACAGGTAGAAAGTTTGGGGTTAGGAAGAAAGAGCATGAATGTGACATAAAATTTGGTAGGGATAAGACTGCGTTATCAAGATTGTTTTTAAAGAGGGGGGTTAAAATTTGTTTTAAAGATAGTAGATTAGTGTTCATTTCCAGTTTATTCCGAAAATTAATCATCCGTGAATCCATAGAGATATATTCTAGGAGGGATAGAGTTTGTAATGATTCTTATTCTTTTGACATTCCGAGTTTGTGGTTAGAATTACTTAATAAATATTTAAAGGATGAGTCTAATAGGAGGAACCGCGATGGCATTGGCTATTCACGATCATAGAGGGCGCAATATTTTATGTTTTGGGGTTTTAAATTACCTTTATATCCAGAGTCATTGAGTTTTTCTACTTTTTTAATTTTAATTTTTTTACTTTTTAAATTTAATATATGGTCAAAATTTATTATATTTATATGCCGCGTTGGCAATGGCTATATTCACGATCATAGCGGGCGCAATGTTTTGTTTTGATTTTTAAATTATATTTATATCCAGTGTCATTTAATTTTCTACTGATTTTATATGTTATGAATACGGTTCTTATTAATGAACCGAAACATGTCAACTCTTTAATTTAATTTTTATTTGTGACACCTTCTAAGTAAATAAATATGAAATGTTTTTATACGTGAATGAAAAAAGGTGAAGTGATTTTGTTTTAGTTTTTGAAAAAACGAAAACTAACAACAGTTTTAACATTGAATTTTATCGATACTGGATAATAAGATGAGTTTTTATACAAGTTTTAATCGGTTTAAGAATTTGAGAATGACGCTGGATCGTGAAATTTTAAATTTGAGATTTCTAAAGGTTTGTAAGAAAGTTAATGTTGTTCCGAACTTTTTATCAGTTAAAAACAAGACTATTAAACAATTATTTAATAGTATGGTACGTGTTTTTGAAAGAAGATGTCTGGCACTATTTATCAGGAAGAAATATTCTGTTATTAATGATTTGAATATTAGGACATATGAAGCTTATATGCAGCTAGTTGAATGTTGTGATCATAAAAATGTCGAACTTGGGAATAATGATGTTTGGATTGAGAAGTTTGATTTATTGATTAGAAAGTTAGAAAGATGGAGGGAAATTCAAAACTGTTATAAAGTGGCTAAACTTAAGAAAAAAGTGGAAAAGTTGATTTTAATGTCAAGAAAATCTGTTCGTGGTCCTGGATTAATGGAGAAAATGGAGAAAGTGGAAATTGTTAATTTATCTAAGAAGGAATTTAATGATAGAGAATTAGATCTGTTGAATAAAGGCCCTAAATTTATGTTTGAACAGAAGCAAAATGTTAAGAATTTAATTATGGAGGCAGAATGTATAATTAGTAAAGTAAATAGCGAAAATAAGGAGGAAGTTAGAAATTTAATGTTTACTGAATTAGATAAATATATGAAAAGGCCTTTAAATCTTAATACACCTGAGTTAAACATTATTAAAAATTTGAAAAAGGATAGTGAAGTGTTGTTCATACAGACTGACAAGTCCAACAGGATTGCTGTTTTGGATCGTAATGAGTATAAAGTTAAAATGCAAAAAGCTATTGCTGATATGGATTGTTCCTTAATTGAAAAATCTCCTTTGAATAAAATCCACAAAAAGGTGAAAGATATTATTGAAAAAGGTTGTTGGCCAGATAATGTTAAAGTTAGATTGTTTATTAATAAACAGGGTGTGATTCCACGTTTGATAGGTAGATTAAAGGATCATAAAGAGGGGTATCCTCTACGCCCCATCGTTACAAGATGCCAAGCACCGACTTACTATTTAGAAAAGGCGTTTGTGCTTATTTTGAAAGAGTTACTGCCGCCATCAGAGTATGTTGTGGATTCCACTGCAAGTTTTGTTGAAAGCATAAGGACACTTGAAATTCCTCATAACTGTTTATTAGCTAGTTTGGATGTCAAATCACTTTTTCCGTCGATTGACATTTTTGAAGTTTGTGATGATATTAAAAAGAGGATTGACAAGGCAGAAATATATAATGACAGTATAAAATGTACTTTAAAAGATGGATTACAGTTGATTGTACAAAGTAATTATTTTGTTTTTGATGGTAAAATTTATAAACAAAACATGGGTGCCCCTATGGGTTCTCCTATTTCGGGTTTTTTAGCTGAGTTTAAAATGAGGCCTTTTGAAGAGAATATTTTCGCAAAGTTCGAGAAAGTTCCTAAATTTTGGAAGAGGTATGTTGACGATGTGTTTTTAATTTGGGAGGGGGGAGTTGAGTCTTTCATTGTTTTTGTAGATGAAGTTAATAAACTGGATAGGAATATTCAATTTACGTTTGAATTGGAAAATGATCGTGCTATTTCATTTTTAGACGTGTGGCTTATTAGAGAGGGTTCTATGTTAAAAAGGAAAGTTTACAGGAAAGATATAGCTAGTCAGCATATTATTCCATTTTCTGCGTATTCACCCTTTGGGTATAAGTTTTCTACATTCCGGTTCATGGTTAATCGTGCGTTTATTATTTGTTCTGATGAATTTTTGTATGAAGAGTTGAATTATATTTTTAATATTGCTAAGTTGAATGGTTACAAAAAGGATAAAATTAATAAATTGGTTAAAAATTATAGAGATAAAAATAATTCTCAGGTTAATTGTAATTTGGTTGATAATGCCTGTGAGAAGGGGGAAGAGATTGGGGTTAAAAGACTATCGTTTCCTTATATAAAGGGTAATTTTGAGAGGCTTAAAGCTAAATTAAAAAAGTTTAAAATAGAATTAATTGCTAAGCCACCTCCTAAGTTAAAACATCTTCTATACAGAGCTTTTGATCCGGTTCCACAAGATGATCTAGCAGGGGTATATGAAATTCCATATGAGAATGAAGAGGGGGATATTAATTTTTATATCGGTATGACAGGTAGAAAGTTTGGGGTTAGGAAGAAAGAGCATGAATGTGACATAAAATTTGGTAGGGATAAGACTGCGTTATCAAGATTGTTTTTAAAGAGGGGGGTTAAAATTTGTTTTAAAGATAGTAGATTAGTGTTCATTTCCAGTTTATTCCGAAAATTAATCATCCGTGAATCCATAGAGATATATTCTAGGAGGGATAGAGTTTGTAATGATTCTTATTCTTTTGACATTCCGAGTTTGTGGTTAGAATTACTTAATAAATATTTAAAGGATGAGTCTAATAGGAGGAACCGCGATGGCATTGGCTATTCACGATCATAGAGGGCGCAATATTTTATGTTTTGGGGTTTTAAATTACCTTTATATCCAGAGTCATTGAGTTTTTCTACTTTTTTAATTTTAATTTTTTTACTTTTTAAATTTAATATATGGTCAAAATTTATTATATTTATATGCCGCGTTGGCAATGGCTATATTCACGATCATAGCGGGCGCAATGTTTTGTTTTGATTTTTAAATTATATTTATATCCAGTGTCATTTAATTTTCTACTGATTTTATATGTTATGAATACGGTTCTTATTAATGAACCGAAACATGTCAACTCTTTAATTTAATTTTTATTTGTGACACCTTCTAAGTAAATAAATATGAAATGTTTTTATACGTTCATTTTAACAAGTTTAAAAAAGACAATTCTGTACTCTTAAAAATGGTCTAGATTAAACACTGTTATAAGATAGCAAGTAAAATTATGGCTTTTGAAAATTCATTGTCAGCTTTTCAAGATGGTTAAGTTTTGTATCTCGTTCTACCTTGCAACACAAGTTTACAGAATGGAGACCAGTTTTTAATATTTTTGAATCTCAAGTAATAGGGTTGTGCTATTTATGATGGCCAATTATCTATATGAGAGATATGGGCCGAAGAGAAGGGGGATGCCCTCTGTGAGGTCTTTCTAAGATCCTAGCCCATATTTACACAAGGAAATCTAAGGTTTGAAGAAAACTAACTCCAAATGATTAGGCTGACAGGCAGCTAAGTACGAGGAATTAAAGTTAAAAATCAGTTGAAAAAAAATGGATTTTAGAGATTGTCAAAATACTATTTCATGAAAAAATTGAATAATTTCAAGATTCTAGTCATATAACTGTAAATATTTGTATAGTATAACATATGATATATATAAATGAAAATATGCAAAATGTTAAAATAAGCTTTTTATGTCCTATAAGTCTTTTTTATGAATTAAATATATTTTTTGTTTTTAAAGTTAAATGTTCAGTTAAAATCAGCTTAAGTATATTTTATTTGATGTTTTTATGATTTCATTTAAAAAATTGCAAATCTTTTTTATACAGCAAAGAAATATTTGTGTGGTAAAAGAGACTTTACACAAAAATGCTTTATTTTTACTTATTATCAGTTAAAATGTTTGCAAAATTACAAGATATTAGGGTGGCCAAAACTGGTGCAAATTGAAAGAAATTACTTAACGAGTTATTACTCACAATCTAAAATATTTGATAGAAAGTTATTATAATTAACAGAAATCAACTAAATTTACTAAAGAATACTGTTATTGCGATTTAATATGCTTTATTCATTCTAAAACTATAAAATTTCCATTTCAACTTTTCTCTTAATGTGGCCAAAATTGGAGCATCCACCCTATATATTTATAGGCATCAGGATTATTGGTCAGAAATATTGGCAAGCTGTACAGTTTTAGATATGTGCTGGGATTTGTGGATATTAAAGCGAGTAAAAGTTTTTTTTAAAAAAGTTCAAAAAGATTAAACAGTTTGAGCAACATACTACAAAATGTGTGTCAGTTATGAATAAAATTGAAGCTATGCAATTTCCAGCATGTGGGGGAAAATGTATAAATATTTTTGAAAGGTAATATTTTTCAAATTTTGAAAACAACACCAGAGTCGTAAGGTATGTGAGGTAAATCGAATTTTTAACTTTAATTTAGAAGAAAGTCTCCTTACTGCAGGTAACTATTTTTATATATTATACAGTATTTGTTCATAAATTGTCAATATATGATTTTAGGACTCAAACCCTATTTTAACAGAAACATGGCATGGAGTTATAGTTTCATCAGATCCTGTTTCTTTTAAATTGTTAGAGAAATGTTAAGAAAAGTTAAATCGTCACAGAATTATCACAGTGTTAACGAAAGTTTTGTCACAAATGATCTACAGTGTGAGTCTAAAATAATGGGACAAACTTTAAGGCAGGTGGTAGAGAACACTATAATAAATAATTATTGCATAGAAATGTATAACTGGAAGTGACGCGTTAAAACGCCACACTAGTCACTGCAAAAGACACGGATTATAATGTTAAGCGTATGGGAACGCTATTTTCAAATATTTTGCTAAAATTTTAATATTTTCACATATTTTTTTCCATAGGGTAGCTGAGGAAGACCTGCAACTGGGCTGGTTTTTACTTTTTTGATTTTGGTTACAGATTAAAAGAATAATACTTTAACTTTCAGAACTAGTTTAAACAGGTTCTAAAACTAAAACTATTGTAATATAAAAAAAAAATATAACCAAAATCGAAAAAGTAAAAATTAGCCCGGTTGTGGATCGCCCTCAGCTATCCTATGGAAATAATATCATGTAAAATATTGAAATTTGAGCAAGATATTTGAAAACAACGCCCCCCCCCCCCCAAAGACTTAACATTATCATCCGGGTCTTTTTTTGTGACTAGTGTAGCGTCTTGACGGGTCACTTCCGGTCATATATTTCTGTGCCATCATTATTTGTTATAGTGAGTCCTACCGCCCCCTCAAAGTTTGTTCCATGATTTTGGACTCACCCTGTATTCCACAATTTAGTCACAATATGATTTGAAAGCATTGTCACTTTCGTCACAATTTCGTCACAATGTTAATGACAAAATCGTCACAAATGAAACACTTTTCACAAATTGGTCACATTGTGACGTCACAAAGTGGTCACAATGTGACGTCACAAACAAGCTCTAAAACGGCCATAACGACTTCACATTTTAGTCACTGTGACTTCACATCGACGTCACGTGACGTCACATCAACGGTCACAAAGTCACAGTGTGACTTCACAACGACGTCACCGCGACGTCACCATGTCTTACGGGGAGGAGAATGAATTCAGATAATTAAATATAAATATTGGTTACTTGCTGTCACAGAAAATGATTAGAGGTATTTCATAATAACAGAAACAGAATAACCAGAAACCAAGAAGAAACTGAAATATTAAAGCAGATTACATGCTACTATTCAGCTGCAAATACATATTATTTTGCTTGTAGGACCAAAGTGGTAAAATCAAAAATTTTGAAACAGGTAGGGTTATGCATTTCTTTGAGCTCAAGGCACTTTGCGATCAGATCAAATTGTGCTCTTAAGAGCCCACAATAGTCACAGAAAAAGTACGCAAAAAGACCCGGATGATTATATAAAGTCTATGGGAGCGTTCTTTTCTAATATCTCGCTCAAATTTTAATGTTTTTACATGATTTTTTTTGCATAGGCTAGCTTAGGACGATCTACAACCGGGCTAGTTTTTACTTTTTCGATTTTGGTTTCTGATTTAAAAAAAAAAATATTTAAACTTTCAAAACCGGTTTAAATCGGTTCTGAAATTGAAACTATCATAATATAAAAAATATATGAGCAAAATCGAAAAAGTAAAAACTAGCCCGGTTGTAGATCGTCCTAAGCTAGCCTATGCAAAAAAAATCATGTAAAAATATTAAAATTTGAGCGAGATATTAGAAAAGAACGCTCCCATAGACTTTACATAATCATCCGGGTCTTTTTGCGTACTTTTTCTGTGACTATTGTGGGCTCTTAAATATAAAGCGTGATTTAATTGTGGTCGCTGTCAAATGTTTAGATGAACGCATCTGCAAATATCTTTATAAATGGCACTTTGTTGCTATATATGTGCGCAGAAGAGTAACCTATACGTCTCGCAGTTTATTAAAGTACACATATTATAGATTATTTTTGTGGGCGCATATTGCACACTCCATACGTTTTAAAAGCATCGTTAAAAGTAAAATAATGCGGAATGCCAAGCATTCTCCCCCCCCCCCTTTTGACCTTAAGGAGGCTCAGGGGTTGGTTGATACGGAAAAACATGTAAACAGAGCTCTCGTTTCGAGTCCATATAAAAACAGAAGTATTCAATGTAATTAATTTTAACTTTCTGATATTTTAAAGGTATGTTTGTAATCTTATAAAATTATAAAATGAAGTACTTCAATATAATATAATAAAAAAAAATGTAGCGAAATGTATGTAACACAATTTTCAAAAAAAAATGTTATATCACCAACACCAAGATATCTTAACGTTGAATTGACATAAGAACCTAATTTTTCCTTTAAAATGATCCGAAAACTTTACTCTAAATGAATTAAGTTTATAACTATCACTCAAAAATAACATTATTAAAAGAACTCTCAAATTTGAAAATTGAAAAAACTCCTAAAAAATACAAATTTTTTTTCATTAAAAATACTCAAAATATTAAACTATCTAAACTACATTAATTCATACCATAGATAATGATGTTATATGCATGCAGAAAAAAAATTCAGCCATTTCATCAAATAGTTTTTTTTTAAATCTTGGTGTTAGTCGTCAAAAATCAAGTTTTGAGAAAACGTGACTTAAAGTTGAGATTATATGGGTGCGGCTATGAAAGTGTTGATGCATAAATGTTTAAAACTCTGTTAAAAATGCAAATATTTTTATGCGGTTTTTTGCATTGAGTTAAAAATTAATTGAATAATCAAACTAGACAATAAAAAATCGAATTGAATTTTTGAAAAGTTTTCAACACCTGAGCCCCCTTAAAACCAAATTAGCATTCCTCGACAATACAATGGAACTTTGCCAGTGCATTCGTTCACTTTCTGGGATATAGATATCGCAGCTGCCGAACGGAGGAAAATATTTCTCAAAAGGCACACCATTCGATTGAATCACTATTAAAGATGTGTGCTAGTTTTAGCTGTACCAGAGTACCAGCAATAATTGTAAATAGTCTAAATTCCGTTAAAACATAACCTTTGTCATTTATATTTTTGCAAATTGATTTCTTGGAGCATCTCTTCATGTTATTTGCATTCATCAAAGAGTTGACACACTATGCTCATTATGCTTATGTAATTCCTGTTTTATGCCAAAGATGTCCGTATGGAATGTTTTTATACTTATTTTGGCTTTCCATCTTATTGATATACACTATCTACCAAAAAGTATTTGTACACTTTCAGTTTTTGACATTTTGTCAAATATTTAAAAATATACTGGTCGGATTCTTCTGGAACTTTAGAAATATAAAGATTATGTTTCACTTTATATTTATTTACATTCATTTGTTAATCGGGTAATTAGGGGGCCGGCAAAAAAACAAAGAATAATAGAAATATTTGGGATCGCCCTGTACATGAAAATGCACGAAACGACTTATCGCTTTAGAATACAAATATATGAATACAGTAGAATATGTACACTAATTTTTGTGAGAATAGCATGTATATTTATGGCGATAGAGCGATTTTTTTGAAAAATTCAAAAAATTCTGGTATGTTTTTTGTTTATATCATAGAGGGTTTTTGACCAAATTTAACGCAAATTTCAGAAAAATTGGCAATATCTATTAAAAAATATATAGCGCAATTGGAATATAAATATATTTAATACTTTATGAAATATGAGTAGTTTTATGAAATAATTTTTATCTGCGCATGCGCGAACGATTAAAACAATTCTTTTACATCATTTAATAGTCAATTCTATGGAGTAACTTATAAAAAAAATCCAATGAAATATCGTGAAAATTCAAAAAGATATCATTATTATAAGTAAGCTGTTTTTACATTGCTCTCTAAAAACGGCTGAATGATAAGGGATTCTCCACAAATTGACATTTTTTATTAACTGACTTTTAGGAAAAAATTACTACTATTTAATGAATACAATATTGCTGCTAATAAGTATCTTGACACCTGTGATAGAAAAGGAAAAGGGCTTTTATTCTTTTCCATCACAGATGTCAAGATACTTATTAACAGAAATATTGTATTCGATATTGTATACATTAAATACTAATTTTTTCCTAAAAGTCAGTCAATAAAAAATGTCAATTTGTGGAGAATCCCTTATCATTCAGCCGTTTTTAGAGAGCAATGTAAAAACAGCTTACTTATAATAATGATATCTTTTTGAATTTTCACGATATTTCATTGGATTTTTTTTATAAGTTACTCCATAGAATTGACTATTAAATGATGTAAAAGAATTGTTTTTATCGTTCGCGCATGCGCAGATAAAAATTATTTCATAAAACTACTCATATTTCATGAAATATTTAATATATTTATATTCCAATTGCGCTACACTTTTTCTACTGCATTTTGCCAATTTTTCTGAAATTTGCGTTAAATTTGGTCAAAAACCCAGCATGATATAAACAAAAAACATACCAGAATTTTTTGAATTTTTCAAAAAAAATCGCTCTATCGCCATAAATATACATGTTATTCTCACAAAAATTAGTGCACATATTCTACTGTATTCATATATTTGTATTCTAAAGCGATAAGTCGTTTCGTGCATTTTCATGTACAGGGCGATCCCAAATATTTCTATTATTCTTTGTTTTTTTTGCCGGCCCCCTAATTACCCGCTTAACAAATGAATGTAAATAAATATAAAGTGAAACATAATCTTTATATTTCTGAAGTTCCAGAAGAATCCGACCAGTATATTTTTAAATATTTGACAAAATGTCAAAAACTGAAAGTGTACAAATACTTTTTGGTAGATAGTGTATTAGTGCACAATAATGCGAAAATGGAAAAATCTGTGCATATGTTTCTATCTATGTTAGTTCTAGGAGAAGTTTAACATTATACATATCATTTTATTTCAATTTGTCAGCACTTCGAGTACAATTTATAATTATTTTTGTTATTTTATGTTTGAGGAATATATAGAGCTAACATATTGACTGTAAATCGTATTTTAAGGGCTTTCTATATAAAATAATTCTAGTAATAATAGTAATAATAATAATATTAATTAAAAAGTGATATCAAAGTAATAGATTACTTATATCATACAGAACAAAAAAATGCTACAGAACTCAAAACCGAATAATAATGCTGATAATAAAAGCAAATATTTCCTTTTTACTCTTCAGAAAGTAAGTCACATTTCATTTTTTTTTTAATCTGACAAATGACATACCATTACAGGGCGATTGTAATTTTATGGTTGAAAGACCGCAATGTTAAAACGTGACTTTGGGACATTAAATAAATTTCGGATTTGACTAAATTTTTTATTTTCCAAAAATAAATTTTGTACCCGTGGATTTTGGTTTCTTTTTCTACATTAAATATTTACGTTCTCATTTAAATTATACTATTTAGAAATAAATTTAAAAGCTTGTCTGTAATATGCAAGTTGTCTTTAATTATGTATGCATGTTTTTTAATATAATTATTATTTTTATTTTTTTTATAATTTTGTAATTACCTTTTTTTTTGCATTTACAAAAAAATATAAGTATTTCTTTTTTTTGTTATAGAAGATTGAATCTCTTGCATTTACTTCCACAGAATGAGATTATCAGCGGTCAGACTAATATTAATTGCATTTACTTTAACATATATGTATGTGTGTGTGTCGACATTTAAATATGATCTTTAAAAAATGTAACTTTATGCGGTAACTTCTAATTAAAAACAAAAATATTGAAAAACAAATTGTTCTCTAGAACTAATAGTATCTAGTTCACAAATAGCAAAGTTTCCTGAAAGATATAAAATGATGGGGTGTATAGAAATAAAGCGATATGTGCAATGTTGTGCAACATATATTATGTGTTGATACAGCGCCTCATCAAATGTCCGTATGTAGCCATTCTACCATCAATAAGCGTATTAAGATATGCAGAGAATTGAACCAAATTTTTTGTGAATGTTTTTGGCTGTTGCAAGCAGGTCCTCTTTCAAGTTTAAAATATTCTGCCGGAAGGAGTGCTGCTATCGCAATTTTGTTCCATTTCCAATATTTTACCGACCAAAAGTGTAGGACGTTATGCATCAAATTCAACCAAATTTTATGTTTAAGTGTATGGCTGTGGATAGTTGGTCATCCCTGAATTAAAAAATGTCCGCCAGAAGAGGGTGCTGCAATAGTAGTTTTTGTGCCATTTTCAATATTGTACCACCTAAAAGTATAATTGAACCAAAGGAGGTGGGACAATAAGGGGTATTTTTCGCCCATCATAGACCAGGAAAAAAATTTTTTCGAATTCAGATGAATGCTCTGTGGCTTTGTACAGTTAAAGATATGTATTTTTGTTTAATATAAGTTTTACATGATAAATAAAACAGTAAATCATGGAAATTATAGCCCGAAAGTAGAATGTTTTGGCTTTTTTCTGCATTTTTGACGTTTTTTGTGTATTTGAATTAATTTTTTATTAAGAGGAGCTCGGTGATCCCAATTAATTTTTACATACAATGATTCTACTCTTTATAAGCTTTTATATGAGCATTATTTTATTTTGGTTCAGTGTGCGCTTCTACCTGTAAAAGAAAAAGAAATGTATCATGTGAGAGAATCAAATGCACTACTATCGGAGAGCATTCAGACTTTTTTCCGTACTTAAAAAGTATTAACGTTGTTCAGACTTCAATGTTGTTTTCTAAAATTGTTATTATTAAATTATTAAAGAAATTTCATCTAAATAATACTTGGATATCAATGTACTTCTACTATTTACAGAAATAGAGTGCTTTAGCTGATACCTTTATAAATACAATATATACATATATATAAAAATACAATATACATATACAAACAAAAATACAATATATATATATATATATATATAATATATAATAAAATTAGGTTTGATGAAGTTTTCCAACAAATTACAGTTAAAAATATTATTTTACCTAATACAAAGATGTAAAACATGCAAATGTGCGTTCCTTAGAAGTTAAAAAAATACAGTAGTGATTATCAGCATTTAATCTTTCATTGATGTATTTTTTTTTTTATTTTATGGCAGGCTGACGCAAAGGTACGTTATTTTTTAGGAAAAATACCTTTACAGTTTCACGAAAGAAATATATCGGTGAATAGAGAAAATCTGCACTCTTTTAGAATTGATTTAATGATATTGCGTTTTTGTTTAGCATGGTATTTTTTTCTAATCTCCTTTAATAGGTATAAGAACAGAAGGTTACAATGTCTTACGATGAGCATCTTATGGATTTAACAAAATGCATATAAATACAAGCAAAACATTCCTCATATATTTTAACTTAAATATCCTACATTAAACATATTTACGTCATTAAGTTTATGCCAATGCTTTTATGTCGTAATAGAATACTTTTATATTATTTTTGAACAGTAAAATGCTTCATTAAAACTTTAACATAACATTAAAATAGTTTACAGATTTGTATAAAAAGTGGGAAAAAACTTTAGATTTTGGATAGAAGCACTATCTAAAAAAACTTTTGCGGTACAAGAAAACAAGGTGAACCATTTATTTATTTTTTTTATATACACGAAATGAACTGTTTAACATTAATACATTTTTAGATTAAAATATTTATCTAAAATGATGTATATCGTAGCATGTGATCAAATAAATAAATAAATAAATCTATTAAAACTCACTCTGTAGCATTTAGACAAAGGGGACGAATATATAAAAAATCTATTAAGAAGGAAATGCTTTCGAAATGCAACGATTAATCACTTTTTGCAAAGATGTATTAAGTGTATATATTGGAAATAGGAATTATTAGGATGAGCGAAGCGAATCCTCTACTAGGCCACTCAAATTACATTTTGTCGTACACTTTACAAAAAACTATTCAATATTTTAACTTCAAATTAAACACAAAAATAAATTATGATCTGTAGATTTGCACAATATAATTTTTTTACAGCAAAACCTTAAAAAATGTATTATTTTAATTAATTTATTTTACATGCATTTCCAATAAGGACGCATTTTAGCAAATAAAAAATGAAATGCGTATATTTTCAGAAAAAAATATAAATTTTGGAGTACGTAATTATAGATAGAATCTTGATTAATTTAATAAATAAAATATGTTTTCATTATTTAGCAAAATCGTTTGCACAGATGACACTTAAACATTAAAAAAAAATGTATTATGGATTTTTTTTTTTTTTTTTTGTAAAGTGGCAACAAAATAATTGTAAACAAATAAAATTATTGTTAAATTTGTTATATAAATGAAAAATTAAAAGAACTGAAGCGTGAAGTTGCCTCGATTCAAGCTCTTTATAAATGTACTAAAGCAAAGTTGGCCGATTCAGAAACGACAAATTGACTTTAACCATTTCTTAATTTATCATTTTTATCTAAAGTAATGTTACGTTCTTATTTGTGGACCGAAAAAGGTTTAGTGAACGGGACTTTAGACTTCGTTGCACGTAATAAAGAAAATCACAAGCCACCAGACCAGATATCGCGAATAATCATGGATAAATTTGAATACTACAATAATTTAACTTATAAGAATTGGTGCGTACCAAATCCCCCCAATAGTTAAATTCTGAAAAAATGGAAGCATAAATTGCTCAAGGAAAGAATTTCTTCTGTAGTTATCTTTTGCTGTTACAATTCATAAATCCCAAGGTTTAACATTAGATGAAGCAGTTGTAGATATTGAGGATATATAGACACCAGTTGGCTTAAAAACGTGCGTAAAGTTGTCGAGCGTGAAAATCCTTCAAAATTAAGCAATTTACCTTAAACAATTTACCTTTAGAAATTTACTTTAAGAAAAATTCTACAATATCAAAAATTCGGATACGCTAACATGTACAAAAACGAAGAAATTGGAAAAAAAGTTTTACAATTAAAAATTCATAGTATCAACGAGAGCAGTTTTCAAATGTTTTTCCAGAAAATAGGATTTTGACGAAGTAACTTTCTTCAAGCTCTCTTTTAACATATTATTCTAAAATAGCTATCAAAGATTATTTGATGTTAATTACAAAGATTGGAAACATGTATATTTCAAACAACTTTAAAAAACACCAGTGGTTACTGGAAATTGTAAAAACATATTTAAAAGAGCTTTTAATTGAACATTTAAAAATATTTTGTAAAAGTTTGCTTCGAAAATATTTTATTATGCCAGTCATAGATCATAAATAAAAAATTAAAATGCGCCAAAACATAAAATAACGTTTTTGTTTAATAAAGATGCAAAAATAATATTAAAAAATATTTTTACTTTCAAATATCTGTTTTGTAAAATAATGCTTCGCGAATCCAAACAAAGCATGGCTTTTGCTATTTATCGGCAAATTGCTTATTTATTTGTTCATATGGTTGATTTTTATTATGTTAAATTAGGCCTATATAAACTTGATATGAATATACCAGGTAATCGAAAAGTCAGAACTTTAAAAATAAATAATTCGAAAACGAATCAAGATAAAAGACACGGTTTGCACCAAACAGATTCAAAAGAAACCAGGTTTTGTGGGAAAACGAAATGAAATAGTTGCTTTGGAGACCAACAGATGATTCGATAGTGTGTTCTTGCACCAAAAGTTGATTTATAAATATAAAAAATTGACAACCTACATGTCAGCTTGATTACAATTAATTAGTACTGCAATAAATGTTCAATGTGATGTCCATAAATCAGAACTACACATGCGAGACGAGGTACAATACCGTTAACAACATTTAGTAGCATTTCTTGCGTTATGACAAACACATTTTGGCGGATGATATCTTTCAGTGCTGCTGTTGATGCCAGTTAGTCGCGGTACATTTTTGCCTTCAAGAGTCTCCACAGCCAAATATCACAGAGTGTGAAATCCGTCTGCGTGACTTCTTTGGAAAATTGGACCAATTATGAAATCCGAAATGAAGCCACGCCAGATGTTACTTTTGCTTATTGGAACGATGCCTCAACAAATTCCAACCGAACTATTTTCTTCATTGCTACACAAAACCTGGTTTATTTTCCATCCGTTTGGTGTAAACCGTAACTTTGTATCTTCATTCATTTTCAAATTATTCTCATTTAAAGTTTCTCCTGACTTTTGGATTACCCGGTATATATATTTATATATGTATGTATCTCAAAAATGAATAGAATTCAACTAAGCAGTTTTAAAGCTTATTGGAACTCGATTTTAATGTAACGGAAGCAACTGGCTGGAGGTGTGATATATTAGCACTGAAACGATATTTATTGTTCACACTGAAATAAAACTTGCACAATATACAATTAAATTACTGCTCCTGTTTTATTTTCAATAAAGTAAGAAAATTTTTCGGAAAATAGCACTGAATGACATAAGTTATTTATTATATGGTAAAAAGGAATTAGCTATCATCTTTTCTTATCTTTGACTACAAATACATCTTTTGCAGAAAGTCTGATTGCGTGTCAGATGTAGAGGACAGCATTAGAATATTCCGGCTTTGAATTCCAGTATTGAAGATATGCTTTATTTATTTTTTTCAGTTATAGCACGTGATCAAAATAAACGGTATCGAATTATGCTGTTTATTTTCATGTTTTACCTATTTTTTAGTTTATAAGCATATTTAAATTGTAATTTTTAAAAATATATATACTAAGAAAACAATTCCATCGATTTTTTTTTCTTTTTAAATTCTAATAGTTTATAAGTGTGCCACTCGAATTAAATGTACTTCACATTTTATTAACAATATATTAAATTATGTGTATTAGATATATTATATATTATTATAATTTGTATCTAAAATATATAAGTAATAAGATATTATATATTATTATCATTTTTTTTTATTTTATTAGTATTATATCGGCATTAGCATATACTGATGTCTCACATTAGAATCTTGTAAACTAAACTTTATACAACTAATTCTTTACATTTTTGCAACTTACAGTATCTTTTAAATGACGACATAGGTAAATACTTGGTGCATTTCGTTTGTGAGACAAGGAATGGAACACTCAACAATGTTTCTCCTAGTAAGATTTGCTGTTTTAATCGGATTCAAATAAAATTTATTTTCGTTCTATAGAACTTTTTAGATAAAATTTTGAGTTCATTCTGTATATTATTTATGGAAAATGCATTTTTTATATTTATCATATTGAAAATAAAACAATACAATAAATGCATTCTTACAATAAATGCGTGTTGTCAAGGAGGTAATATCAAAACTTTAGAACTTTGATTATAACAAGAATTATCCATATAAAAATGTGCATTTAATTTAAACTAAAACGGACCTAGATTTTACCCTATTTATTAAATATAAAACATTTCAAGTTTATTTACATTGTCTTAATTTATGTCAATTTGAAGGCTAATAACTTTTAATTTAGATTTTCACTACCAAAATTTTATCTTGATTTGCTTTCAAATTTCATGAACAAATAATTGCTTTAAAATAACTCATTTAGATGTAAAATTGAGAATTCTTTTACAGAGCAGTGTTGTGAAACTAAAAATACTTTTTATGAAATCATTTATATACATACCTTAAAGGAAGTTCGTGATAAGTTTTTAAATGTATATTTCTTATAGTTGAAAATAAATGCTTTTAAATTATGTTTCTCTGTAATTTTGTCGTAAATCAATTCGTGTAGATATAATAGGATCAGCATGCAATTAATATACGTTATATAGGTACATCATGGCATGTTCAATAATGAAAATGCAGTATGTTAACTATAACTACAGAAAATCGTTTACAGTGCTTTTCAGTGATTTTACAAAATTTCAAGTATAGTGAAATCGATATGCATCTATGATAAAAAGTTTATTAAATGTATTATATTTTTAAATCGCAAGATTTTAAGAGCTTTACTTTTTATATAAACAATTTATATTACATGATAGAGGTGTTACAAAAAATTAGAAACAAATATTATTGACATGTTTCGCTTTTAATCTCATGAGATCTATAATCATATAAAAAAAAATACAAAACGTCTCACGGTCAAAACAAATAACACATGACAATGAGATATACACAAAAAACACGCACTCTATTATAAAAATATAAATAATAAATAAATAGCCCTCTAATAATAGCCTAGATAAAACAGTATGAATAAATTTAATATCGGATTCATGTTCACTTTTTCTAACTCTAAGCTTTCTGTCAGTTGTACCTGTGTAATAATTCAAGTTTGTATTATATGGTATTTCATAGACCTCTGCAAGATAATCTTTTCATATATGGTCAACTTGCTTATTAAAAAAACTCTTTAATTTTGATGGGATATACATCTGGAATTCTCATATTTTTCGGGCTTTGGCTGCTTATTCATGAATTTATATGTAAATTTTAAATTTGTCTAGTGGAGACTATTTTTCATGTGTTTTAAAAATGCTGGAAAGAGATTTGTATACTATGCCTATCGACTAATTTTACGGTGGAATAAATGTAATATTTGTTAATGTATAATGATTTCTAATAATATTTGACAATATACAGTGAATAGTTTAATCTCATTTTTTTTCAAACAAACAAATTTTTAAATTGTAGAGATACTAAATTTAAAAATACTTTATGTGTAATTCTATTAAAATTTCTTAATTTTGGGTTTCTTTCGCTTAAATTTAAAATTATTGTTACTGTGTATTGCTATACATACATAACAAAAATAGTCAATGTTCGTTTTTTGAAATATAAATACAGCATTTATGCGATTTCCTATAAAAATATTATAGATTACCAATTAAAAATACATATTATCACCGTATAACATTTATAAGTTCTTCTAAAAATTACACAACTATTTTTTACATAGGCTTTGACTTTAACAAAGACATTTGATTTTCGTTAAATTTTTATTTACATGTTTATAAGCATTTTTTTTTATTTGTATCATATAAATAATTTGATTTGTAAAACGAGAAAATGAATTTAAAATTATTTATTTGGACTTACAACAAAAAAACAAACAGTTTTTAGGTAGGATTTTTTGAACATTCAAATGTTCGCTGACACAATTCGAATGCTAATGAACCTGAAATGTTCTATTGATAGTCCATTGATACTAAAACCTCTTTTGAAGCAAAATAGTTCTTTTTAAATTTCGCGTGAATAAAAAAAAAACATATTCAATCCTTTATTCTCATTGAAAGAATGCCGTTAAATATTTCTGAAAAACATACAAAATTCTGAAAAACATACAAAAAACATACATACATACATCTGGTATTTCTGAAAAACATACAAAAATCTTTTAAATTTCAAATAAAATGATAGTTGATTTGATTGTAAAAACTCTATTTTAAATGATGAAAATGTACAAGTTAAAAAACAATCTTTATATAAGTAACACGATCTTTAGAGATTTGATGACAATATGTGAACTTTATTCTGATAGTGATTGTGGAGATTTTATTTTATAAATTTCTGGTATTACATATTTTTAAATTTTTATTTACTATAATAATATTTTCTTCTATCTAATTCAACTTTTCTTTTATACAAAATAATTAAAAGGAATGTCGATATACATTTCTATTAATTTTTTTGTAAGTAGAATTTTTTTTATGTTTAAAACAGATTACTGTAAGTTACAATAATTTGCATTTGATTGATAATATTTTATAATGTGGTCCATCATGATGATATAAATCACATAAAAAAAAATATTTATATATACGTATATCTAGAGTATATAATAAATAGAGTATACATATAAATACTATGTATATATATATTAGGGCGGAGCGTAAAAAACTTTTTTTCGAAATTCTTTTCTCCCTAGCGCGGAAAAATTGTCTAGTGGTATTAGTAATATACTCACAAAATTAAAAAAAAATCAATAAATATCTTCCGGTTCCACTTTTGGGTCGAAATGTGCAATTTTAGCCAAAAATATTGTAATTTTTCACATTTCAGTAATATTTTATTTTTTCAATTTTCTCATTGTCCTAGTGCGGAAAAACTGAAAGAGTACATAAGGAACACAAGTCCAAAATATTAGAGTAATTAAACGATATCTTCTGGTTTTCCATTGGGTTCTAAATATGGGAAATTTTTCGAAAATGATACAAATTTTCACATTTTAGTCATTTTTTATTTTTCAATTTTGTATTCCCGCTGGCATGAAAATTTTCGAAGAATATGCAAGAAACATAAATAAAAAACTTTAGAATAATAAATATATATCTCCCGTCTTCCTTTTCGGGGTCTAAAAATGTCAAAATAGCCAAAAAGTATATAATTTTTCACATTTCAGAGATTTTTTTTCTTATCAATTTTCTCTTCTCGCTGACGGGGAAAATTCGGAAAATCATATGACAAACATAAGTGTAAAAATTTAAAATATTTAATAAATATCTTCTGATTTGACTTTTATTACTTAAACTGGCAAATTCATGGCATTAATGTACTCAAAAATCATAGAAAAATCGAATTAAAGAGATCTAGGGGAAATTTCTCTTATAAGTTCAGCTTTCTGTTCGTTTACTGTAGTATTACTGTTGGTTTAATGCTCTGCTCGTGATAGTTTCGTAATGAGGCTATTCAATTTTAGCTTCTATATTTTATTGAAAAATAATACATTTGAAAGGGCTTACAAAATTAATTTTTAATTGTGTTGATTGTGTTTGACTGAATATTGTGTTGAACTAATGGTGTGCATGGAAAATATTAGACAGAAATATCCCAATTAAAGCGCAGTATACACGGGATTTGTCTCATCCCATTTTTGGGGGATCCTACTGAATTAAAAACTGGCGTTCTACCAACTTATGGACATATAATGTACTTTTTGTTGGTGAAAAATGAATCTAAATATAATTAAAAATCGTGTCCACCTTTCGGGTGATAGCGGATTATGTGCTGAAATAGTTGAAGCAATTTAGCAGGCTCCTCAGTTCCACCGTTTTCTAGTCCAAGAATAGTCCAAATTATTTATTCATATGATGAAAAACACAACAGTATAAAGAAATTTGACGCTAAAAAACAGACGAAGTCAAAATTGAAAATTTTATTACTGGAAGGGAAAAAAGTCTGAGTGAAAATTTTTCTTACAGGAGTACATCTCTAAAACGATGTAAATGCCCACGTGATATAAAAATTTCAGAATTCAAAGACAGTTTCTTAAGGATTAAAGAATTTCAAGGAAATTACGGATAGACCCAATTGACACATTCGGAAACACGGTCCACAGCACATAAACTTAGTAAATGAATGAGCAGGCTCGAAAAATAATAAGAAAATTTCAGAAAATGGTATAAAAGGGAAAAAACAATCACTACTACTTCATCAAAGACTTATAGTTATTTAAAGCTTTTAGTCTTGTTAATGAACAACTGTGTCACGATCATAGTGATAAACCTTTAGTGTCATTGCATTCGAACATAAATACTATAAGTATATCATGACCAACCCGTCATCCTGCCCTAGCCAGAACTTGAGACACAATAGGAGTGTCCGACCGAGTTGCAGTATCAGTAACAGGCGCATTTCTTGAAGACTTGCGAGTTGTGACACGTGACGACATGTCTAATGTTATAGACAGGTATAACACAAGCAGAGAAAGAAAGAAATATCACATGAAGTTCCAAGTCCAAGATTAGAGTTTCATATCCACCAATACATCGAAAAGATTGTATTTTGACCGTCGAAAAGATCAAACTTTAATTCAGAGGAATATTGAGGGAACGCAGAGAGTGCTTGAAGAATATTGGACACTTATAGAAGAACGTGGCTGCGATTATATAGGGCAGGTGTCACCAATAACCTCTTCTGCTATATTTCTCATATGATTTTCCATAATTTCCGCTCCTGCCAGAAGAGAAAATTGATAAGAAAAAAAAAATCTCTGAAATATGAAAAGTTACATACTTTTTGGCTTCTTTGACATTTTTAGACCCCCAAAAGGAAGACGGAAGATATTTATTTATTATTCTAAAGTTTTTTTACTTATGTTTCTTGCATATTCTTCTAACATTTCTATGCCAGCGGGAATAGAAAATCGAAAAATAAAAAAATGACTAAAATGTGAAAATGTTTGGCTAAAATTGCATATTTCGACCCAAAAGTGGAACCGGAAGATATTTATTGACTGTTTTGAAATTTTGCGAGTATATTACTGATAGCACTAGACAACTTTTCCGCGCTAGGGAGAAAAGAATTTCGAAAAAAAGTTTTTTACGCTCCGCCCTAATATATATGTTCACAAAGCTAATAGCGTGTCATGCTTTTATTTGTAAAAGTCTTTATAGCGACATTTTGAAAAGTATTTATGATAATAAGGCTTCCTTCAAAATCTCAGGGCCTAATAAAGAGGTAATTGGCAATAACAAAAAAAGTATTTTATAAAAAGTTGCATTTAAAGCATCTCAGTCAGTACTGGCCTAATGCGAGTACTCGTGCCGAAGTTCCATAAGAAACTTGTGACCTTTAAAACAAGAACCTGGGGTTATGGTTCTTAGCTAGAGGATGATAAAAAGTACTTAAATAAAAAGATCTTAAATATTTTGAAAAAAATCGATAAACTTCTCTGGGGGAATGCTAGCTGTATTACTAACGATACTTTTGAATAAAAAAATAAAGTGTATAATATAAACTATATGGTAGAAACGTGTGTAATTCATTTTGAAGATTTGTTTAATAGTATAAATTTGAGTAATTTAAAGTTTAAATTATTGATTTTTTTAATGAAAATTAACAATACAAATGTAAAAAACGAACAATTTGGGAATCTTTTTAATTTCGTTGTAAATGAAAGTTATTTATATGATGGATTACGGGATTCCAAGTCATTCCAATATAGGGGTGGGGGGGAGAGGAAGCTCTAGCCCCATCTTTGCTCATACCTATCTTTACATGTATGGAAACGATTTTCAGATATATTGATGACATTTTGGTAA
The DNA here is from genome assembly GCA_964019185.1 of Maratus speculifer. NCBI lineage: Eukaryota > Metazoa > Arthropoda > Arachnida > Araneae > Salticidae > Maratus > Maratus speculifer. The sequence goes on along the minus strand of OZ025297.1, from coordinate 43,239,023 downwards.
TAAAATTAAAAAAAAAAAGCTTTCTTAGTGATTCTTAAATTTGAATACTAAACTGACCGTTTAAATCTGAAGAAAGCTTCAAATGTCCACAAGAGTGTTGACTATCTGAATGTTTCTGTTGCAATTAAAAGGCAATAAAATAATTACATGTATTTTAAAAAAAGGAATAATTTTGATTTTAATGCAATTTAGATTTTACATTTTATTTTAAATGTGAATATTTCAGTCTTTAATATATATATATATATATATATATATATATATATATATATATATATATATCCTTCTATAGTAAAAAAAACTAGCCTTAAACAAATCTCCTGGGATGATGGCTCCCGGAATGATGCTGATGTGTAAGGTTTCCGGAAATAACGCGTCCGGGTGGACCAGACCTCACATGAGTCGAATAGACCAATCAGGAAAGGGCTCCGTCTATGCACCTATACGGTATTGCGAAGCGTTTCCATGGGGTATTGGCGAGCGCAGCAAGAAGGGGTAGCCTACAACTTGGAATCGCGAAGCGATTACGCGGGGGCTTGGCGAGCGTAGCGAGCAGGGGGCGGAGCCCCCTAGTACATGTATATATGTATATATCAATGACGACTCATGCAGGGAAATTATTAACTCATATAGAGAGATTAAATTCCAGCTTTGAATGTATTACCGAGTACATCGTTAAACACTTTGATACTGCCATCAAACATGGTTATCCGATGAACCTTTTAAAGCAGTTGAATGATAACTTTGTAAAAAATAAGAACTACTGAAAAGCGATATATTTACATTTCAATTAATTAGTGGTTTACTTATTAATTATTGACTGGTACAAAACAATATATTTCTCTTTCATATTTTTAGTGTGGTCTCGGCAGGCATAGGGAAAGTTGCATGTGTAATACTGGTAAAAGACAGATTGCATGCTCTTAGCAATGGAGCCTGCCTCCGAATTTTTAAAGCGTTAAACATTTCCCGCCTTGTATTGCTACTCACGTTTGTTGTAGAACTTTTTCCTATCCTATTTTTGGCTTTTGTTTTCTCGTTTTACAAGTATCTTCTGAGTCTCAACTGGCAGAACGGCTCCAACCTCGGCCCTATTGGTACTTGCTGGCCTGATTTTAATTCACCTTAAAGTAAACTATGAAGCGGCTTACGGCACAGTCTCAAGATTAAGGAAGAATGCAGCAATACACAACAAAATCATCTTTCACAGAGAATACACTCAGAAAGTAAACATATGGCAAAACCACCCGGCAGAAACAAATGAACCACGTATAGGCTACAATCCAAAAGACACATGCATATATACAGACGGCTCAACATTGGAATCAGGTGCTACAGGTTCGGCTTTTGTAGCTTTCAAAAATAATAAAAAAATAAAGACTTGGTCAGTGCCTCTAAGAAGTTGTAACAGCGTCTTCCAAGCCGAACTACTGGCTATACATAAAGCAGCGGAATGGGGCAATTCATCGTGTGAGCCATACAGCATTAAGTCGGACTGCCAATCAGCAATAGATTCATTAAGCAAACCATTCAACACCAGTGACACAGTCAACAAAATACACAACCTAATCAAAGATTCAAGAAACAATTTTAATATCAGCTGGGTCAAGGCGCATGTCGGCATCCAAGAATACGAAGAGGCCGATGTGTTAGCCAAACACGCAGCACTAAACCAGAACAATGAACGTGCATACTACCTGGAAAAACCTAATTCAAAACAAAAAAGAACACTAAAAGACTTAACAACTGAACAGTGGCAGTTCGAATGGTACTATGGAGACACAGGCAGGGAAACTTACCAGTACTTTCCAAAAGTAGACGAAAATAGATTAGTTAGCGACTACCTACTCTCACAACTTTACACAGCTCATTCCCAGAATACTTCCACAGATTCAAGAAGGCGCACACACCGGACTGTGATTGCGGTTCGGAGGGTACGCCTAAACACTACCTACTATACTGCCCATTCACACAAGCAGATCACCTAGCAAACATAACAACAGAAAACGAAAAATTATGGCATAAACAATTAGCAAAAAACAAACACGTACAGAGAAAGGCAAAAATCATAATCAGGTGGCTCCAAAACAACTGCGATAACATCACGTCACTCATACATCAGAACACATAGACAATTGACCACACATACAAAAAAAAACCTCGTAACACTTTACTACAGCCACTAATCCTCCATGTACCCGCGCGCATTATTGTGTTATATGTTATTATATGTAAAAAAACTTATAAAACGGCCTAGGATTCCTATCGCCACAAAAAATTATAAAATAGTGCATTTTGTCTTATGACCCAGCAGTGTGCGGTAGTCGTGCGATATCAGCAGTACCCAAGGCCCGAAACAGGTGCCCCGCAGGAACTTCCTGTATGCACGTCGCAAGACATCACGGATCTGCAAGTTGCACACCATGACATAGTAAAAAGCTTCACCCGCTTCCGGCACTGCTTGTCCATCCTATATGTTATTAAAGGAAAAATGGCCTAGGTCTAAAACCCTACGGTCAACAATAAAAAATCATAAAATGCTAAAATAATCATATGTCTTATGATCACAGCAGTAAGCGATAGCCGTGCAATATCAGCAGTATCCATTGCCCGAAACAGGTGCCCCGCAATAATAATATTGCAAGCACATCGAAAGACATCTCGGATCTGCAAGCTGCACATTACGACAAATCAAAAAGCTTCATCCGTCTCCGCCTAACTGCTTGTCCGTCCAGATCTAAACAACGTAAGGTATATATTAAAAAAATCAAAAGGGAATTCACGAAGAATGCTTGGGTTAAGTGAACTATCTGGTTAATTTTAAACAATAGCAATGTTACTAACCCATTTACCTTCCAGGATTCCCTCCCCTAGGACTTGGCTCCCGAAAATTTCAAGTTGACCTAATCGACGCAGGGACTCAAGGGACCCTGTTCGGTCCGAAGAGATTCGGGAGCACCAATCAAGTCCACTGCACCAGAACCGTACAGGTTGACCTCACAGACGCAGAGACTCAAGGCACTCTGGCCGGTCCGACACCGTTCTGGAATCCCCCCCTAGTGGGTTAACGCCTCTCAGCCTTTCAAGTTGACCTCATTGACGCAGGGACCCACGGGACCCTGTGCGGTCCGAAGAGCAATGGGGAGCAACCTACTAGCCCACTTACCCCGAACCGCACACGTTGACTTCATCGACGCAGAGACTCAAGGGACTCTGTGCGGTCCGAAACGTGTTCGGGGTTTTCCTTTTTCGTTTTTTTTCCTTGTTTTTATTCTAGTGACAGTACGCCTCTTTATTAGGTACATTTGGACTCTGTCCGCACGAGCTACTGGACCCGCTCCAGTGGGACAGCCCATGGAGCACCTTTTTTTTTTCTCTTTTATTTGGATACGGTAGAAAAGAGGGATCTCGTCACCACCATTAGCGATGCGACTGCCTTGCATTTCGGCCCAAAAATTCTCCCTTCTCTGGCACTACTTAGCCTTTCGGACTTTCTAGTTTCGGTTATTTATTTTTCTAAATCTCCCTCAAAATTGTCCCCCCCCCTGTTGTCTGCTAAGGACATGCCACGTTTCGGCTCAAAAAAAATTAGCTCTAGCCCCATTTTACATGGCACGGCGAGTGGGAGTGATGTGCGGCGCCAAACTCAGTACATTCACAAAGGCAATAAACTACTTAGTCCAGCAACCGTTATCCACAATCAGCCGACCTCGGCACTTGTCTGCGTAGATCGTACCCATTTTGCCGGCTAAAATTCCATCATGTACGCTAATGGCGGCTCGTGCATGTAAAATCCGTCGTGGGTGCAAAAGTCCTCCAAGTTACCTGTGCATTATACCTCTGGAGGTGCCATGCCAGGTGAAGGTCTCGTCATCTGATCAAGGCTCTAAATTACGAGACCATCTTGCGAAGCCATTTGCAGTTCAAACAACAGGATGTACCATTAATTAACAAGCGAAACAAAGTATGCTCAACGACAAGCAAATACTGCAGAAATGATGGCATGCGAACCAAAGTTTATTGCCACTACGTGGCAATTAGGCGGTCGTCCGCCCCGATACCAGGTATCTAACCCGTTAAGCTTAGAAAACTCGGCAGGTAGGGGCCTGGTCATCGGTTAGAAAGAAAGAGAGCTTCATTGTTTTACGGTTTATAATAGGCAACAGATGAAAACTAAAGTAATATGTTAATATACACGAAATATTTTAATCTGATTTTTCGCATAAGCATATCTCAAAATAGCAGAAGCACTAAACTAAGCAAAAGAATTATATATAATTCTATTGAGATTAGTTAATTTATTGCGTTTTTGAAGTTTAAAATTATTTTCATCTTGTATAATTTTATATACAGAACACACAATAGACAATGTTTGTTTTTTGAAACATAAATTATGAAAAAATATGTCTTCACATAAAAATAACTCAGAATATCAATTAAAAATCGCATATTATGAAAATATAATTGTTGTACATTCTTTAAAAAAACAAGTATATTTATTTTAAATTTAGCTTTTAATTGTTATTGCTTCAGTAATTTATTTAAAGTTTAATTTTATTTCTCTCTATATTTATATGAATAAATATTTATATAGAAAAAGTTGTCCATTGATAACATTTCATTTCGATTTACAACTGAATTATATGTCATTTATTGTAAAAATCGAGGAGAATTTAGGATGAGTTCGTAGATTATTCAAATATTTTGAAGCGCAATTCAAATGTTACTGAACATGAAATCTGCTATTGATAGTCTATTCATGTTAAAGTGGAACCTTCAAATCAAAATAGTTCTTTGGAAATTTACTGTAAATGAGAAAGGAAGGTTCAATCCCGTTTTGTTGTTCAAAGAACGCTTTTCTATACAATGTGTTTCTGAAAAGATTTAAAATCGTATTGCATTTCAAAAAGAATGATAGGTGATTTAATGACAAAAACATTCTTTGAAAACGATAAAAATTCACAGTTAAAGCAGATTGTTTAAACAGGCATTGCGTTCTATAGAAACAAGATAACGATAGGTAAATTTTATTCTAATACTGATTGCTGACATTTTTTTTTTATTTTCTGTTGTTAGAGTTTTATATTAAAAAAAATGTTACACTATGCTAAATTTCTAAAAAAAAATCTAAATTGAGTTTTATTTTAATTTCTTTAAATTATTTTGTATGCAGGACCATTTCTGTGTTTAAGAAAAAATTTCTTTTCTATATGTTACATAAATATATTCAATTAAAATTATTTTATATGGCCCATCATGGTGATAGATTTCACATCGAAAAATTATTTCCATACTTTACACACATTTGTTTATTTTATTGTTTTTATATAACGCATTATTTTTAATTAAAAATCTCTATTTCAGAAAAAATTAATCTGTGTTTTTTTCTATTTCTGTCACAAAGAAAAGAAAATTACTAAATATTTCCTAGCTATATTTTAAGAACCTTACCTCGCATTAACTCCTTATTTTTTTTAAATAACTAACTATTATCATTTTAAATATTTAAATAAAGAGTTGTTCCCCTATTTTTTCCTTTTACGAGATAGATTGCTCAGATTAGGAATTATGTGTGTAAAGTATAAATGTCTCTCCCTATTCCTTTTATTTAGCTCTTAAAATAAAATGAAATAAAACAAATCCGAAATAGAACCCGCTGATATGATAGAGGGCGGAAAGGTATATATACAATATGTAAATAACTGTTACATAAAAAAACAGTAAAATTACTGAACTTTTTTCTAGGAAACTGTAAAATCTCTTGCAAATGAATCCGTTACACGATTTTTTCCTGTTACCTTTACATAACATGTTCTACGAAACCCTGTTTCCTAGAAAAAGTTTGATAACATTTTTTGTACAATGTACAAAATAATAGGTATTATACAATGATATTGTTGCGTATATGGGGTTCTTTCGATCTTATGGTTAGACAACTTCCAACTCTTGTCTCTTAGAAAAGTAGAAAATAATTTATTTACAGATCTTCACAACAACAGAGTCTTCGAAACTCACAAATATTACTAGATATTAAAAAATAACTGTTTAAATCTACCGTACAAGTACAGATATAGGTCCCAGAGACTCTTTATACAATGTCTCAACGCTAAATCACATTCAAAACAACGTAGATAAAACTCAAGTAAACTTGCTTAACAATCGCCTAGTTGTTCACTCAATGACTGACTGATAAATAACCACAACGGCTCGTATTGCTCTTCTTATATAGGCTCGCAGCATGCGCTAGAAATTTCCACAGGCTTCTCGAATATTCCAGAAAACCACGGAATAACATTCAATGTATCAGCATATCTAAAGGGAGGTTACCATAGAGAGGGAAGGGTTACCATCGCTACAATCGCCAAGTTAGTCGCCAACTTGGCGATATATCGCCAAATTAGTCGTCAAAAGTGCCAACTTGGCGATATCTCTAATACTTCGCCAATTTGCCATAGACATTCACTGAAAATTAATAGACAAATTTGCTTGATAACAGTGACAATGTAACAAAAACTAATATTAGTAAAGAAATGGAGCTTAATAAGATTATTTACATTATTTTACACTACAGACACCAACTATTTACAAAATTTGTAACAATATTTCTAACCAACGATGGGTACTAAATTAGAGTGAACTCAAATCCTTGTTTTATTGATGGCGTAAAATTGAAAAGTATTATCCTTTACAAATTTACTTCTTTTATTATTGTTGACGGTGCTACATTATTTTTAATAAGATTCACACACAAATCTGTTCAGATATTCATAAGTCACAAAAAATCGCCTTAAATGTTCTTAAAACACAGCAAAAAATATAATTTAAATGCAATGATGATCTTTAAACGAAATGCAACACAATTAGTCAATAAAAATGATTTCGCAAAGATGACATTTAATGTTCGCTAAAATTTTTGTATATCTGTTTATTTCTTTTTCCTAATATTATTATAATCATATAAAAATATAAAATTTGCATAAAATTCATATTTTACTGTCCAAAGAAAAGTAAAAATCCCATTTTAACATAAAAAAATTGCGTCAAAACTTACAGTTCAACGATTGGCAGGTATAAAATAACTTGAAATTCCATTGTCTATTTCTTAGTTTCTTCTTAAATCTGAAATAGAGGTTTTCTACTGACTTTGAAGGCTTTCTTTCCTGTTAGTTAATTTTTAACTCCTATATAACTGTTTTTATAAGGTAGAAGTCTTATCATATAATTTCAAGATCTATTCATTAGTTTTAATAGTATTTTATTATTTATACAAATACGGACCTCTCATCTGCGTTTATTCAATTATTTAATATATTCTATGAATATATTTTATCTTATAACACATCCTACTTTTTCCACGTTAATTGATTTAATTTAGTAATTTCTGTAAGATTTATGTTTATTTTGTAAAATATACTCGATTAAGTACGGTTTTCTTCTTCCAAAAAGTGTTAATTTAAGGGAAAGATATAAATTTGGAAGATTATTTTGATAAATATTATTTCGCGTTTAACAAAATTTTTGGATGCTTTAATTTTTTATCAGAAATGCATTTGGTATGTAACTAAGACTATTATTTCTAGCAAGAAAAATATTAAGCAATTATTTAAATTTTTGTATTTAATAATTATAAAAGTACGCGATTTTGTGAAAAATTAACTTTGTCAAGAACTATAGATCCGATTAAACTACTTTTCACACAAAAATTAATACATAAAAAATATTTTCTAAATAATATATTATCAAAAAGCCGCTGGGAACGGCTCATCCTAGTCTGCGACCCCTACCTACGTCCCGAACCGAAAGACTCCATGCGCGTAACCGCTGTCAAGGAAAAGCGATCACGAATAGCGTCAAAATTCTTTACTTACGAAACGATTAGTAAGATTCTCTTGCATGAAGCCCCGTCGCTGTTAAGCGACCACAAAGGGACCACGCTGTTAAGCGACAAACGACATTATCTACGACCTCTACACCTAAGTATTAATCTGCGACCTTAATTAATTACTACGACCTTACTCTAAGTATTAATCTAAATTTTATACAATGTCTAGCCAAAATTAGATAATGTCCGATGAAAGTGTTTAATTGTAACTCGATAACAGATTTAACGAGTGAAATGTTTTTAACAGTTACCTTAAAGTGCCAATTATTGTTTTTTGTCTCGATTTCTCATATCTTTCCATTTAGTAGAACTCATAGAGAATTAACAGAATTTGTGATACAAGAGAATTTTTAGGACTCTATACATTAATATCATTCACAAATAATACTTCAAGAAGGATCTCATTATCAGACATATCTATATTTATAGGACATAATGTCTGGTCCGTTGTTGTTCCCTATTGAGAGCTACTACTGATTCTAAATAATAAAAATATTGACTTGACGAATTATTTAAAGATATCAAATATTATGAAGGTTAAGTAGAACAAATACTTAAAGCTTACGAAGCATTACAATCTGTCTATTAATAGAGCAGTGCAAGTTCACTTTTAGTCTGTTCACATTTTAAGTACTTATAAACAGTGAATAAACTTCCATAGCGATGTAATATTCGTTACTGTTTATCTTATAAGTTTTTTTTTCGGATTTTTCGTAGGGAGAGGGAAAAATAGTTAAAATATATTTATAAAAAAAATAAAATATCTACCAATTTGTTTTATTTCGTTAATTCCTAATTTTTTCTAGTTTATCAAATGCAAGTAAATTTTATAGAAAATTTATATTTATACTTCTATCTTTTAATTTATCTATTTATATTTCTCTCTATTCATCTATACATACATACATACTATATATATATACCTATATATTACGAAAACGCTTAAAAAGTAGCACCAAGTGTACAGTTCTATTTCTTCAACTGGTCTTGAAATTTGTTTCTCAAAACATAATTTACACAATTGAAGCTTGTTTTGTTTTTCGTTTATATCTTTTTTATTACTTATTTCTTGTACACGCACACACACATTTAAAAATCTTCGCGTACTTTTCAATATAAAATTAATACGTTTTTATGTTACTAAATCATTTTATTAAGAGTATCGAGTTGATCTCTATCAGATAAACACAGTTTAAAATTAAATTCTTTCAGAAAGGATTGAAGGACATATTCCTTTCTTTTGAATACATAAAAAATAAAATCTTTATAGCTTCAAAACTGCGCATCTGAAATAAAATTCATTTTAACAGAACACTTCATTTCAATTTTATTTCATTGACACTGTGTATTCCATCAAATATAAAAGGTATTTTTCCTCTCAGGCAGATCTGATCCACAGTTTTGACATTATGTTTTGATAGAAAGACACATTTTATTCTGAAAAAAGTAGAATTCTGAGAACGGATAAAATTTATTTGTAGAAATTTACAATAAGTTTAATCGTTAGTGAAATGCAGATTCACGATATTCATAGCAAAAAAGAAGTTTTGAGATCTAATATTCCAGCTTTATATAAAAATGTAGTTATGAATTTTAATTTTTTGTAAAATGTCATACCTATGTGAATAAAGATGAGTATCTAATTAAAATTAATGTTTATATTATTTTTAAAAATATATAAAGCCATATGTAAGTTAATAAGCCATACGTACAAATAGAAAATCATTATAAGATATAAAAGAAAAATTTCATAAAACAAACATAAATGTAGTCTTATTTATTTATTTATAACTTTTTTTTTAACTCTACCACAGATAATTAAATACATATAATATAATATCTCATTTTAATATATATGATGAAAAACTACATTTAAAATTTTATTTCAATTGACAATCCTAGAAGATATTTATATCTACATTTAAGCAATAAGAATATTCTAAGTAATTCTGGAAAATATATATTAATAAGAATAAAAAAGAAATGCTATATAAAATAATAACGTAAAAAAATATTTTACATATTAATTTAAAATATTATAACAACATTTTCAAAAATTTAAAGCAAGAAACTTGCATTGTCTTTTAGCATGTTTTTATAAAGATTTTTGATCGTGTCACGTTGTCACGTTTTTATATTTTGAATTTGGTTACACATCATTTTACAGAGCATCAACATTTTTTAGGTTAATATAATAAATCTTTTCATGTCTCTTGTTCCAACAGTATAAGACAAATTGCAATTTTAGGACTGTTTTCTTAATCATTAAATTTGAATTCCTGAATAAAAAAAATATATATTGTACAAGAGTTGTTGGCTGTTACATTTAAGAGCATCAACTTTGTAAATATCATGTTAAATGTCCAGTTACTATAGATGAAAATTGAATATAAATAATAATTTAAAAAAAAATAAAAAGTTGTGCATTTCTTCTCCGCCTCACAGAGCATAATTTAATTTTGTTTGTTATATTTCTTTTGTAGAAGAAGGAAACACAGAATAAACACTGTCTCAATTATCATAAAAGTAACTTTTTGAGAAATTTCTCATCCTTGAAGCACGTATCCAGGAAATATGCCATAGAGATATCGAATATCGATAATAAAATATATTCTTGCCGCTAAAATTATATTTTAAGTGACATCATTTGGAAAATTTATCAAGCAGTACACAGAAATCAATTTTTCAGAATATGTAATTTAAACCATGTACATAAATCATTAAATAACCTGATATATAATATTATAAATAGTATAGATAAAATCAATTTTCAAAATAATTGATTTAAACCACAAAAGTCTTACTTATTCCAGAAATATTATTGTACAATAAAAATATTTGTTTTTTTTAATGCATAAATTATTAAATCTAAATTAGTAGTTTTCATTGTAGTATGTATGTATATGTAAACGAAATGTAGTATAAAATTAGAAATAAAATAAAGCATTTTCTTATAGATTATTCTTGCATCTAAGAATGAAGGAAAGTTATGAAAAAATATATAAATATAAATTTAAAAAAAATTATATGAACTTAAAAGTTTTCGATGAAATATAACATGCTTTCGTCGTCTTTCACACAAGACAAAATATGTTTTGTATTTAAAATTTTGTCTGGATTATTAAAGTTAAATAATTTTACATTTCTAATTTATTGCAATTATTTTGAAATGCTTATTATGGTTATTAAATGCATAATCTTTAAATAAACGTGCAATTATGGACAATCATTAAAGTTTTTCAAAGATCTGCAAAATTTTTAATAATCAACCAACATCATCTTAAGAAAAATACATGTGATACACTTAAATATTTTACATTATTTATAAACCTGTAATAAGGTGGTCTGCTGTAATAACGCCAGGCGGGGTAATAACGCCAAGTGCTAATATTATGCATAATTATGAAATAATCTGATAAATGACACCCATGTGCTCTGCGCAGAAGGGTTTTGAGTCATATAAATTGCAAAAAAAAAACAGTTTCAAGTTAATTTGTTTTATTTTTAGGTCTTATTGTTTTTACGAGCAACTAAAATTAACGCTTGATCTAAAATTTGCGAGATACGTTTTTTAATGTGAAGACTATTTTTTTTATTCGGAAATACTTTGTTAATTACATAAACTTGTAGTACATTTCATGGACTTTCAAAATGTTGTTGAAGATTTTGGATATCTTCTCGAGATAATTTTTAATTTAAAATGTACAGCGCAATAATTATAACGGGGTAATAACGCCAATCCTTGGCATTAATACCCCGGTTGATTCCCTACAGTGGCCGAGCTACATCATAAATACTGATTCAAATAAACACACTTAAAACTGTGCAATGTTTCTAATAATTCTATTTAAGCAGTCCTTTTTAAGCAAAAAGAACCTCACGGTCTGATATTCTTTTGCTCATCCTTCCCCCCCCCCCCCACACCACACCTTTATTTTTCTTACACTTTCACAAAAAAATTAACATTTTCAATAGCTTAGACTGCAATTTGTCAATTTCTAAGTTTGTAGAGTTTGTATTTTTAGAATTGGGCAATCTACATGCAATTATCCCATCTTATTTGATAGTTTTGTTTGTATGGCGTTATTACCCATATAGGTGGGTAATAACGCCAATAGCATTGGTCAAGAAATCACGCTATTACATTTTAAGAATACATTTCTGTTAAATTATTTTTTTTTATATAGATAGTCAATGAGTTGCTGTATCAAATCATATATTTGTTTGAAAAATACAATCTAAAACTGAGCCGTGAAAATTGGTAGAACCTTAACGTGGCGTTATTACCCCAGGGTGCCTTATAAGAACTTTTCTGTGAGAATTGGACTCTTATCTTAGACTTTTTCAATTTAACATTGTCTTAAGAGCAAAAAACGTTACTTAAGGCTGTTCTTAAATCAAAAAGGGCAACTTTGTGACACATTTATTAATTTATTATTTTTCGGAAATGCATGAAACTAGCAGATGTTATTAATCAGAAACTGTATAATTGCACTCAATTTTCTGTTAAAAAAAATATATTTTTCATAACAAGACGTTTTTAAGCGCATTTAACGAGGAAAGCAGAAAAACCGGTCGAAAAGTAGGAGAAAAACGGGTGATCACGTGATCGAAATAACTTAGAACTGGATAGGTAATTTAACCATCGTAAAATGGAAACATAAGTTCGATTTCAAATCGCTTCCATAGTCAGTGTTCGGGTCAGTCAGGCTTCCATAGTCAGTCCAATGTTACATCTTTCTGTTAAAAAATGAATTTGTAAATGTATCAAAACGTTTTGCGTTTGAGCGGAGCAGTTGAGAACAAACAACAGACTTCATGGAAATTTAACGATAAAAATCATTTACTGAATAAGGATTTCCTTATAATTACTAATAAAGATGCCGCTAAATAAAAAGAAAATTTTCTCCTTCTCAAGAAATTACAATATCCTGTAAAGATATACGTTTATGGATTAAAGATCAGAAAAAGAAATCAAATTTTTATATTTTCTCACTTTTATTCTAAGGATCATTAAATGAACCCCATTATTCAATTTTATTCTTAAGAATGATAAATGGAAAAATGGGTATTGTGTAAATTAGAAGTACTGATTAAAATTTTCATTTTTATTTTTATTTTATTTTTATTATTATGTAAATCCTTAACTTGGTTGTATTTGCGCATTTAGTATATACGTATTTAGTATTATTGCGTATTTAGTACTATTGAATATTAAATCATGAACGTTATTTAAAATATGAATATTCGTGTATGTATACATACATACATATAAATAAAAAGTATAGACAGTATTTGTATTATTTTGTCAAAAAATAAAAAATAAATAAGGTAATCTTAAGAACTTGTGTTTTCAGACTTTTTTTTATCTGTTGGATACATGCGTAATATCACAGACACATTTATTTGTTTAATTTTTGAGTAGTCACTATTTTATTCAGAAAAAAATATCATGTTCATTCATATTTTCCGCCTGTCCTAAAAGCATTTTTTTTTTTTACTATTCAACTGATTTGGTTGTATTTTAGTATTTATCACATATTTTTATGTGTTACTTGCAGCATTAGCGATATTTAAAAGTTAGGATATTCACGTAGCTATATAGCTTAAGATTAATTAAAATTTCAAATAATATTTCAATTGTAGCATTTTTTTTATAAAAATGAACAAAAGAAACTCTTCATTTGAGATCACATATTTTTATGTGTTACTTGCAGCATTAACGATATTTAAAATTTAGAATATTCACGTAGCTATATAGCTTAAGATTATTTAAAATTTTAAATAATATTTCAATTGTAGAAACTTTTTTTATGAAAAATGAACAAAAGTAACTCATCATTTGAGATAATCCTTATTATCTGAACGATGCATGCGTAGTATAAAAAAAACGTATTTACTTTAACACTTGGGTAGTCCTGTTATTATTCAGAACGCTATCATTCCTTTTCGATCATTTTTTCCCCACCTGTTCCAGCATATAGAATGTAGAAATCAATAAATGTTCAATAATTTCAATATTTCCGTTGAGTAATATTATAAACTTGTATTTTAAATAAATTGTATTTTGTTTTCTCTGTACACTTTAAATGTTGACAAAATGTAAAAATGATATGACGATATTGGAGAATTTACCCATTCTTCAAAAGATAACATAGCAATATTCTTAATTGAATGTGGTGTTTGATAAATGTTTGTCATTGTTAGGAATTTACAGATTGTTTTCTTCAGAGAAAATGGATTAGGAGGATATAATTTAAAGAAAGGGCAAAATATTGATATAAATTGAGTTGATATGCCAGTGTGCATTCTAATAACTAAATTTATTTCTAATTTTTTTATCTACCAAGGATATAACAAATCAATGAGTATGCAGGTAAAAGTGATGATTAACATAATGTGCAAGTTTTGTACTTGAGGACACGACCAACTGTTATTTCATAATAAAATAACAACTACAATAAAACGCATGTTACAAGATATCTCTACACGGAATATTGAATAAAACACTGCAATTCACTTTGAATTTCTTATTTACGCATATTTACATTTGTTTTTCCACACTTACCTTTAAGTGAAATGTTATTTCAGGGATTGCTTTATCGTGAATGTTCAAACAACTGCATTTCATTTGAAAAATAAAGTTGTAAGAATATAAGAGCAATGATTTAGATTCATTCAAACTTAATTTTAAAGTAATACATATTTGTCATTATTGAAATATCAAATTACATAAAAGCTCACTTAATATTTGATTTACTAATATTAGTAAAGCATTGAAATAATGGTGAAAATATATAAATTAAGTATGTTAATCAACGGTAATCATATGCGATGATTTTCGATTGATTGATTGATTGATTGATTTTTGACGTCCGATTATCTGCACTAGGGATATAGGACCAGGGGGGAATGCCCTTCGTGGGGGTCTTTCTAAGGGAACCTAACCCGTATTTACGCAAGGTTCGAAGAAAACCACGAAAACTCCGAACGGTTAGGCCGACAGTCGCGATTGGGTTCGAACCCAGCCCTGCCGTCTACCAGTTGAGAGGTCCGAACCTCTCGGATACTGGTGGGGCCGCGATGATTTTCGAATAACAAAATGTATAAATATAACCTCGTGATGCGTAAATTGTTATTCATTATTATTTTTTTTAAAACGTCAAACAATCTTTTTTTTTGTGATAAATGAGAACCCATTGTAAAATAATTTTATCATTGTGCTGCATGCTAGCTATATTCTGTTCACCATTTATATGTCCATTAATGAATGAATATATTTCATTTTTATTTTTTCATTTAATATTATTATTATTATACTTTTTATTACATTATTTATCTGTCCTCATATGATAAAGGTTAATAATAATTTTAAATAACCAATTAATATTTATATGTTACGTCTGCAATATTTTTTACATTCATACAGAATGTTCAAAATATAAAAAAGTGGGCAGTGATGTACATTTAACTGGAGATCTAAATTAGATTTAATCTGATTTGTAAATAACAACCTGAAACAATATATCTTATTACAGCTTCAACTTTAATTAAGCTATGTTCTGAAATGTAAGTATGCAATAAGAAGAGAAATAGAAATAAAAATAAACAATTGTTTTAATCACACTGTTTGTAATTATATTTTTCTAATTATACACTATGTATTTTCATAAAGGTAGTATAAACTAAAACATATTTGAAATATAAACTAGGGAGCCTAAAATACTCATTAGAATAGCCGCCGTAAATGGAGAATTCGTTTAAAATAAATTAGTAAAAATATGCATTGAGCGAATAGAAATCATAGTTTTAACAAACATTTTATTTATAGAACGTATTTTTGTTTTTCATTATATATACAGGAAGTTGATTTTATTCATAAATATATCGCTTACGATTTATTTTTTAAATAAGTTAAGAAGCGATTAAGATTTATATGTATCGTATTTTGTATTGTTCAGAATGAAGCAGGAAATAAACATTAAAAGTATCCCTAACGATGGACATATTTATGCATGTACATATGTACATTTTATGAATTCATCTTCGGTTTTTCTCTTAAAATAAGATTTAAATAGATCACGAATGCAGTATTTTAAATAACGATTTAACGAAGACTAATTACTTAATTATTAATGTTAATCTGTTGATAATCATACATGTGTCGTTTTTTCTACATGTTTCATTTTTTCTACGAATGCAGTATTTTAAATAATGATTTACAGAAGACTAATTAGTTATTTATTAATGTTAATCTATTGATAATCATGCAAGTATCGTTTTTATACCCATCGGTTTTCTGGAGGAAATCCTAAATTAAATAATATAAATGAAAACCTTTAATGTTTAAACAACTTTGATAATTACTTAAATTTCTCAGATCACCATTTCAGTTGTGTGAAGAATAGTTATTTACAGATATTTAATGTCTTAATCAAATTATAATTAAAAAGACTAGTTTTCATGCACTATACACATGCGCAGTTAAGAAATATTATTTGATTGGATTGCCGTATTTACTCTTGTATACCGCGCATGCGTCTATAACGATAAAAAAATATTGACTTATATTTCGACAGCATTATTCGCAACAAAATGAGAAAGGAATGTTTATTATTATTAAATTTAATATGCATATATTCGGATTGTAAGATGATGGAATTTAACAACGAAATTTACAATAATCTTTAAATGATACCATTTCTTTATAATATAAAATGAATGTGTTCAATAGACTGATATGTCTTAATACATAAAATAATTTATGTTATTTTTTATAATATGAAATTAAATTTTAAAATTCATTACAAAGCTTCTTTATAAAATCTATTTACTTGAACATAGTTCCTGCTCTCGTAGCGAAGTACTTTTTGAAATGATTGTCTTTCACTTCATTCCGTTTAAACGTGGCTCATTGAGAATCTAAAGCACTTTTCAAACTACAATTTAAGCAACCATTTCAAGTGATCATTTATCAGCGTAGTTCATTTTAAATGAATAAACTCTATATAAACTTTTGTGTTTAATTAAAAAGAAATCAATAAAGAGGAAATATATTTATGAAGAGCACAGAATTTATAAATTTTCATCTATTTCCTATAACATATTATATATATATATATGTATATATATATACACACTATATTGCCATTGATTATGGGACACTTGCGATTTTAGACATTTTACTAAATATCTAGTAAAATACATGAGGAATCATCTGTAAACTCTTAGTGTATAAATATAATAGTATACGTCATACAACTCCATGAAGATTTTTTACCGAAACTCCATAGGGGACCGTCAACAAATTAAAAAAGAATGAATATGTTTTGAATAACCCTGTCAAAACGAATATAGCAAAAGCGCTCAAACTCTAGATTATGATTGAATGCCTTATTGTAATACACTGTGTTCATTTTTATGCAAATAGCATGCATACTCGCAGAGTAATTAAGGTTTTTATAAAAATGGCCCAAAATTTTTCTAAGTTTTTCCTTTATAATTTTCAGAGTTCTTAATATAAAATAATATTTTTTTCAGAAAATATGACAAACAACATTTCACACAGTACCCTGTAATCAGAATTAAAAAATAATAAAAAATTGTATGAAAAATAGGTAGGTTTACTAAATAATTTTTTACTGCGCATGCGTCAAAGATATCAAAATTTCATTTGCATATTATGTTAGCTAAATATATAGAGCAACTTTTCTAAAAGTCTCAAAATTATAGCTTGAAAATTCTGAAAGTAATCGTCTATAGAAAAAGGACAAAATCCGTTGTTTCCAAAATGGAGCAAAAAAATGAGGGATTTTATCCAAAAGTAGTCGTAACATCCCGTATTGTGTATTCTATATTGACACTAATCAATGAACATATGGATACATCCCCTCTTGTTTTTGCTTCATTTTGAGAATAACGGATTTTCAACTTATTCAATTGACGATTATTTTCAGAATTTTCAAGTTATGATTTTGTGACTTTCACAAAAGTTGCTCTATACATTTAGCTAACTTAATATGCAAATGAAATTTTGATATCGTTGACGCATGCGCAGTAAAAAATTATTTAGTAAACCAACTCATTTTGTATACAATTCTCATTATTTTTTAATTCTGATTACAGTGTACTGAGTGCAATGTTGTTTGTCATATTTTCTGAAAAAAATATTATTTTATAATAAGAACTCTGAAAATTATAAGGAAAAAACTTGGAAAAATTTGGGACCATTTTTATAAAAACCTTAATTACTCTGCGAGTATGCATGCTATTTGCATAAAAATGAACACAGTGTATTACAATAAGGCATTCAATCATAATCTAGAGTTTGAGCGCTTTTGCTACATTAGTTTTGACAGGGTTATTCAAAAAATATTCATTCTTTTTTAATTTGTTGACGGTCCCCTATGGAGTTTCGGTAAAAAATCTTCACGGAGATGTATGACATATGCTATTATATTTATACACTAAGAGTTTCGAGATGATTCCTCATGCATTTTTCTAGATATTTAGTAAAATGTCTAAAATCGCAAGTGTCCAATAATCAATGGCAATATAGTGTGTATATATATATATATAAAGAGAGCGAGACAGAGAGTTTCATACATAGATAGATAGATACATACCATCTTATAGAATCCC
Organism: Maratus speculifer; assembly: GCA_964019185.1. Lineage (NCBI taxonomy): Eukaryota > Metazoa > Arthropoda > Arachnida > Araneae > Salticidae > Maratus > Maratus speculifer. The sequence goes on along the minus strand of OZ025297.1, from coordinate 43,220,500 downwards.
ACTCAATACATTTGATCGTATGCAGCGTTTATTGCAGTTCCATATATTGATCTTCGATTTATTCTGTTGAGCTGATACAGAGTATCAGACCAGATTATGTGATCTTTAAGGTTAGCTGGGTGAAATAGTCCTCTAGTATTCGTTCGGGATGGCTCAGTTGGACGAAGACTGCCGGCATCATCCAATAGATCTCTGACCTAAACATTTTTCACCGACTTCGAAAATTTGTTAAAAATCACACATCTGTTACAAATTCAATACAGCCAGAATTTCAAGTAGATATGTAAACACAGTTAAATAAGTATCAATTCATCTTTCTTTTCTTCAAATAAATAAAATGTAAAATCATTTAGTTTAGTATATAATAGTTGACTAGCATTTCGTTGCCGAGAAACTTAAAAAAAATAAAATTCACTTTTGTGTGATTTTATATCTTGGGAAAGTATTTCAAATGTGTCGCGTTTTCAGAAGTCTAACTGCCTTGTTCAATGCAGAGTACTGACTTGTTTAAAATTACTTCATTTTTCCATTGATACTTTTCGAGTCCCAATGATTTGAATGTGCCTAGTTTTTTTCTTTTTTTTTTTTTTACATCAAACCTCATTTCAAAAGAATCCGTAACAAGATACACAAGAATTTATTTGGACGTACAGGAGATAATACAAAACCGAGTTGAATGAACCGTATCACATAGTAATCAGTAACATACAACACAAGATAAGAATGCAACCAACGACGGGGAAAAGTAATCTTAAATTTTACGATAATTTCAATGGACCAATTCATAAAGATATCAAACACATTTAAACTGAAAAAGAAGTACCTTTAATGCACCATTTTTGTACACTAAAGGTACTTCCTTTTCAGTTTACAAAAATGGTTACAAAAATGGTACTAAGAAGAATAAGTTAATTTTATAATATACAGAAGAATAAGATAAATTATCATATTGCAGAATGTAGGTATATCTAAGCAAATTTTAAAAAATAATAATAATTCCGGATGAAATCGTATTCAAAGAACGATTGAAAAGAATGCACCTTTGATCATCAAAAATGCAATCATCAATGCAAATATCAATATACACATATTGATAGTACAAAATGTATTTCATTGTTAAAACTTAAAACACATGCTTTTATTTTATATAAAATGACGTAACATGCATCCACTGAAAAATTACATTTTTACGATCCAGTCTTAAACAGCAATTTCCTACTCGGCTATAAACATCGGCTATCTAATAGTTCATATAGTTTATGATATAGCTATATGATATAGTTTATCATATAGCTTAGTAGTTTAAAAAAGTGTCACTAGTGATTATCTCATGCAATGATACTTCTTTCTTTTGCGGCTCGAGTATAAAAGGTAACGTTATTTTTTGCAGACAGCTGGCCGATAGAAATGGCATATTGGCCGGGAGCTAATATATGAATCAAGTGTGCCATAATAGGTCTTCTCATATCCTGACCCCAGTTTTTAGAATTGTACATTAGGGTGGATCGAAAAATTTTTTTTCACTGTGTCAAAACCTACCTATGCGGAAAAGATGTTCTCTTGGATGGAGATTAAGGGAAAAATAATTAAAAAAATTAATTTTAAATTTTAATACTGCCACAATGAGGTTGAATTTCGAAAAAAAGTGAAAAAAGACCTAATTTTGGCTAGATTATTTTTTATTCAATAATAGTTTAAAAAGTTATCCAAAACCTACCTATGTGTACAAGATGTTATATTATATGCTGAGTATGAGAAAAATAATTTAAAAAATTTATTTCAAAATTTAAATCTACCGCAATGTGGCTCAAATTTATGTATTTGAACGTTTTTACGGTAAAAAATCAACTTTTGTTTTGTAAAATAAAATATGAATTTTAGACATTTTTAACATTTATTACAATGAGGGGATATTTAATTGATTACAAAATAAAGACTTTAGTTTCTTATTTAACAGCTTCATTAGTATTAAATCAAGAAAATTCGTCAACATTGCAATTGGCGATAATGACGTTCGGTATTGAAAATCGACATGAGATTTTGTAATTCAATTCAATTTTTATAAAACTGTCTCTTATGTATGGTCCATACACAGCAGAAATACTTCCGTGACTCTTTTGATTATTAGTTTTGTAGAATGAGAGTTGCGCGAATAGATATTATTGATAGTAGATGTTATTGCCACTGAAATGATTGCTGGATTTACATATTGCTTCTGAAATCATGTCGTTACTAAATCCGCCAGTTAGTGGAGGTTCGACACATTTTCCTTTTTAATTAAATCTATGAAATCCGTCGCAAAAGGTCAAAAAATCTGGTAAATGGAAAATATAGATAGTTTTTATGTAATGATTAGGATTACAGCAGACCGTTTGATTTCACTCGCGCGTTTTTAGAATTCATATACTGACATAAATGAAATTACAAAAAGCTTCTAGCATGCTGCGAATGATCTTTCTATTTCACCAGTGAAACATTTGTGCCCAGCCGCGGTTCCATCCACGCTGCAAAAAGATGACATAGTGAAACTTTATTGGTGTGTAACTAGCACAAAAAACATTGTAGTGGACGCTTGAAGATCAGTCCCATATTTCGAATAACACATCCTTTAACATCTATATTAACAGATATTACGTCACAACGGATAGCAACCAACTTTGTTACATGTATATTATTGTTAACACATGACAAAAAATGTACGTCGTGTTTTCAAATTGTTTGGTACTCTCCCGGAATTTATATATATGTGGCCGATGTATTCGGAACCCAGTTCTTTTTCAAGCTCAAGTCTGCTTCTATTATCATTTTTTTTCTGTTGTTTTCTAGTGATGCAGTCAGTCTTTACACCCATAAAAGTTTAAAGAAAATGGCCATGGTCATAATCTTTTACAAATGACTAAAGAGAATGACTAAAACGATGGAGTGGTCTTTGGTTTGTTTTGTCATGCCGATTTTTTTCTGTCAGTAGCATTAGATTCATAGTTTTGTGAGATAATGCCCACGTCTTGAAGTGCACCAGACACGATGGCAGCACCTGCTTTATCGGAAGTGCCCAAACTGTCCAATATTCTGATGATGTGACACCTAGCTCGGCAGCATTTTGGCTTTTCAATGATAGCTGATGATGTAGAAAAGTGAGTTTGCTCTCAATACGTCGGTTTAGTTTACACTCAATATTCATATTTATATTCAAATCTATTGAACTGAAAAAAATAGGCAGTATTTTTGGAAAGGTCCAAAAGACTGTAGTAGCTTTCAGTATCTTATTTTGTTTTACAGGAATTAAGAAGAGCGCAATATTTGTCATTAAACAGTTTAATTTTTCTTAAAAGGCTGCTATGGTAAGTTATTGAGATTGAATCTCATTTACTTGTCACTAGTAACTTATTAGCAACTCCTTCTCACTGGCAGGAAATAAATAGATGTTGACCGATTTCTTTCTTCGGTTATTCTTTAAATACCAATAAGTAAATTTTATAACTTTTTGTATAAGGGAGCATATTTACTGGCATATCAAAGCTAGAACCAAATAGGGTGTAATTCATATCTCTCTCTTTTTTTATTTTTTTAAACAACGCCATGGTACAGTAATATTCAAGGTACACTAAGCTACACAATACACAAGCAGACAAATTCTAACTGAAAAAACTGGAACTGCCAGTTTTTCGAAACTTTAAATTATTTGCAGGAGTATTAAATTTCAAAATTAGTTTTATTTATTTATTTAGTTAGTTAGTTTTACTTAATATCCATGCAATATAATATTTCTTACGCAAAGGTAAGTTTTGATTGATATTAAAATGTTTATTTTGCGTCAAAATTAAATCTAACCAAATTTAGATCTTTTTCCGTTTTTTCAATATTTTATCGAATTTTTAACTTTTTTGTGGCAGTATTAAATTTTGAATTTATTACTTATTGTTGTTTTTTACTTAACCTCCATACGATATAACATCTTTTCCGAACTGTTGGATAAAAAAAAATTTTAAAGTAATTAGTTTTTGACAAAAATAACCTAACCAAAATTCGGTCTTTTTTTCAAATTTTTTCGAAATTTCAACCCTTTTGTGGCAGTATTAAATTTTAAAATTAATTTTTTTTATTATTTTTCCCTTATTCTCCATACAATAGAACATCTTTTCCGCATAGGTAGATTTTGATTAATGGTAATTTTTTTTTCGCCATAGACAATCGATCCACCCTATTGTACATGTCATAGATTTTCATAACCATTACACACAGGCACATAAACAAACAGAACGAAACTTTCTTTTATAAAAATGATATGAAAATTTTAAATATAAAAGCTGAAGTTGCGTATTTTTTTCTTTCAAAACAAAACTTTTATAATGAAAAAAAAATCAGAAGCATAGAAAAATTTAAATGTGAACTTCAAAAAACTTTTAAATTGTCAAAAAGTGTCATGAAGTAGTTCATTTGTGTAATTTTCTATTTACCTCGTTAACAATTTTGAAATTGTTTTGAGATTAATAAAATAAATGACATATTTTAAATTTTACAAAGCAACATTATTTTTAGGAAAACAATTCTTTTCAGTTAGGAATGTTATATACATCTTATTTGCCCCCAAAGTCAGGATAAAATGCTAGCCTGTGATTAGAATTCAGCTAATAAAAGTTTAAAATTTCAGACATTTGTATGAAATTAGTTCATGACATATGAGTTGTATCTGAGTTTATAAATATGTAAGTATTTTTTAAAAAGTTTGCCTTTTTTTGAAAAAAAGCAATTGTTCAAATATTTCAATAGCGAAAAAACAAAACTAGTCAATCTGTTATTCACCGCTAAGATCATAAACATATCAAGATATTAAAAAAATAAATGCATAAAATATATAACAAAAGGACTTCAGTACCACATTTTATCCTTTTAATTATACTTAGTATATTCTTTTAATGCAGATAAATTTAAAACTAGGTATAATCAGTAACATGAATCTTCGGAGTATATTTCTTTATGAATAGCAAAAATAAACATAATAACTTAATGCCTTAAATAACCTAGCTGTGTGGATAAATCCAGAGAGCTAGAAAGTCGCATCTACAGCTTTTTCTGACATTTATTTTTTAGTAACTTAATAAAGTACTAAAAATAATACATTCTAAATATAGATTGCTTCAACGTAATCTTATAATTAACACAATCTAGAAATAATATTTCTTTTACATGTATATATATATATACGATCTAGAGGTGAAAACATCCCTTGGTTTAATAAGATTCATTTAGACAGAAGAGAAAAAAATATAGCTGGCGTTGACTGATTTAGCATTCGCAGAATAAATGTTACTCTAGGATACAATAACTGTTAAAACAGTCTATTTTTATCGCATTTATCAGTATCTTAGAATAGATATTGCCTAAAGCAAATTTTCTCTTTTGTGAAATATCTTATTAGGAAATATGTATTTATAAAATGTGAATTAGATTTATTGAGATTCAAACAGACAATTTTCTTCTCGACTTTAAAATTATATTTTAAATAATATCATTGTGTTATTTTATGAAAACATCCATGGAAATACACACACACATATATAAACATATATATTAGAATATAGAAATGTAAAATAGTTTGATTAATTGATACGAAAAATTTGGTCATAAATTATAAAAAATAAAATTTTTATGAAAGTTTTTTTTTTCCAGAAAATTTTATTTACGCCATAAAATATTTGAATATTTTATGTTTTTAGTAAAATATATTTATTTTTAATAGTAAAATTAATACATTTTACCGTGGTATTTGTCTCCTGTAATAAAAAACAAAATTTCAAAAATAAAAATACTATTTAAAATTCGCAACAATAAAATTATTAAAATCATAGTTTAAATTTTAATTATAAAGTATGGAATCTTTAAACATAAAGAGTAATTTTTTTAAACTTATCCTACTTTAAGCTTTATATATTTCCCTGAATACAAATATATAATAGAAATATATAGGTAGAACGAACGTGCTCTCCTAACATTTGTCTGCATTTTCAGCAATATGAAAACATAAAATCCTTATCTAACTTTAAACACCATTACCAATTTAATACACTTATTTTTGGATGCATTCGTAATTATGTAATACGTAGTACTTACAGTCGTCTTTCAATCCATCCATCTGTCCGTCTGTCCGCATATATCAACACAAAATCCCCCAAAGTGAAACGTTTGAAATTTAAAATGTATAATTGTTGCATAATTTTGTCGAATTATTTCAAATTTTAAGAAAATCAGATGTATAGCAGCAATGGATATATCGACAATTACGGGGTTATACAAATTATTCCATTACGGTCAATGAGAAAAATAGTTTCACATTAATGTTAATGCGTACTCTTTCGAAAATAATGTAATTCATGTGCATTTATAAAATATATACTAATTACATATCCTGTGTATTCTGTGGTGCCAAGAATGTTTTTTATTAATACAGTGGTGGTCAGAATTGTAAGAACAATTGAAAATTGCGCAGAACAAATTATTTCTAAGCTAAATAAAGGGAAATTTATACACAAAATGCTTTTCTATGCTAGGCATCATTCTAGAATGCAAAATATTGGAAAATGCAAAATATAAATGTTTTGTCACAAGTAAAAAAATGTGTCATTGTAAAATATTGGACAAAATTATAAGGTCAATGAATATTTTTGTCTGAAATACACTGATAATTAATAATCTCCCCGCTTCTTCTCAATCACTCTTATCAGTCTTGACGTCATGGAGTTTGACAATTTCTTAAGAACGTTCTTGGAAGATTTTGAGAAATCTTTTTCGATGGAAGACTTGAGTTCTTGCTTGTTTTGAGATTATATACCATTTTTGCATACTTTGTGTGCCGGAATACCCAAAAAAGTTTTCCACATTTTTCAGATCAGGACTTCTGGCCGGCCAATCAAGTAGTTTCACGGAATTAGGATTATACCACGAGTTTGAAGTTTGGGAAACATGAGCCGAAACATTGTCCTGTTTGGAAAAATAGCCTCAGGTCGCTATTAACGGCGCTTCTGGTAACAGAGTATCGCCCAATACATCAATGCAACTCTCAGAATTCCTCCTACTCGGCACAAAAACTATTGGAGTAGTTCTACCAGTTGTGAAACTTCCTCAGACCGTTACTGAATCACTTCCAAATATATGCTTTCAGAAAATCGTTTTTTCTCTACGTACATCATACTAGAAGTGGCAAAAACAGTCTAGTCTATCCAAATTAATCTTTTTCTCATCGGAAAATACAGAATTAAACTTTTTTCCCATAGTATTGCAGTTTTAGGCAAACTCCATCCTCAGTCTCTCATGAACTTTTGTAAGACGCTATCTTCACCCGCGTTCACTATAACAAAGCTTTTTCTTTCTTTTTGTAAAACACGACGAACAGTTCGAGCACTTACATTCTAAGTTCCATTCACTGTTTTTTCCGTTTTTTGGAGCAAGCTCGCCTCATTATCATTCTTTTCCCCAGTACAGAAACAAAAGACAGCCTGCTTGTATGTCTTTTCCGTCCATATTTTCCGGTATTTTTAAGATAATTGTAAATAACCGTTCTTTATCTATTAAACTTTGTAGCACTTTAGAATAGAGAAAGACCGGCCTTTTTAAATGCATCCATTTTTCCTTTCTGAAACTTCAAAAGCTTCGCACCTTGCGGCATAAACAAACAAACAAACAAAAACCAGAATAATACGATCCCAAACGCTTAATGCGCATTTATATCGTCTGGAAATTCTGTGTGCAGAGTAAAAACATGCAAATTTTACTTTTAGAACACACAAATACAGTTGTTCTTATAATTTTGTCCAAAATCAATGGTTGTATAAATTTATAATGCATTTTATGAATAAGAATTTACCACATATTTCCGTAAAAACATAAAAAAATAATCTTCATTTTTCACTGGCTTCCAGCCGTTAAATTTTCATAAGTCTGCCGCCAAATATAACCAAGATATGGCAATTATTGTCTTGCTCTTATAATTTTGACCACCACTGTATTCAGGACAAAAGTATTCAATTATACAGGAGGAAGCATTCTTTATTTATACCAGCATATTTCATATTTTATGAACTTGATATATGTTATTGAAATTCTAGCAAGATTAGGTTATTTACAGGGGCAATCAAAAGTTTTCCGTAAGTTACTTTCGAATATTTGGCCTATGGAAAAAATAGTTCAAATGAATTTTAAAGATGTTATATTTTGTCAAACATACTAAAGTTTATGTACTATTACGAAGTGCACTAAATTATGTATTCTAAAATTAGGCGGTGAATGTAATAGTTATTATTCCTGCACAGAGCCACACAAAAGTATTCTATTACACATTGGTATAGGATGAAACAATGTTTCGGGTATATTAAAATTATATTACATATTTTCACATTTTATGAAATTGATATACGTTGCTGAGGTTTGCTACAAGTTAATTCCTCTATAATAGAAAGCATTTAGTATTTACAGAGACACACAAAAGATTTCGGATACTGTATTGTATCCGAAGTACCATATATTTTTAAAACTTAGTTATATTACGAATGTACCTTATTTGCTACGTCTGGCATGCAATTTCTGACTTGTTTGTTACAGACGTCTTAGTTTTCATCGACTCAAAATATGGTGTTTAAAAACTTTTTATTGTTTCTGTTAGATGAAAAAAAAAGTCCCACTTTGATTATGTGCTAAACATAAAAATTATTGAATCTATGCACCAAGTGAATTTATTCTAAAAAAAATTTGCAAAAATTAAAAGTACTTGCTCTTATAGCATGCAAATAAGAAAAACTGAACAAAAATTTATAGAAATTTAATTAATATATATCTATTTCCGTCTCTATATTTATCTATGCATAGATGTATTGTTTAATTATTAATCATAACACTCTATATTTTTACATCATTTTAGGGGTAACTACAGTGTCTCGCATGTTTTTTTGTCTGTTACATACATTTTAATAATGTTATTATGATTTATTTTTTATGTTTTTATTTTTTACTTTTTATTTTGGTTTGATGTGTATTGGTATTCCAACTTTGTATTATTCTGCATTTTCATGGCTAATACGAATATGAAACAGCACACATTACTCCTAGATCCCTAATATTTTGTTTTGAACGAATTTTTTATGGATTTAATGCTTTCGATTATTCATTTTAATATAATTTTTCCCTTTTTCAATGTGGTAATTTGAATTAAATTTAATGGTTCATATATACACTATATTGCCATTGATTATGGGACACTTGCGATTTTAAACATTTTACTAAATATCTAGAAAAATAAAAGAGGAATCATCTCGAAACTCTTAGTGTATAAATATAATAGTATAAGTTATACATCTCCGTGAAGATTTTTTCTCGAAACTCCAAAGGAGACCGTCAACAAATTAAAAAAGAATGAATATCTTTTGAATAACCCTGTCAAAACTAATGTAGCAAAAGCGCTCAAACTCTAGATTATGATTGAATGCCTTATTGTAATAAGCCTTGTTCATTTTTATGCAAATAGCATGCATACTCGCAGAGTAATTAAGGTTTTTATAAAAATGATCCCAAATTTTTCCAAGTTTTTTCCTTATAATTTTCAGAGTTCTTAATATAAAATATTATTTTTTTCAGAAAATATGACAAACAACATTGCACACAATATCCTGTAATCAGAACTAAAAAATAATGAAAATTGTATGAAAAATGAGTTGGTTTACTAAATAATTTTTTACTGCGCATGCGTCAATGAAATCAAAATTTCATTTGCATATTATGTTAGCTAAATGTATAGAGCAAATTTTGTGAAAGTCACAAAATCATAACTTGAAAATTCTGACAATAATCGTAAATTGAATAAGTCGAAAATCCGTTATTCTCAAAATGAAGCAAAAACAAGAGGGGTTGTATCCATACATTTATTGATTAGTGTCAATATATAATACACAATATGGGATGTACTACTGCATTTGGATAAAATCCCTCATTTTTTTGCTTCATTTTGGAAACAACGGATTTTGTCCTTTTTCTATAGACGATTACTTTCAGAATTTTCAAGCTATGATTTTGAGACTTTTACAAAAGTTGCTCTATACATTTAGCTAACATAATATGCAAATGAAATTTTGATATCTTTGACGCATGCGCAGTAAAAAAATATATAGTAAAGCTTCTCATTTTTCATACAGTTTTTATTATTTTTTAATTCTGATTACAGAGTACTGTGTGCAATGTTGTTTGTCATATTTTCTGAAAAAAATTATTTTATATTAAGAACTCTGAAAATTATAATGGAAAAACTTGGAAAATTTTGGGATCATTTTTATAAAAACCTTAATTACTCTGCGAGCGTGCATGCTATTTGCATAAAAATGAACACAGTGTATTACAATAAGGCATTCAATCATAATCTAGAGTTTGAGCGCTTTTGCTACATTAGTTTTGACAGGGTTATTTAAAAGATATTCATTCTTTTTTAATTTGTTGACGGTCCCCTATGGCGTTTCGGTAAAAAGTCTTTACGGAGATGTATGACGTATACTATTATATTTATACACTAAGAGTTTCGAGATGATTCCTCATGTATTTTTCTAGATATTTAGTAAAATGTCTAAAATCGCAAGTGTCCCATAATCAATGGCAATATAGTGTATATATATATGTATGTGTGTATATGTGTGTGTATATATATATAAAGATAGATAGATATATACAGGGTGGTGTTGTCTGGATAATACGTTTAGTTAATTTAATATATTTAAAAAAAATAGTGGGAAATTCATTTGTTAATGTTGTACAAAATTAATATGAAGATTAAATAACACCAATGTATGGATTATTGTTTAGTTATATCTCCTATATTAATAATTTTAATCATTTACATTAATAAATTGCACTTCACTTTTAATAAATGAGTGTACTATATCACTATTAAATGTATAGGGTACATAAGTTATTTTTTAATCTTTAATTTTCCTTAATTAAGATATTGAGTTCAGCCTAGCATAGTCAAAATAAATGTTATTGATTTAAATAATAATAATAGGGTAAATTATGGTGTATGGTTTAATTTTTCTGTTATTACATTATTCTGCTTTTAATTAATTTATTAATTTAATATTATGATGTATACGATAAGTCGTTTTTTGCTTTTATTATCTCCATTTGTCTGTCATATGATATATGAATACTTCATGTTTTAATTTATAAGGTGCGATGTCAGGGTTAAGGTAGGGCATTTGGGATTCATTCTACTTTATAGCTCATAACTGTTTTATTCTCTCCATATCCACTATAGATTACTTGGTATTTCTTTAATTAATTTTGGTTTTATGTGTGTAGGTAGTCCCAAATTCGTATTGTTTTGCTTTCCTATGGCAAATACGAAGATGACACCACACACTCCATTTGTAGTTCCAAAGTATTTGGGACCTGAAGATTCTGCTTTAGTTCTACAAATTCCATTTGTATTCTTCTTATTATTTTTCCTTCTTTACTCAATGTGAAAAAATTTATTAAATAAATGGTTAATTTCAAATAGTTAATATTGTTTACTATTAATGGTCTTATATATATCTTTCAACTATAAATGTTCAAAATATAAAAAATTAGCCACTAACTTCAAATTTTCACTTAATTATAATAGTGTATAAACATATTTTATGACCAAAACAAGCATTAATTTGTAATTCCTACTTGTGAAACTTTAAATATTTAATACATTAACAACTAACTTAACTTTATTTAAAAAAAAAAAACTACTCATTTTAGTAATATCAGGAAAAATAAAGTATTACTTGCACTAAAAAACATTATTTTTGTCTCAACATAGCTGCACAAAACAATTTTAGTATTTTTTTTATTTCCAATACTTTCGAAAAATTATGGATTTTCAGTAAATTAATAAATAAAAGTTCCATTTTTTGAGAATTAAAAAAAAAACCATATCAGATTTGATGATAATTTTACGGATGTTCTAAGCAGAAAATTCTTCGAATTCTTCGAATCTAAACTGGCCTGAATGAATAATTTAAGTATTAAAATTAAAACAGAAGTCAATGTATTCAAAATTTCCAATTTTATTTAAGTGAAAATCATAGATTAATACGTAAGATCTCTGCCATAAATTTTACATATCTTACTTACAGCAAAATACTTATTCCCATTCATAAAAATGCATTAGAATAGACAAAGTTATTGGAAAATTTATGGGAAAGTTCATTTAAAAGAAAATAATTTCTTTAGAAAAGTGAGTTATCAGAAAACGAATTGAAAAATGCTTCACTTCTCGTTAAAAGATTCGGATTTTTTTTTTAAGAACGCATTATTAAATGATAAAACTGTAGAAAATATATTCAGATTTTATGTTCACATTTTACATCAGATGGTTCTCTCTTTCAATGCAACGATTATTCAGAGAATTATTTTCTTTTAAAATTTGTTATTGAAAAAGAAAGTTTAAAGTAAAATTATTCTGTAATAGTTAAATTATTGATTACCTAGCAGTTCTATATGCAAATTTTATGCATAAGATGTCCGCGTTTACAGACTTACACATATATATATATATATATATACACTGGTAAAAACAATTGAAGGGACAATTTTAACGAACAAAATAAGGTATACCTATATGCAAATAAGGTATCAAATGATAATTAAGATCATTACGGACAAACCTGCTGCACAGTGATCTGCGTCGCCATAAGGTAGTGGCGCTGCGATCGCTTTTGTGTAAAGATACTTCATTTGCTCTCTGATGCTTGTAGCGTGAGGACATTTTGAATGCTCGTAGACTCACCCAATCCTTAATTTTTGAATTTCTTTTTAAACCTATCGTTAATATGGCTAGTCGTCATCGTCTAGATGATGCAACAAGATGGCGGATTGTTGGAAAACTCGAGGCCGGCCAATCAAAAACTATATGTTTTAAAGAGATCAGGGTTCCGAGAAATGTGGTCTCCACTCTGTGGAAACAATTCGCAGAGAGAGGAACAGTGGTCCGCAGAGCTGGTCAAGGCCGTAAGAGTGCAACAACGCCAGCGGAAGACCGTTTTTTGAGAGTTTTAGCTAAAAGAGATAGGTCCGCTACAGCGACACAACTGTCTCGTCACCTGTATAATGCAACAGGAACATCTATTTCACGTATAACAGTCACCCAGAGACTTAATGCAGGTGGATTGTATGCCAGACGCGCTGCAGTCTGAATCCCTTTGAGTAGGAACCACAAAAAGGCTCGCCTAGCATGGAGCCGAGAACACCTGTCTTGGACGAAGGATAATTCGGGGGGGGGGTACTCTTCAGTGATGAGCCACGATTCAGTCTGGACAGTGACTCAAGACGCGTTCTTATGTAGAGAGAGCCCGGGATTCAATATCGGCCCTCTAATATTGTCGAAAAGGACCATTATGGTGGAGGTGGTTTGATGGTCTGGGCAGTCATCATGGCAGACGAGCGTACCGACCTCCATGTGTTTGATAGAGGTATTCTGACAGGTCAATGATACAGGGACGAGATTCTTGCACCCTATGTGCGACTTTTTCACGGAGCATATTCTTGTGTTTTGTTTGGAACGTTTCGTTTCTAAACCCGTTCCGAAAAAAATAAGTGATCGTTACATTGCATCAATTTGGCCGCAAAAGACCTCTTGACATTGACCGACAAAGTTCAATAATTTTTAGACATGTGCAAGAAAAATAATTGAATAATAAAATAAAGCTTACCTGCAGAAACTTGAAAAAAAAGGAACACAAAAACAACAAGAAGGATGCAGGACATTTCTCTTCTTTTAAAAAGAATTTTTATTTATTTATTTTTTTGTTGTAGAAAAAAAAATCTTGTTTAATTATTTTTTTCGCTGACGGCAGATGTAAATACAATGTGGTCTCTCATTTTTTTAGAGACCTGGGACTTTAACATCTCATTTAAAAATTCCACACTTGGGGAAATTAAGAAAAATACTTGAAAATGAATTAAATTTTCTCCTGGGAAATAAGGGGAGACATATTCCTTTTTTGTAATCCTTATGTAAATTCTTTGAATGCGATGAAGTTGCAACAGAAAAGTAATTACGCATATCGACAAAACATTTCCATACACCTCAGGTTTTACTTCTGATTTAGATTACTTTTCGTATCAAAAAATGATTTCTTCCATCCGTTAGGAACAATAAACGCAGACATTAGACTAGCACACCCTTTCAGGATTCTGTACAGTTCTGCTCTCAACATTTTACTTTTGATTTTTAATTATTTTTCGTATCAAAAAGATGATTTCTTCCGTCCGTTTCGAACAATTATCTCCGACAACCGACACACACATTTTCACCGCAACACTCTATACCGTTCTCTACAGACTTCTGCTGACTTCTGCTAACTTCTACTAAGAAGCGAAAGCTGCAGCCAAGGGAAGAAGGGAGGGGTTGCCATAAATTCAAAAATACACCAACTGGCAGGGCTAAAGGAGTGGCGATAAAATAAAGAGGCCAAGAGCTTCGCCATTAATAGGGAAATTGCATTTTTAAGAATAAACTTTTATATCACCAGAAAGATGCGGAGCCAAAAATGTATATTAGGACTCACCTATTTTTAAATTACGCATCAGAAGAATAGAATCTGATTGGACACTAGGAGGGGTAAAAAAATTACACCCCATCGAACATTCGAGAAAACACAGGAAAATTCCACAACCGGAAGGAACAAATTCAAACTGATTTCAACATTTTGAAATCAACAAAAAGTTAGGTAAGAAAATGAACTTTACAGGAGAGATTAAAAATGCGAGAATTAAGATAACTTTTAGAATGCAAATTTTTATAATAAATGAATAAAGATTAAAACAAAAATAGACGATAAATTAAATTAAAAATATGGCAGAGGTTAAGAGTAACCACAACATATTACCCCGGCCTCCCCAAGAGAAAATATTGGTGAGATGTACAAATTCAATCATTTTTACATCGAGACAATATTTTCTAAATTATGCATAATGAACATATAAATCAGTCATAAATATAAATAAACTAATGAGAATCACATGAATATCAATAATTGCTTTACATGACATTCATTAATAATAAAAAATTACTATCATAGTTATAGTTCAAATGATAATGCACAATAAATTGGCAAACATCTAAAATAACTGTTTGTTCTCAAAAAGGAAAATATCTTGTTTCAAAATAAAGTTTAGAACAGTATATGTACTTGTAGAAAATGGTCACAGTCTTTAGTTGAGAGTCTCTTGACTGAGTCGTGCAATTGCAAGTACAATAATATAAATTAACACCAGCATATATAAAAATTGTTACGTATAATAAACATATATATATATAGTCAGCATATATTAAAAAGAAAAGGATTTATAATACTGTACATATAAGCAAACGATATTAAAAGACATAAATCGATAATCATGTTAAATTCAATAAATTCAATTTTTGAGAATTTCAATTCATCAGAATTTTCCTATGACAGAAATTGGAAAATGTATATAAATGATCAAGAGAGAATATTTAGATTCTCAAGAAAAAAATATATACATACAGTACTTTCCAATATATCAACTTATCTTGACAGAATAGGTTTAATGTCAAGCAATTCAACAACACCTTCAAAGTAAATAAAAGATGCAAATCAAAAAGAATATTTTCAAAGTGAATAAAAGTAAATACCAAAGAGAGAATATTTAAACTCTCACAAAAAGAAGAAAAATGCTATTCTCCAACAATAATACTTTCAAAATTACAACAAGGCAAAGAGAGGATATTTAAACTCTCATAAAAGCATTTAAATAAATATCAATCCACTGCATAACATGAAAAATGTCACTTTACAAAAATTATCACATAAAATATTTATAATATCTTGAATACCTATTGAACATGTTTAATTCAAATATTCAAACCTTTGTAAATAATATTTGATCATGTTTTATCTGTAAAATAACAAATATTTTCTTTTCTATATACAAGGAATGACTTAAAAAAATATCTTTGGATCCAAAGTATATACTTGTTATATATATATAAACCTTTTTCTTTGAACTTTTAAACACTTAAATACACAGAAATACCTATTCTCAATCATTTTTTTTTTTTTTTTTTATTTTTTTTTTTTTTTTTTTTTACAATATATCAAAATTTCAAGTAGAAGAATTAGCATGCACAATTTTATCATTATTTCTTTGAAATGTTAAAGGAGGTTAGATGTTACAGCATGCATAAACTGTCAATAATGAAAAAGTAACATTTGAATTATTATAATAGTCACAACAGGGAAATATGACATGAGTACTCATGTTTTACCTTATATCAATAACAATTTATTTGTTTATTTTTTTAGAATAAACAATTATCAAAATAATTCAATAAATGACATAATATTTTCAATTATTATATTAAAAACAAAATATTTCTCATTATTTAGCAACTATTGAATTTGTAGGTTTTGAAAACTTAAAAATACCATTACATTTTACATATCAGATGAAGCATAAACAAAAAAAAATAACTATGGCTGTGAAGAAAATATTTCAATGAAAAAACAGAGTGAACAGAAACAAATTTAAAAAGTACATACTTTTAGAGGATGACAATTTCATTGCCTGAAGGAGAAGATGACTTTTAATAAAATTACACAAATGCTGCCTGCAGCTTTCGTAGAAGAAAGCAAAAAAGGAGTCAAACTTCATCTCTGACATTCTAATGCAGCTAGCATGCATCAGATTCTGCAACAACGCTAAAGTCGTCCTAAAAAAGAAATGAAGATTAGTTTATATTCTATATTGTTTATGGGTGCGAGGGCGAAGATCATAATGATCTTTGTATTGAGTGGATTTATTTAGAACAGCAGTGGGAGTTTTATCACCAGATGCCTGTGAATGCCCTGAAAATTATATGAATGCGAAGATGTTTGTTGGCACTTAGAAGAAGTAGGAATTTGTGGAGATGTATTACAAGCAGAATCACAATTAGAATTGGAACAGGAACACGTTGTTGCACAGGAGAAGAAGATGCACTATCAACAGCTGGTTGATCATGTGTTGCATCTTGAGAAGAATCCAAAGTATACTGCAATGCTTCATCTCTTTTTGAAGTTTCAAGATTCTGTTAGTATGGATCAGCATTGGTGATGCTTGATTATTATTGTAATCTTGGATTTGAATAAGTACAGGTGAAATTATTTTCTTTACCATGTAAGGGCCTTGTACTTTTTTGTTAAACACACTGGGAAATTTTACATAAACAATATCATTAACTTTGATATTAGCAAATTTTAACTTTTCCCTTGATTTTTGGTATACCTTTTGTCTAGAAGACTCGTTATTTTTGTAAGCTTGATAGTCTATTTTTTCAATAACATCCATCAATTTGTGAATTTCATAAGCTGTGTTAATAATTTTCCAGGAACATTGGGTTTTATAATTGGCATAAATATCATTTACTTCTCTTCCAAAATGAAGAAGATTTCGAGTGAATTTTGTAGCAGGATGAGGCGTAGCGTTTTTCATGGACTGGTGGATTTTTAAAGCGGTTGGAACATCAAATCCTTGGAAAGCCATTGTATTCACATATGACTGTATTCGAGTATTACATCGCTCACTTAATCCGTTAGCCTGTGGATGGGCTACAGAACTGTGTTCCAATTTTATGCCAAGCTTTTTATTGAAATAAGAAAACATATCACTAGTGAACTGATAGCCATGATCAGTAAGTGTTAATTCGGGCTTTCCATGAGTAGAAATGTAATGCAATAGAGCTTTAGTAACAGATTCAGCATTAATGTTATTCAAGGCATATAATTCTAGATGACGAGAAAAATGATCAATTACTGGCATCACATATTGGCGATTTCTCAATGGACCAAGTAAATCCATCGAAACTTTTTGATTCGGAGCTGTAGGCAGTGGTGCTGGTAAATATGGAGCGGTATTTTTTTATGATATTTGTTTACTAAACAAATTTCACAAGAGTTGACATAATTAATTGCATCAGAAACAAGGGTTTTCCAGGTGAATCTTTTCTTTAAATTAACAATAGTTTTATGAATTCCAGTATGAGTAATATAATTCTTAAAGGTTTTGCACTAAGTGATGAAGGTAAAACAGCTTTATGTAGTTCAATATCTTCTGAAGAAAAATGTCCATTGTAACAAAGTAAATCATTATTTGGATTAATAAAATAACCATTTAAACTTTTAGATTTTTTGTTAACTTTAAGATCGTCATAAATTTTCTTAATTTTTGGGTTTTTTTGTTGTTCAGAAAAGATGGTTTGATCAAAAGTTTCTAATAATGAGTCTTCATTATTATCATTATTTGGAGGTGGAGAGTCACTTTGAAGATGACAAGTGTGGTGTGTTTTGCAAACTAAACCACATGGAATGTGAGCAATTTCATTATGTAAATCATTTTGATCATCAACAATTGGTAGCGGTTCTTGCCTAGAAATAAGATGTGGATTAGTATGGAGATCTTCAGTAGGAATGTGAGGTGTTCTGCTTAGAAAATCTGCAAACACATTCTCTTTACCCGGCACATGCTGGAATGTGTACGAATATTCAGATAGTTCCAACATCCAACGAGTAGTGATGTAAGCAGGTGATGTTGCTTTTTTGTAATTATTGAAGGGTTTTGCATCAGATAAGAGAATGAAGGGTGACTAAAAATGTAATTTTTAAAGGCTGTTACACCTTTATAAATGGGATAAAGTTCCAGTTTGATAGCTGGATACTGTTTTTCAGATTGTGATCAAGTTTTGGAATAATAGGAAATAGGTCGAAGTTCACCTTCAAATTTCTGCGTAAGAACAGCTGCGATTGCTGTCTTTGATGCATCAGTATTAACATAGAAAGTCTCATTCCAATTTGAGAGATTTAGCATAGGTTTTTGAAAGAAAATTTCTTGCAATTTATTAAGTGCATTTTCTTGTTCAGATTTCCAACAAACCTTATTTTTAGGTTTGGTAACGTCAATAAAAGGAGTGATCAATTTAGCAAAATTAGGTATAATTGACCTATAAAATGAACATAACCCAGTGAAACTTTTTGTCTGCCTCTTGGTTTTAGGTTTTGGGAAGGAAGTGATTTTTACAATATTACTTGTAATAGGGAAAATTTTTTGATCTGTGAGTTGGAAGCCTAAAAAGTTAATACTAGTTTTCATGAATAAACACTTTTCCGGAGAAAGAGTAATGTTATTAGCAATGAGAGTGTCTAAGAGTTTTGTGAGTTTCGTAACCATTTCTGCAAAGGAATTAGCGCCAACCACGATGTCATCTTGATATGCATAACAAGAGTCAATTTCAGGCAATTGAATAACTGAATCAATTAATTGTTGAAAAGTGCTCGCAGCTGTCTTCAAGCCAAAAACGAGACGAAGGTAGGTAAATATTCTTCATGGAGTGGTAAAACTGAGCTTATCTTGCAGTTCTTTAGGTACTGCAATCTGCCAGTATGCAGACGGCAAGATTATCAAATTAAGAAACAAATTATTATGCACAGAAATATATATATATATATATATATATATAATTTTCGAATTTTACAAAATCTCCTTGAGCATCTAATTAACTCTCTAGCGTTTAATAAATTACATAAAGTTTATTCCATTATTATATGATTTTTTTAATTATCTATGCTTTTTTAATATAATTTAAAGCAATAATAAATACAAAGATTAAGCTGAAATGCCTTGATTTCTTTTGAATGACACAGCTGTACGTTCATACTGTAATAGTGACTTAATAAAACTGTTTTAAGTGTCGCAATTACTGAAGTGTTTTAAAATAATTCTAAATTATAGTTGTTTATATAACCATACATATTGAAATTTATATAACATTTACCTAGATAACGCAACGAGTTATCTCCATAACGGATACTAAATGCAAATTATTAAAGTGCATGAATAATTTAATGCATTTTAATATAATTTAAATTGTTATGATTTATCTACCTTCCTTGTGAAAATGTTTAAAGTTGTAATTTCAAAATTTATCAAAATATATTTTTTAAATACATGTATCATTTAAAATATTTTATAAGGATAGGATTTTCTCATGTTATAAGTTAAAATTGTGTCACTTTAAATTTTCTAAACAATTTGTATTGGAACAAGGTTTTATCTTTAAGTAGTTTATCTACATTCCAAATGTCATATATTTTACTCCCAAATACATAGTTTAAGACAAACACAATCTTTTATTTTCACAGAATATTTTGTCTTATCTTATCGTCTTTATTTTTCGTCTCAAAAATGAAAAATTTTCTTTTCTTCTTTAATGATGCATCAAAGCATTGTTAATCGGATACAGCGAATTGAGAAAATATTTTTTTCTCTTTCCTTTATATCATTTTACTAAAAAATATATAAAGATTTGTACATAAAATACTCTTCTCCTTCAAAGTAAATTAAAAATCGTATTTTAATGCAAAATCGTTATATAAAATAATGTCTAAATGATATATAAATATGCATTAATTGAAATTTGTTTAATTAAATTAAACCTTCTAATTCAAGATTGTTTAATTACTATTGCTATCAAAAGATATAACCAGCATCCATTATCTATGTTTTTTTCTTGTCTCTAATATAAAAGATTTCAACAGAGAACGAAAGCTTTTTTCGTTATTGAAAATTATTATCACTTATAGAATGCAATTTTAACAATAAAAAGTCATTACGTAATTATAAAATCCGCTGATTAATTTTAGTAGCATTTTATTATTCAGACGCATACAAACATCTCATATTTATTTACTTAATTATTCAAGATGCTCCCGTGAGTATATTTTATCTTACAAAAGATCGTGTTTCATCTGCATTATTGAAATTAATTTAATATTTTCTGCAAGATGTATGTTTATTTTGCAAAGTATATTTGTCTAAGTATGGTTTTCTTCGCAAAGGAGACTTAATTTTAGAAAGAAGTATATCGAGAGGTAAATGTATTTTGAAGAATATCCAGATAGATATTATTACGGGCTTAAGAATATTTCTGGATGATGGAAATTTTTATGAATATTTGCGTTTGATAAGTAATTAAGAATATTGTTTCTATCAAGTAAAACATTAAACAGTTATTCAAATTTGTGAATTTAATAAATAAAAGAGTGTGTATTTGTCTTAATTTATTTTGTCAGGAATTATAAATATACTGAACAATTAATAATAATAATAATAATAATAATAATAATAGCATAAATAGATGCAAAATATTCTGAAAGAATTTCCTTAAAATATTTATTTGGAAAAAGTAAAATTTTTATGATTTCTATTAAACAGTAAATGATAATTCGTTTAGACTCTACATATTTTTTTAAGATCAGAATATTACTTTAATTTAATCATAGCAAACATTTGTAAAGAAACTTAAATGTGTAATACTTATATAAAGATTGTTACGGAAACCTAAATCCGCTAAATGAAATACAGTTTAAAAATCTATTTTATTTGAGTGTTTTAGATGATGTGCATAAAATCACTTCATACATTAGCTAAAAATAACTGAATTTTTGCAGAAAAATCATATTAATTATGCGTAAAAAATAGCTTCTTCACTAGCAGAAAACCAATATCGGTCCAACGTTGCGCCAATATTTCATTTATTGAAAATATTGCCAATAAAACGCCAATATTGATTATATATTGGCATTTCAATGTAAATATTTCCAATAAATTACCAATATCGTGTAAAAGTTCGCGTTACATTGGAAATATTTCCAATGAATTCCCAATATTGTACAAATGTTGGCGTTACATTGAAAATATTTCCAATGAAAAACCGATTTTTATCCGATATTGACGTTTTATTGGCAATATTTCCAATGAAACCCCAATATTGGCATAATATTGGGTGCAAATATTGTCTAAATAAAGAAAAAATGTAAACACCCCAATACTGGAGCAATATTTTATGCCAGTATTGCGCCAATGTGCCAATATTTCTCCTGGATGTAGCCAATATTGGTCCAATATTGTTTGGCTACTGGGGTTTAGTCTTCATTTTTCCGAACTGACTTGTTTTTCATCATAATATAAGTTTAGTTTTCCCTATAAATTTTCTGTAGGTTTTATACTAAGAATAAGAGTAAAACATAAAATTATATAACATTATCATTCATAATAATCAAACTTAGATGAGACATGCAAAAAATAAAATATTTCATAAAAAAGGGCACATAAATGTCTCTATACTCGTCCAATATATCTTCCTACTTGTCGATCGGTAAGATGACGTTTTTATCAACGCCTATACTATTGCAGTTTTATCCATATTTGTTTAAATAAAAATTAATTAAACGGCCAATTTTTTGGTATTTTACTAAATAAATTATAATAAAATATTGCACTAAAATTTTTGTCAATATAGGTTTTCATAAACTCTTCCTTTGAGCAAAGAAAGCTGTAAATCAAAATTTTTGACATTTAAAAGTACGGTTTTCACTTTGTAATGTACTTTTGTAACTCATATATTAGTTTAGACTAAAATATAAAAGTCAATAATATATTGTCAATTAAAAATATATATATATCGACATTTAAAGAAAAAATGTCTTTTTATTATTCCACTTCCAGAATTGAAAAAAGTGAGAGTAGCAGGCTAAGTTATATGAAGTTTCTAGGGTTACCACTGCACCTGTCGAACTCGGTATAGAAACCCGTGCCCAACTTTTTTAGTAGAATCAGTAGAAAAAGGGATAGAAATTATAGAAAATATTTGGAGATTGAGTGTCAAGATTTTTTTTTTTTCGCACTGAATCTTTGCACTTTAAAAGAACCGTTAATTCAGAGCATTTTGTTTGTTTGTTTGTTTGTTAAAACATGAAGCATGTTTTCTCCCTGGTACTAAACAAACATCCTAGGTACAAAGGAGCATTTTGCAGAAACGTCCGATATTTAACATACAATATTAAACAAGAAAAAAATCTACATCAAGCAAATGGTATCAAACACTTCCTGACATATTTATAATACTGTAACAAACCGCTTTCGTTTGATATTCTTAAAAAAAGAGAAAACCATAAATTATATTAAAACACCTTTTCCTCAATAACCATTAATAGACTGAAACATATTTAAATTCTTTGATGAAATCCTATGTCAACATTCTGTATGTATTATAAATATTATACTACATTTTTTTTTTAAGTTTGCAAACACGTGGCACATTTAGAAGTACTTTTCCAAAAAGGAAGAAAAATTAATGAAATTATTTTTTCAGTACTGTAAACGATGTGTACAATTCATATACATCAGGTATAATGCAAATAATATTTATTTTTTAAAAAGATCGCAGTATTTAAAAAGACTTTACCATATTTATAGCACGTAAATGTTACTGTAACCGAATAACCTTAAGTTTCGTTGTAAATAAACATCAAAATTCTACATACATTACTTTCTTCAATAATTTATTTCTGGTATACTTCAGTGATGTAAAATAATTCGAATAGTTTCATAAGATTTTTTTGATAATTTCATACTTGTTTTTTTCAAAAAATTTAACTTATTGAAAATGGGTTGCAATGAATTTTTGTAGGTACGACGTAATGTAACGGAAAATTTGCATGTCCTCGTAAAATAACAATACGGAATTACACTTAGTTAGTCTTTGTTAGAGATCTTTGTTAAAAATGTAAAATTTTTTCTCTCTTTGCAATGCAATATCTAATTGATTAGCGGATTAAACATCCATTAATGACTGAAAATTAAAATGTGTTTTTAGGCCGGCTTATGATCTAATTTAATATTCATTAATATTTTATTAGTTAAAAAAAAAGAAAGAATGTCATTTATTAATAAAATAAAGTAAAAATAGTATACATTAATCTCATTAAATGTATATCCTTATAACAAACAGCAATAATCCAAGTTTTCAGTATAATAAACAAGTTTTCACGCTTTTTCGAGAATGAATAAATTAATGTAAATTATAAAGTATATAAGCAACATATGAATATCTAGATAATCACATCACCTATCATAAACCTGGCCGAAAATTGATTACAGACTTCATTGCCATCGACAAGATCCCACCCGAATGGAAGTAAAAGACGCGAACCAGGATTTCCAGTACCAAAATTTCGTATTATAATAAAACACAATAAGATATAGTAAGGTGAAAAAATTGTATGACATGGCAAAACGATTGTACTTTGAATAGGATCATATGGACAAGGGTACATATAAATCAAATTCGTAAAAAAGCAATGCAGTTCGTCATTCAATTTAAGCCACGTTAACATTTTTCATTTACAACATTTTGAAATGATCTTAAACTGACAAAAATAACATGCTAAAGAAGACAAATAACATATTCATTAGTATTCCAATATTTATCTATATATATATATATATATATATATATATATATATATATATATATATATATATATATATATATATATATATATATATATATATATATGTATATACCGGGTTTCCCAAAAATGACTGATTGATTTTAAAATTTAATAACTTGCAAACGGTGACAGCTATTTTAAAAAAAAATTCCAAGGGAGTTTTGTATAATATCATGAGTTTTTTACCGTAATTTTTTATTTTAGTTCGAATTTCAAACAATAGATGGCGCTGACGGCGGTTAAAGGCCACATCGACGAAGAAACTGACCTCACTCAACATTGATCACGTGGCCTTCAATCGCCGTCAGCGCCAACTATTGTTTGAATTTCAAACTAAAATCAACAATTACGGTATAAGAACTCCTGACAGTTTACATAACCCTCCTGCAAATATTTTTTAAATAGCTGTCACCGTTTCCAAGTTATTGAATTTTAAAATCCATCAGTCATTTTTGGAACACTCGGTATATATATATATGAGTGTACATTATTATCGAATTTTGTATACATACATCGTGTTAAAATATATCAGATATTATATAATACGCAGCAGATCGAATTCCAATGAGTAAAGCGCACCTAACTTTTTTAATCTTCATTTTTATAACTGTATGTAACATCGCCATCAAGGTAGCTTGCATTTAAACAAAACGTGAAAATACTATAATATATAAGTTTATCTGGAAGCAAATTTTAAATTTATATTTATGTAGCATGTTAATTAAATTAAATATATTTTTTCTTATAATCATACATTTTCCACAATATTCATTGTTCATTTTAATAACTAGAGCTTAACGTGCACCTGTAAATGATGATCTCATTTTTTATGTATATTATATTTTTTCTACAATCTTAATATCTTATAGCTTTCTTGTTTCTCTTAAAAAATGGAAAACAAAGGAAAGATTAATAAATTTATTTATTTATTGCATAAAACAATTCAAAAACAGTCACATATGAAATTTAATGATAACTTATTAAAATTAAATTCTCAAAAAATAATATATACAGGGTGTATCTAAACTACTGGGCAAAACTTTAAGGGGTGATAGTACACATATTCTTTATAACTATTCTTTATGTCAGTATTGTCATGAAAACAAAATATAAAGATAAATTTCAAAAAATACTGATAGAGGATGCTCTAGACTTTGGAGTAACGAACAAATACTTTTTACAGTTATTTTTAGCATCTCAATTTTTTTTAGAAATTTAGACATAAATTTAAATTTTGAGCTCAAAATCTGAGGTTAAGTAGCGCAAACTGAACTGCGTTGAATGGGAGTGGGTAGGTTCAAATTTCAAATTATTATAAAAAGCCGAATAATTAGTCGATTAAATTGCGGTTTTCATTAAAACTATTCTTTATGTCAGTATTGTCTTCAAAAAAATTATAAACATAAATTTCAAAAAATGTCGATAGAGGACGCTTTAGACTTTGGAGTAATGTACAACCACTTTTTACCGTTTTTTTTTTTCACCTCATTATTATTATTTTTTTTTTTTTGAAGTTTAGATATAAACTTAATTTTTGTGCTGAAAATCTGAATCATTAAGAGTGGTTAAGTAGCGCTAACTGAACTGTGTTTAGTGGGGGGTGGGAAGGTTCAAATTTCAAATGATTATACAAAAATTAAAAATTGGTCGATTCGTTTGCGATTTTTTCTAAAACCATTCCTTATGTCAGTATTTCCTTGAAAATAAATTTTAAAGATAAATTTTAAAAAGTTCCGTTAGAGGGCGCCTTAAAATTTAGAGTAACCATCAACAATTTTTAACTGTTATTTTATGTATCTAATTAAATGCTTCCAAAAGCTTAGGCTTAAATTTTGAGCTCAAATTCTGAATCGTTGGGAGGGTTTAAGAAGATCAAACTGAACTGTGTTCAGGAGTTGAAATGTTACCCTGCCCATCCTACGAACACAGTTCAATTTTTCGCTACATAATTATTCACATTTTGAGCTCAAAATTTAAGTCTAAGTTTTTAAAACCTTTATGTAGATTAAAATATATACATATATAAAGGCTATTAATGGTTTTTGGTTACTCTAAAGTTTAAGACGCCCTCTAACGGAAATTTTTGAAATTTATCTTTAAAATTTATTTTTAAGGAAATACTGACATAAAGAATGGTTTTAGAGAAAATCGCAAACGAATCGACCATTTTTTTCGTTTTTTATAATCATTTGAAATTTGAACTTCCCTAACCCCATTGAACACAGTTCAGTTTGCGCTAATTAACCACAGATTTTAAGCTCAAAATTTAAATTTATACCTAAACTTCGAAAACAAATTAATAAGATGCAAAAAATAACGGTAAAAAATATTTGTTCGTTACTCCAAAGTCTAAAGTGCCCTCTATCGGCATTTTTTAAAATTTATCTTTATAATTTATTTTTAAGAAAATGCTGGCATAAAGAATAGTTTTCGTGAAAACCCCAAACGAATCGACCAATTTTTCCGTTTTTTATAATCATTTCCAATTTTAGACCCTAAACTTTGATGGCGGCTATCTCCTTCGAAAGACGTTTGGGAACCTTAGTTTCCCATTTAATATTATTTGTTTTGATGTGTACTATAACCCCTTAAAGTTTTGCCCAGTATTTTAGATACAACCTGTATATATATATAGATATAGATAGATAGATATAGATATAGCGTACAGTTTAAAAGTTATAATACAACCGGAACGGGATGTAAGAGAACATTCCCGTTAAATAATTTGATAAATATATCTTTAAAGTTGTAGTTATGTATATATATATATATACAGGGCTCGTACGAGTATTGTAATTTTCGAGGATTCAGTAAATATATATATTTAACAATAATAATGTTCAAACGCATGAAAATTCGCTTTATTTAAGAAAAGATTTCTCTTAACATAATACTGGTGCCGTTGAATCTCCTGGTCTGGAAACTCCAGGGGCCGTAATAGTTAGATAGATTTGATAAAGTTAGATAGATAGCTAGACATATATGTGTATATACATGTCTAACTATTTATATACACATATAAATCTTCTTACTGTCCTTGGAATTTCCCGACCAGGAAATTTTTCGTCAACAATATTTCATTTTGTAAAATATCTCCTTAAATAAAGCAAACTTTCACGCGTTTGAACATAATTTAATTTTTTTAAATAACTCTTTATTATTGTTATATATATGAAAACCATCTTATGTACTGTGACTTTAAAATTAAGACCAAAAATGTCGTTTTATATATTTTAGCGACCCTTAAAATTCATTTTTTTTAAACATGCTTTACACGAAAGAATCAAATATTATTTTTTTAATGACGAAAAATAAACTTTTTTTATTATTAAAAATTTTTTTCATCGAGAAAAACAACGTTTTCATATTATTGAATATTAAATTAATACATTTTTCTGCCCATAAAAGCATTTTATCAAATAAACCGATTTTATCTCTATCACATAAACGCCGTTTAAAATTAAATTCTTTCAGAAAGGATTGAAGAACATAACCCTTTCTTTTGAATGTATGGCAAATAAAACCTGCTTTGTTATGAGGCTGCATTTCAGAAATAAAAGCTATTTAAATTGAACAATTCAATTCAGTTTTATTTCAATGGCATTCCGTTTTCTATCAAATGTAAAATGTATTTTTTTCTGATTCAGGATATTTTGGCATTATGTTTTAATAAAAAAATTATTTTAATTCCAGAAAAGAAGATTTAAGGGCACAGCAGAAACTTAGTAGAAATGTTCAATACAAAATGTAGAATTGTATTATTATCACATAAGAATTAAAACTTCTATTTGTATGATTTAAAAAAATTCCACAGCACTTTTCCACATTAGTTTTCTAATTTGCATTAAAATATTTGCATAAATATTATTTTTAGCTAATGTTTTGTACAACAATATTTGTACTAATTATGTTTTGAAATATTATTTGAAAATTTTTTAGAAAAATAAATGGCAACATAAAGGTTTGGCGGGATGAAAATTTTAAAATCCATGCTTATGGAATACTCTATATTATGTGCTGCCCTAATTTTTTTTTCAAAAGATCACGTTAAGACCGAAGCCTGAGTAGAAAGGAATTGCAGACATAGATTTGAAGGTTTTTAAATTTGAATATGACGAAAGAATTTATAGATTTTTGTGCTACAATGTTAAGGACTTTGAGCAGGTATGTCTGTTTATATTTTTGTTTTTTAGGGATTCGTTTATCTGACGAAACACTATTTGACTCTGCACGTCTGTCACAGAGTCTAAACATAAAAAAGTATCAATTAGAAACTTCAATTTTTCATACATACAGCTGAAGTCTATTATTTCTTGTATGTTTAGGTGGAAGCTCGTGTTCTGTATCCATACATGTTGAAATTATAATTCTGAGCTGTTTTTGTACTACATATATATTGTTTAATTATTTAATTTGAATTTTTTAATTCAGATATTAAAGGATACGTTTTCGAGACATTTTTGTTTTTAGCAATACAATGCTTTTTTGTTTATATTGGGATCTAAAAAAATGGGATAAAATACTTCTTATGACATTTATTGCCACTAAGAAAGGATTATCTAAAAACCCATCCTTACGGTAGGTAAAGAATAAAAGAAAATAAATTAACTATGTTATTATAGTTAGGCGTCAAATAATATTATATTTTTGTGTATTTTTGCAAACTGAATCGAATGATAAAAAATTAAGTCCACAAATCTAATTGTTTATGAGATATGTCATGTATTTCCGCAATTTTTATGTCTTTGCCGGTGAAATCCCAAATTTGTCAGTAATATTTTCTAAAAATGCATTCGATACTCTAACAAGGGAAAAAATTAACATATTTTAATCAATATTTTTTAAGTGGTTCAAACTGGGATATTGGTTAAAATAATAATAATAATAATAATATAAACGCTTCGAATGATACACTTCTCATTTACGTAATAATAAAAATAAGCGGTATTTTTTCGTTATTCGAAAATACAGGTTATTGTTCGATTTATGTCAAACCTAACCATGCAAATGATATCTATTGCAAACCGTGCCAAACATTTCATTTAACGTGATTTTTTTTCATGAGTATTATTCAGTAATATTCTCACAAAACACTTTATTTCGTTATTTTTCGAAGAGAAAATACGTATTGTTAATTATAACCTACATTTATTACATCTATATATATAAGCCGTTCTCTGTGTGTATGTGTTTTATACAGATCCTAAAATTTTGACATATTTGCATGAAACTTGCTGCACATACATTTTAGAACATAGAAGCGATAGCTGTGAACTTAAAAAACATTACCACACTACTATTTACCTCTGAATTTTATTACATTTCACAATTTAACATTAATAAGATTTTTTCTTTTTACATTTTCTGATGCAATCATTTATTTCCTGTTACACATATTACAAAATGACAGAATAGCTTAAAAAATCAATAACACGTGTATTTAGTTTACCAATAAAAATGCAAATGGTTTCCTAAGTTGTTGCATTTTTTGAAATCAAATCGACGTCATTCCAAACAGAAAATAATTATTCTTCATATAAATATATACATGAAAATGCTTTTACTAAACGGGAGTTAAAATAACGTAGAATTTTAATTTCATTTTTCAAAATCTCTGAAAAAAAAGTTTGGGGGGACTAAATATTGCGCTATATTCTGTCAAATCTGGTGGCCGAGAGGTTCGGACCTCTCAACTGGTAGACGGCAGGTGCTGGGTTCGAACCCAATCGCGGCTGTCGGCCTAACCGTTCGGAGTTTTCCGTGGTTTTCTTCGAACCTTGCGTAAATACGGGTTAGGTTCCCTTAGAAAGACCCCCACGGAGGGCACTCCCCCTGGTCCTATATCCCATTAGCGTAGATAATCGGACGACAAAAATCAACCAACCAACCATCAACCAACCAACTGTCAAATCTGTTCAACGTGTAGTCAAACTCTTTTTAAATAAATGCCTTCTATGTTTTGTTTACTACTTAGATTTTTACTACAACACTATCTTATAGCTAACCTTATAGCATTTTATTAATTTAGAGCAGTGGTAACATTGCCTGTGATTTATATTAAAAGGAAAGCAGTTATTTTCCTATTAAAAGAAACATGATTACTGTAGCCATGACTAATATTTTATGAAAAATAGCATCATTTATGTGTAATATTTGAAGATTTATTTTCTATTAACGAAAACTGAAACTTTCGTTTACGAGTAGTGTTTTTTAAATATGGAAACCCTTTTTGATCTAATCTTCTAATTTAAACTTAATAATTACACATTAAATGAAGATTTAGTTTTAAACAAAATAAAATTTCAGTAAATGCTATTTTATTTGGATGCACGTACTACATTTGCACCCGCAATGTGAGAAAAACTGCATACATCTGCTACTTGTGCCAAAAAAAGGCTTATTTTAGTTTTAAAAATGAAACATTTTACCACAATTCTGCCAAAAGATATCTTTCTTTCAGGATTTAAAGCTTTCGCGAGTTTTAAAATAAGTCAGACAAATAAAAAAAATTGTAAATGCAAGGGAAGGCTGTTGATAAATTTCAAGATAAAGTGGCAGGTGTTCTAATTCAGAAATTATGTCCTTATTTTTTTTCTATTTTTTCTTCTTTTTAGGCAGACGATCTTTTATAAAAAACTATCGAAATTGACAATTTGAACTAAATTTCCGTGAACAACAATTTGTTAAAGGAGCACAACCATCAATTATTTCACTACAAGTGCTCATAACTCAAACAATTTATCAAAAAATGCTAAGCTTCATTTGATCCTAAATCGTTTTAATAGTCAGCCCGCCAAATTTCAAACTGTCAGGTTTAATGAGTCAGTCAGTTTTGCGTTATTAAGCAGGACCTTAAAGCTCCTGTCCCTGACCTACTAGTCCTATGGGCAGGCTAATTTCTAATTTCTGATTTGAATTTTGTCATTTTTTTCATCATTGGATAGTGGAGGTACATGTCAGCATTGCTGCTTTTTTACTCTTTCGATTCTGGTTGCAGATATTTTTTTAAAGGCACTTTCACTTTCAAAACAGGCTTTGAATGTGAAACTAATTTTATAAAGAAATATCTGCTATCAAAATCGAATAAATGAAAAAAAAATACAAGCGATGTTGTTATGTACCTCAGCTGTACAATGCAAAATAAATAATTAAATAAATAAATATGTAAATTTCAAACCAGATATTAGAGAATAATCTCCCCCTAGGAATAGCAATATTTCGAGCTCGCGAGCATCTTCGTCTGCCAGATATAGGAGCCTTAAGTATTAATCGGGGTCAATATTGTATACGCGAGCTGCATGTTAAGCATTCACTTAAAACATAAGTGGTGTTATATTGTTTTAAACAAAGTGCATGCCATAGAGTACATTCATCAAAATAAGTATATTCCAGATGCACTGTAAAAAATAGATAAAGAAATAAAGAAATAGTTTCATGAGGGGTTTCGTTTGGGATACGGCAACTACGGAAATGCCTTTTCTGAAACGAATAGATCCACTTTGAGAATGAAACGTTTTGTTTTAAGAATTATAAAATGCTGAAAATACGGATAGTATATGGAAGATTCCCGATCGTTCTTGAGATGTTCCGTATTCAAAACAGAATAAAATGAAACCTGAAATTTCTCATCACAAATTAAACGTTTCCCTTCAGATGTGAAACGTTTATAAAAATTTTACAATGTAGCAGTACGATGTGTTTACCGAAAATTAATCCATCAGTAATGAAAAAACATAAAAATACTTCTGCATTTTTTATTCAAGTAATAAGAGTTATGTTTCGTAATTGAATTCAATGACTAGATAACTTTTCCCTATGACGGAGCAATGGAAAAAAACGTTACGCACTAAAATGTTCAATGAAAAAAAATTTGTGCAATTTGCTTTGAAATCCGTTCAGAAAAATTCAATTTATTTGCATACATAATGACATTCTTACTTGTATTTCATATGTTTACAAGAATATTTTGCGTAGTCCGATTTGATAATTTGTGTTTTTATTTTATTTAATTTTTACTTTACATATATATATACTTCTTAATACGTTAACCAATTTAATCTTAAAATATTTCCCGAAAACAAGCAAATATTGAACTTTTACAATAGTTTTGAAAAACTCGTTTAACTTTTGTAATTCGGTTGCACACACATTTAAAAATATTCATGCATAAAAATTACATTAAAAACTTACAGAATCTGTAAATTTAGACAAACAGTGTAAAAAAATTGGTACTCAAAGTACTTTTGTTTTCTGTAAGTCGTGTGTACAGTGGAATGTGTGATGTGTAATGTTTTGAGGGGAAATCACATTAAATGCGAAATTCAATGTTGGATTGCGTTGCTGTTATCAAATATATATGGATTTTTGTATTACTAAAAGCAAATTTTTTATGCGTTCCAAACGTAAAAACAACTGTAATGTCAAATACTAAGTTTTTATACATAACAGTAATTGCAAATTAGATTCTACATTTAAAAAAACAAATCTTTCACTTATTTTCCGCAACACAGGGAAAACTAAAATACATTTTTCTATTATATTCATTCTGTTAGAAAAAAAAATTACAGAATAAACACTGCCTCAATAAAAATAAAACTTTCTTTTTGGGAAAACCTCACCAGTGATATACGTATGCAGGAAATTTGCATTAGAAATATTGAATATCGATAAGAAAATATTCCCTTGCAGCATAAATTATATTTTAAGTGACATCATTCGGAAGTTTTATCAACAAATTCAAAGAAATCAATATGTCGGAACATATAATTTAAAATATTTAATTAAACCCATATTCTATGGGAATTATACTGTTTATTTTAATATATTGGAGAGAATTATGTAAAATTATATGTACAATGTTGCAGAGAAAATTTATTGTTCAATAAAGTGTGATGATTTTTTACACTAAAATTATAAAAGTTCAGAAAAATTACACTTCATAAAACTTAACTGAATGTTAATATAAAATTTTGAGAAAGAATTCTCAGATATCCATTTTTCTATGAATTTGAAAATATTATAAATGATCGTTAAAAATAATTAAGATGAACTAATAGTTTTCGTTTGAACTTAATTTATTTCCCTTTAATGCAGAATAAAATATGTTTTTCACTCAAAATTTTATTTGAACTTTTAGAGTTAACTCTAGCAGTTCTCAGTCTAACAATCAGTTAACAGCCTAACAATTATCTTTATATTTTATTATTTTTATATAATATAATTATGTGAAATTTAGATTTCAGTACAGTTAGATGCAAATACATATAAAAGCTACATATAAAACATTCATTATACATATGTTTTTAAAAAATGGACAGAAAAAATGCATTTTGACATTGCTATTAGCACCAGTTTTAAATGAAATCATATAAAATACATTAATATTTTATTCTAGTTATAAACAAGTAAGAAACTTTTTTTTTTCAAAAATTCAAATTATTGTTATTTTTTATATTATTAATTTCACATTATCTAAAAAAGTTTGGACATAATTAAAATACTATATTTTTTTCTTTTTCTTAAATTTCGCATTAATATAGAAGGTGTCCAGTGGTATTTATTACATCAGGATATGTAATAATGCCAAGTGTTAATCATACGCGAAGTTATAAACAAAACTGGCCGATGATATTAAAGGCCCAGCGAGGGAGGGCTATGAGTCATATGAATCATAAACAGCTGGTAAAAGTTAATTTGTTCCATTTGTGACCTTATCGCAAGAAGAAGCATGTTGAAGTCAACGCTAGAAGTATAAATTATGAGATAAGTTCTGTGATATGAAGACATGAAAAAAATACCGAAAACCAAGAAATATAAGTAAAAAGAACATGAATTAATGCACAGGCGACGTTGTTATATACTTTTTTTTCTTCTTAGGTAATGAAATATAAGATATTTTCTAATTGTTTATAACGTTTTAGAGGTCAACCACTTTTGTAAAATAATTATTAATATTCAGTAATTATAAATTTAAAGAAAATTAC
This sequence comes from Maratus speculifer, assembly GCA_964019185.1. Lineage (NCBI taxonomy): Eukaryota > Metazoa > Arthropoda > Arachnida > Araneae > Salticidae > Maratus > Maratus speculifer. The sequence goes on along the minus strand of OZ025297.1, from coordinate 43,186,164 downwards.
TTTTTTTGCAGTTATTGAAATAAGACATTAAAGCCCATAATGAAACAGAAAGCAATTTCTTATTTTAATTCAGTCAAGTATTATTGATGTAATATATAAAGACAATTAAATTTTTTATGCAAACAATTTTTCTTCACTTGCACCATTTAAACTTCTGGGGTCCTCAATATTTATTATGAAAAACTTTGTTTATTGATTAAATATGTAGTGTTTTTCATGTACCTTAAAAATGTTTTCGGATATTTTGGATGTGTTCACGGGGTTTCCGAATCCCAAAATAAGGTGGTACCGTGCACACTCGGAGAAGAATTGCAAAATGTAACATCTAATATCATTAACAAATAGGAGGGTTTTTTTAAATTTGTTAATTATTCACTAAAAATTCATAACTAGCATGTATATAAAATTAATAAATACTTAATACTTATAAAATTTATTGTTTGAGGAATTTTGCAGTTTAAAGGAATGTCATTCAATGACAAACCACATGTCGTTGGCTTTGATGCGTTAAAAACGACACGCAAGCGTGTTGTACATTTTTCTGGCCTGTAGACCCCATGATGTGGTGTATAATAAAGGTCATTTACGGGTTCTGATTTTTCTACTAATTCCATATGATTTAAGTATTTATATTCTTCCATAAACTTCAAATAGAGAGATTCAAATTTAAATCCCTATCTAACAGGTGACAAACTTGATCTAGTATTTTCTTCGGCTAGTTTCTTGGATTCAACTAAGAGTGTAGCGTCCTCCATAGGAATGCTATCAACATACTGACCATTGGAAGTTCGATAATGAGTTATTCCAAAATGATTTTTGCAAAATTTCTCTTCATTAATAAGTAGAGAACTATAATCATTAATATTTTAGATTTTCCAAAATTTTCTTAAGGATTAGTCTTTTTTATTGGTTAATAAATCAAAATATTGGGAATCATTTGAATTCACGAAACACCTAACAACATATCCGAACACGTTTTCTTGAAATAACAAGTTTTGAGATGAGCAGCGAATTTTACCCGATTTTAATAAATCGAAGAAACATTCCAAGTCACAGCAGGTCAATCTTCCCAGGGATATAAAATTTTGCATCTGCTAACGAGATATTTATAGCAATATCTGCAATTTCTATACGAATAGGTGTAAATGGGTTTATTTTTGTAATTTTTGGCACTGCAAGAAATTCCAGTTCCCTTGTGAACTCTCTAATTTTATTTGAAATCACAGTCTTAATTTTATAACTCAAATTTGTGGTTGTGTTATTCAAACCCGATATTGGAGCAAAAAACTTAGATTTCTTTAATCCCTAGTTTTTTCCAAAATAAAACGACACACAATTTATTTGGCTACAAAAATCTAAGAGAGTCCTTCCCTGGATAAAATTTCCTTTATTTGTTTTAATATCAACCACTGCAGTTGACAAGATAACAGTTTTGTTCGAAGCGAATAAGCAATTAAAAGATTTTGTGAGACTGGAGGCGGCGGGCCTGATTCTAGACGTCGCGTCGTCCTGTCTGATCAACATCTGTCTTTTGGAAATGCGTTTCATTATTGGAACCAATTTCTTTATCTCTATGTAATAAACTGTTGTGGGGGGGGGATTTGCAATGTTTACATAAATGTTTAGAAACACAGCTGCTAAATATGATTTGTTTAAGCATATCAGACTAAGTTTTTTTTTTTTTTTTTTTTTTTTTTTTTTTTAACGATAGCAAATTTTTCACCAAATTTCATATTTGAGAATTTGTTAAATTTATATAGGGAATTAAATGAGTCAAATAATACACTGTTTTTCAGAACCCGTATTTACTAACAAGGATTTGATTTTATTTCACTAGAGATTTTTGATCTAATTAAATTGCTTCTATTAATGCTTTCGAGTGATTGGTTTTTCTTTCTAAAAAGTCCATTAAGCTGTTAAAACAAGGAACTTCAGATATGTTTATTGAGAGTTCAAATTGTTTCTCGTTTCCTTATCAAGTTTTTCTAAAATTATAGTTGTAAACAAAATGTCAGAGATGTTATTTCACTCAAATCCTAAATTATTTAGAGCTCTGATATTTTTGTTTATAACATCTAATAATCGCCTTAATTCTTTAAATGATTCATGTGTAATTCTTTCAAAATCTAACACAGCCTTTAAATGTATATTAACAACTATTCGTTTGTTCTCAAATCTATTTTCTAAAGCTTTAAACAACGAATCAAATGTATCATCCAGAGTTTCTAATAATTTAGCCTCATTTCTTAGTGCGGAATGCAAATAATGTAGTTTTTGAACATCAATCAGTTCTTCATTATTCGTAAAAATATTGTTAAACTCCATTTTGAACATATTCCATTCTTCATATTTTACACTAAATAGCGGCAGAGGTGTATCAGGTAATTTTATTTTACAGTTCCTTATATTTATCTCCTTAATTTTATTTTCTTTATTATTAGAATATAATAATTGATTCAATCTTACCTCTAGCTTTTCTACTCGCTCTTCCATCTCGACGAATGAAGCATCTATCTCACTTCGATCATGATCCTCAAGTACTTTGTATAATAATAATAAGACATCGATGTTTGTAGACAATTTTTGAAGATTCTTGATTTTAATTTCTATTTTAATTCTTGACAATTCTTTGGTCTTTTCAATATTATCCTTATTTTCCTTAAGTATTTTGAAATCTAGTTAACTAGGCTTTTAATGAGCCTTTAGTCCTATTCAAACTAATTAATAAAGCCATTTCAATTCAAAATAGAACAAGGAGGTTTAATACAAGCGTCGAATTAAAAACGAAATTCCCCCCGACTCGAAGGACCAATGTTACAAATTGTCGAATGATGCGAGTATATTTAAAATAATCATTTGGTAGCTGGTTTAGCTACTATTACTAACATTACTTAAAATTCTTTATATACAAATTATTTACACATCATATTTACAATATAATTAAAGAATAAGGATCCTGCGAACACACGATAGGTCCGCTATGATCTCCGATAAAAACAAAACAATAACAGGCGATTTTCATATGTTGCCAAAACGGCAAACTTAAAGTAGAGTACAATGCGCCATGGAAGCGCACGACATCCAAGGTTATAGGCAAGCCGTAACAACTTCATATATATATTACTACATGTACAAAAATTCTCTGGTCTCTTGAAGCCCGGTACACAGTCTTTTGCAGTTTTTGCTTCAAAATTTATTACTAAATTTCCTCCTCTTAATTCATTCTTCATTTTTGGAACCTTTTCTTCATTCAGATATGCACATATTCCACTTAAGACCTTGAAACAACTTTTGTTCAATTAGGATCCAGTTGTAGGTCTTTGAATCTTTTATTATTATTATTATTATTATTACAATACCCAACATCAAAAATGTTTCGGGCTCAAAAATAGTTATTTCCGAAGTATTTTGTCTCGCTAAACACGAAAATCAACATAAAAAGTTGAGATTAGCTCTTGTTTTCGAGGTAGGAACTAACTTGAGAAATCTCACTATGACTGTTTTATAGAAAATCGTATGTTCGGAAATTGGTACACCTAATGGCTGTAATTCCCCTCAACTGAATTCTCTGTGTAGAATCCAACCAGAAATCAAGATCACACAATACAGTGTTCGTCACAAGAATCTTCATTTCTTTGAGAAGAAAGAGCAAGTTGTTGCTTGCACTAATGTAAATGGTTTGATGAATAATTCAATGAACATAACTCATGATCCACGGAAATGAAGGTTATTTATAGACACTTCCAAACTTAGTTTGAAAGCAGTCTTATGACACAGCGCCAACATTATTCCTTCCATTCCCATTGGACATTCCGTTCGCATGCAGGAAACTTACGTGAATGTGATATTACTTCTCGAGTCAATCAAATATGAGGGTCATAAATGACAGGTTTGTGGTGACTTGAAATAATTTCTTTACTCCTGGGAATGCAATTAGGGTATACCAAGTACTGCTGTTTTCTGTGTTTGTGGAACAGACGAGATAGAAACTTTCACTACAAAAAAGACAAATGGCCTTCAAGAAATCTAAATCCCGATAAGAGAAATATCAAAAAGAGCCTCTAGTTAATCCAAAAAACATTATTCTTCCACCACTGCACATTAAGCTGGGTTTAATAAACTTCGTGAAAGCCATGAACAAAGATGGAGAGGCTTTCCAGTACTTTAGAGCAAAATTTCCAAGAATGAGTGAATCAAGGGTTAAAGAGGGAATCTTTGTGGGCCCTCATATTTGCACAATAATGAAGGACCCTGCTTTTAATAAAGTTTTGGAAGGGAAAGAGAAAGCTGCCTGGGAAGCCTTCAAAAATGTCGTATGATGATTTTTAGGCAACAGAAAAGCCTAGAAGTACCAACAATTGGTGAAAGAACTCCTACTAAAATGCCGTGACCTTGGATACGAAATGTTTCTGAAACGTCCATTCCCATCTTGCTTTTCTCCCTAAAAACTGTGGAGTTGTAAGCTATGGGCACGGTAAAAGGTTTCACAAAGATATCTCTGTAATAGAACGCTGATACCAGGGTCGTTGGGATGCGTCAATGCTGGCTAACCACTATTGAACTGTTACAAGAGATGCTCCGGCGTTGACATACTAGAGGCAATTCAAAAGGAAACGTTTGCAAAAATAGGCTAAAACAACAACTGCTTTATGAATAATGAACATTGTTTAGTGAAACATGGCTTTAGTATTGTATTTATTACATAGGAATTTTTTTCTTCTTCAATTTGCTTTTAAATCAATGTATGGGATGTTGTGTATCTTTCTTAAGTGGGCTGTATTGTATCTTGAAAACAAGAGCCAATAAAAAATTTTCATTTACATATTCGTTTTTTTCAACCCAAAATTAGTAGGAATTGACTATCTAGAACCAGGAAACTGACAAAAATATTTTATTTGTTGCCTAGTGTTATTTGCCATGCATATTCCACCTTCTCATTTTTTTTTTTAACTTATAAGAGCATAATCATAAAATTGAGTTTTGGACTCTTCTCCCAGGAAAAACACTTTTTTGGGGGTTTGAGGTTTAAAGCATTTTCTCATTTTGTATGATTTTTTTAAAGTGTTGGTCTAGCGAATAATATATTATATATGCTTAAGTTTGGCTAATTGATGATCTAAAGCGTTTCAAACTGAGACATTTTAACATTTTCTATGTTATTATCTTGATTTTAAGTGTCAGTTGCTTCCTATGTGCCCGTTATTAATACTCCTTTAAATATGGTCCGATTTAATAACTTGCTTCTCAGCAATTTCTTAGGCACTCTAAATATAACGTGAAGAAGAAAATAAAAGTATGCTTCAGCTAATAACCCTTGGTACAGCTCTTTCAAAAATTAGACGAATTGCATGCAGTTTTACATAACATCATACTAAAAGTACACAGATTAGTTTAAATCTACTGAAAATGTATTTATACCAATTTACATATCAGTAAAGTCCCTTGCTTCTTAGAGACAGGTCATACCTTGAAGTTTTTGCACCATAAATTGTTGATAAATTGCCCCCTCTTAATCCGACCTTTCTTTTTTTTTTAACCTTTTCCATTTAGTTATTTTAATGTCTACATTCCATTGGAAATCCAGGGGTACATTAGAAGAACAAAGGCCAATCATAGGGCACGGTTCCACTTAAACTTTTTCTGGGGCATTACATTTCCTTCTGACAATTTATCTCACATTCTCACAGCAAACTTTTAAAGTTGAGTTCTGTATTCATCTCCTCTAGGAAATATCCTTTCTTTCATTTTATTAAACAATCATGACTATCATTTTTTAATTTCTGTAATCTAGCTATGTAAAATGATGCATGTACTTTCTCCTTTACATTTATAATTAATATTCATACACTTTAGTAAATAAATAAAGAAAAAAATTATATTTTTCAAAAATTGATTTAAAAAAAATTTCTAGATTTTCCGGTAATCTTATAAATGACCCAATGGGTACATTTTTTAACTTATCCGAAGCTTAATTTGAATAGAAAGAATAATTCATGTATTAAAGTTAAATCCGTGGTTACCATATTTTAAATTTAAATTTTATTATAAGTGAAAATCACAATTCTATGGGAAAGGCTACTGTCATTAATTTTATACTTCATACTTCATGTAAAATACTTATTCCTATTCTGTAGAATGTAATAGAAAGGAAAAAAGTATTGGAAATGCTACGCGAAATATATTAAGGAAAGGAATTTCATTAGAATCATGAATAACGACGAAATGTACGATAAAAGATTTTCCTTTTCGATTTTTTTTAAGAATGTATTATTAAATGCTAAAACTCCAGAAAATATATTAATATTTTATGTTAAGAGTGTAAATCGGATTTTTTTCTCTTTTACTGTAATGATCACTAAAAGGATTTCTTTTATAAAATTTATTACTGAAAAGGGAATTTTTAAAGTAACATTATTCTGTAGTAGTTGAATTTTTGATTACTGAGCTTTTATGCTACTGCTATGCTTAAGATGTCCACATCTTGAGGTATGATTTAAATGAATATTAAATATATGAATACTAAAAGATTAGAAGGGACTATTAAATATGTTATTTTTTATTTAACTCAATACACTAAGAGTTCATTATATTTTTTTTCAGTTATAAAACATAAATTAAGATTCATTTAAATATTTATTTAATAATAATTATTATTATTAATTGGGGGGGGGGGTATAAACGGATGTGGGAACCTAGGTATTGAGACAATCAGTTGTAACCTCCCGATGTTTAATGTTTACAGTATAATTATATATATGTTAATTATTTTAATTTATTTCCTATTTATATTTAAGCTATTTCTCATCATTTATATGTACTAAATAATGAAAAATCGTAAAAGCGTTTGGGAAAAACAAACAGGGAACTGAAAATACATTGGAAAAATAAGCTTTATGTACTGTTTTTATTTTATGGTATATAAATTGTTAAACGATTCTTTTCTAAAAATAATAATAAAAACACTAATAATAAATCTTTTTTTAATGTTTTCCCTCATAATTGTGTACCAAGCTATAAGAGGCAAAATGAAAGTTATTGCATCGAATGAGCTTTAATAAAAATTTGCGGTCGATTAAATTGGATATTATATATACACTGCCGGCCAAAACATTGAAAAAACTTTGGAAAATCTTTTACTATCTATAAATACTCAAAACATATCTGAATATATATTGCGATTTGTACATACATATCTTCTATAGTCTTTGTGTAAAACCCAAATGTCAATTCTTTTGTTCAATTACCATTAAAGGATTGAATAAATGCAATGTTTCTCAGCATCAGTGATTGCCAAATATGAGCAAGTCAGGTAGAGTGATTGTTATTTTTTAATGTTTCCTACGTGGTCGCTTAAACTATTGCTTAACCTTCTTTTTTGGGGGGAGAAGGGGTTTTGTGCTTCCTGTCAGTCTGGGTATGTGCTTTCTTTTGTGAATCGACTTAAAAAGAAAAAAAAGGATATGAACACCGACACGCAATTTGCCATTATTGTTATACATAATGAAAGCATATTGAAACGTGTAAGTTCATTGCATAACGAAACCGCTAGTAATCAGGATCGAACATGTTCAAGAAGGCTGAAAGCAACAATTCCTATCAAGGATAATTTTATTCTTGTTAGCAGCAAAGAGAATAAATGCCTATAAACATCAGTATGATTAAATAAACATGATAAAACAAACAATCCGAACATGTGTACCATTTTAGTGTAAAAAAACAATTTCGAAACGCTAATTAGTTTGTCAGCGATGCCAACGATTTGATCGCAGCGTTAACTTCGAAAATAATCATTAAAACCGCACAACGAGAAGACACGAATTCAGCAGGTCCGTACCTATCAAGATCATGCATAAAAAATATATTGAGTAAAGAATTCAAGTTCGAAATATTTCAAAAAAAAAATTTTAATTTGTATTCGATGTCGCGATGAAAAAAAGATGTTTCCTCTGCAACGCACGACAGTGGTTCTATTACAGCATGGTAATTTTTTTTCTGGATATGCAACTGGAGATTTCGTATCGGATTCAAGGAATTATGAAAAAACATACACACACACATTATATTATATATATATATATATATATATATATATATATATAAAGCGATTTTCGAGAAAATGCCGTTCAGTTCGCGCTGAGTATTGGAAGGAATAGTATCATTTTTCAAAAAGATAAATACTTTAAATTTTAAGGTATTACGTCCTCTTTAACGGAGTGAATTCGATAATTTATTTGTGTGATACATTATTTCAAGACATAAATACATTAATCCGATTAAGGTAAGTAAGTGGAACTTGCCCGTTTTCAGACGACTGCTTTTTCTGTTACAAACCCACTTTTTCTTTGTATTCAATTAAAAATAGTTGAAGATAAACTGTACCTTCTCCCTCTTTTTTATATAGAGGAACATAATCATATTTTAATACATTGCTTAGTTCTCTTAAAAAAATAATGTTAGTGCCTGTATGTGTTATTAAGTGTAGATGGGATGAATTGTATTGTAACAATTTTAACTCTCAGATTTGTCACATTCCCTCTTACTTATAAGTAATTACGTTTCGCATAAAAATAAAATGTTTGTACTGGAAAATAAATAACAATAAAAACAAATTTATAGTTTATGAATATGATTTAAGCAAGTCTTTCCACATCACGGAATTTTCAAAGTTGAACAATGGATGAGGTAGAAAGATTTGTGGATGAATATTTATTTAAAATGTCAGAATGATTGCGCAATTAGTTTGTTTCCTGAAATTTACTTATTTTAATGATGATTTTTAACTACCATAAACATAGTTCAACATATGAAGAGGTTTCATTGAGCAAAAAGAAGCAGAAGTAGCATTAAAAAACATGGTGTAGACTCTTCGGAGTCTCTATCTAAAATCAAATTAACTTTTATAGGAAGATCTTGACAGGAACTTTTGTAATTAATGCCGCTATTATATGTAAATATGTAGAAGGATTTAGGTGAAAGCTATAACAATGTACCACAGAGAAAACTGATAATTTATTGCCTGTATGTACCTTATGATATAGAAATGTTAGAAAATGTCAAGGAGAATGTTTCAATTAAAAATCAATAAACGTTGTTTTTAAAACTAAACATTTCATTTAAAATTAAAACTTATTTAGATAAGTTTCTGAATTTTTCGAATTAGGTCTATATTTATATTAGTTTCATTTCTCAGGAGGTATATTTTCTAATGATTAAACTTTGCCTTAAAATATCAGTAAGTTTTTGAGTTTCATTTTTTTTTCTCGTTTGCCTTAGTATAGCCCCACAGTGTATATGTCTTACAAATTATATTTTTATCTTATTAATTAAATAATTGTTAATTAACTAATTGTTATCTTATTAATAAAAAAGATCAAAAAGCAATATTTAAATTCCTTAATTTTTATTTATGTTCAAGAACTAAAGGGAAAGTTTAATTGAAAAAATAAAATTTCTTATTTAAGTTGTCATGGTATTGAAGCAGAATCCATAAATAAATATGTTAATGGGTTTAAATTGGTGTAAATGAAATATTATTATGCATATTAACATGCTTTGAAAATCAGAAAATTTATTTGATGTGTTGATAGATAACACTCATTGTAAAATTAAAATTGTATAAATATTGTAAAACGTTACGTTTCTATACATACGTATGTGTTACATTCATACAGTTGATTGAAAATTATTATGAATGAAATTAGTAATCAATTGAATTAATAATCGAATAGCCAATTTCTTATTTTATTTCGATTATCTAGAAATATACTTGATAATCTGTTCTTTGTTTTCTGTGAAAAAAAAAACTGTCAATGATGGCATCTCATGAGACATAAATCCATACATTTGTGTATCTAAAAATAATAACCAGAAGACATACTTGTGCTTATGTAACAACACCGTATCATTAAAAAGGTAAATCTACATGTAGCTTAAGGAAAAAAACCCGTACACAACTTGCTATAATGTTTTTTTTTTCAGATTTTAGATTATAATGCTTTTAGAGTAATTCGAAGTAATTATAGCATAGAAAATGTAAGTGGGTGGTTGCAAATCCGTATTCAGTAGCAAAATATGTTGTTATGATTGTTTCCTCACAATTTAAAATTGAACTGTTCTTTGTTAAAATATATATACACTGGTGTCCAAAAGTTAAGCATAATTGGTAATTAAGCAAGTAATGAAAGAAATATAAATCGAAATGTGGTGAAACTCCAGGTGTGTAAGCAAAATAGCACGCGTCATATATTTTCGCGAAAAGTTTTCCCCGAAATCGAACAGGGGACCGTCAACAAATTGAAAAAGAACGAAAATCTTTTGGATAACCCTGTCAAAACTAATGTAGCAAAAGCTTTCAAACTGCACATTATGATTAAGTGGCTTATTGTAATGTACTCTGTTTATTTTTATAAGGATAGCATGTATAATCGTAGAGAAGTTAAGGTTTTTATAAAAACAGTCTTAAAATCGTCCAAGTTTTTTTGCTTATAAATTGCAGAGTTCTTAATATAAAATGATGTTCTTTTCTGAAAATATGACAAACATCATTGTACACAACACCCTGTCATCAGAATTTAAAAATAATAAAAATTGTATGAAAAATGAGTAGGTTTAGTAAATAATTTTTCATTGCGCATGCGTCAACGATATCAAAATTTCATTTGCATATTGCGTTAGCTAAATGTATAGAGCAACGTCTGTAAAAGTTTCAAAAACATTACTTGAAAATTCTGAAAATGATCGTCTATCAAAATCCGTTATTCCGAAAAGGAAGCCATAAAATCATTGGTTTTACCCAAATATAGTTGTATGTGCAATATTGTGTAGGCACTAAACAATGGAATATGGATAAAGCCCTTCATCTTTTTGCTTCTTTTTGGGAATAAAGGATTTTGATCTCATTCTATCAACGATAATTTTCAGAATTTTTAAGCTATGTTTTTGAGACACTCACAAATGTTGCTCTATACATTTAACTAATATAATATGCAAATGAAATTTTAATAGCGTTCACGCATGCGCAGTAAAAAATTTAGTAAATCTGCTCATTTGTCATACAATTTTTATTATTTTTTAATTCTGATTACAGGGTATTGTGTACAATGATGTTTTTCATATTTTCAGAAAAGAACATTATTTTATATTTAAAACTCTGCAAATTATCAGCAAAAAACTTTTAAATTAAGAACTGTTTTTAAAAACACCTCAATTTCTCTACGAGTGTACATGCTATCCTTATAAAAATAAACACAGTACATTACAATAAGCCACTTATTCATAATGTGCAGTTTGAACGCTTTTGCTACATTAGTTTTGAGAGGGTTATCCAAAAGATCTTCGTTCTTTTTTAATTTGTTGACGGTCCCCTGTTCGATTTCGGAGAAAACTCTTTGCGAAAATATATGACGCGTATCATTTTGTTTACACAACTGGAGTTTTCACCACATTTCGATTTATATTTCTTTCATTACTTACTTAATTACCAATTAAGCTTAACTTTTGACACCAGTTTATGTATTAAATATATTTTAATCAATTTTTAATAAATTAAATTCTTTTTATCGTCGCGATTACATTATTGATATTTGCCTATATTAATTAAAATTTAATTCAAATAAAAGTATATTGTCTGATTCGGCGAGTAAGAATAATTTTGCAATTTTATGATAAAAATTTTTACCAAAATACTTTATTTGCCATTATATATGTATGGTACATTGAGCAATTATTTATATATATTCAGTCTCTAAAAGTTATGATTTCCGCTTAAAATTTTTAAATATTTATTTTCAGATAATTAACGTACTGCAAATATGAATGATGAATCTAGAAATTTTAAAGCTATAGACATAAATACAGCATTTAATAATACAAATATTGCAATGATTTGAATAATTTATGTACGTTTCGGGAATTTTATGAACCGGAAATGTCTTCACAATCGAAAAGAGCATTATAGGGGATATTTAGAGTCTTAAATATGCAATATCTTCAATGCATATCTTAGAATGCAATATCTTCAATGAATATTATTTGAAATATGATAAAATAAAAACGTCAATTATTACTTTAGATTTTAAATGGTTAACTGTAATATTAAAGCTTTTAAAAGTACTTTTCATGAAAATTTTACGCACAAGTTTTAAACTTAAAATATTTATGATGCATATATTCTTATAGTATTTGCGGAATTTCAATAAAATAACTTTATTTCACCGCTCAAACGAATTTCACCCTAGAATTATTTTACATTACAAAACAAATTTAACTACATTGATAAACATTTCCATGCACAATACATTTGCAACGAAAGTTTTACTTGAAATTCGTAGAAATCAAAGCAGAATTACCAAAGTATATTTAGTTAAATATATATATTTTCCTACCAAGTAGAAGCATCTTTATTAATGATTCTCTTTTATATCATTTCGTGAGAATGAGGTTCGATGAGACTTTCAAGTGCTCTTCAAACTACACTTTAAAGAGTATTTTCTACTGACAAATAAACAAGGACATTATATATTGGATGCGTTAAACTTAAATTAGTGATTTTGAACTATTTTTTATAAATTAGTTAAAGGAAGGGTAATCATATTTAATCAAAATGCAATATTTTTTTAAATTATTTATATTATTATATACAACTAGATAGAATATATTTATGTATATATATATAAATTTTTGGAATAAATTCTATTTTTTTATCACACACCAAATCATGTAAGAAGTAATATGATATTTGAGACTAAAAGTTTAAGTATTACTCTTTACAAAAATTTACTTACAGTAATCAGAGAAGGAACCAGATAATGTTCTAATGGCTAGTATTAGCAATGTGCTCCTTTATGTAATCCTGTTGGTTACAATTTATGGATTTGTTTTTTTTTTAGAAGGACTTCCTTTATTTGTACTTTCATTTTAAAAGATACAGTTATAATAGTATTAACAAATTTAAAACAGATGCGTGAATATTTATACTTCTACTACGCGTAATACCAACTTAATGAAAAATGTCCAAACCTGGGATCGATTTTCACTAACAAGGGGACCACCAAACATAGTGCGCACAGGTTTTGATGATTTCAGAGTATGTTGTAGGGGTCATACCACTAATTATTTTGGTTAAAAGGATTCCTTCAAGGTGGAGAATCAAAGGTGGAGATTGACATATTCTTATGACAGTATGTGCCTTGGTTAGCACTGTTCCACGAATGCGCATCCCATTATTTCGCTTGGTAGTGGTGGTGCTTCCGTGTCTGAATTCTGACTTTTTCATCTATGGATGGAAAAAAGTTTGATTCCTATTATTTCTCTACTTTGTGCAGAGTAACAAATCGCACAGACTTCTTCATTCACTCGTTTTTTTGTCGTTAAACGTACTGATAGGCCTCTACGGTAATACATTTAAAAATACTTCACCATTTCTCTTCTCAAAAACATTCCAGTCTGTTATGGGTATGGTGATTCTCTCAATAAACTTCAATCTAGAGATATACCACTTGAGGTTTCAGCGGCCAAACAATCGCAAATTCTCTCTTTTTGCACCACGATAGACACACCGTTCCCCCCGTTTATGTACAAACATATAAAGCTCTAAATACATTTCGTGGTGTAATATCCGAACCTCATCTTTTCTTCTCTACTAAAAATGAAATTTTAGTAAATTTAAAAGACCAAAATGTCATAGATGTACTTCATATTATTATCCATCGGAAAGGTCAAGTGCTTCTAACGAAACATAATAATATATAATAACTAATATTCAAAAGCCCTACATTACCAACCAAAATTAAAGCTGACAATCTAATATATCCAATCTGATCCCATATACAAAATCCACTCTTTTATTTTGAATATCATTGTTACGACCATACAAACACTATCTGCCCTCAATCTGTTACCTACTCATGGTGTGCAGAAGTCGGCATAGCAATAAAACCCAAACGCTACACAAACTGTAAAGTGATCTTAATGCCTATTCTCGCAATTTTTCTAGTTGGAATTGGGGAAAACATTCTTAATGTCAAAATTACTCAAATTGTCTTACCCTGATGCCCCCAAACTTGTTGAAAACAGAATCCCAGTTGGAGTTTCTTACTCCGGCTTACTCAAGCAGCAATCAACATCCGTAAGACACAATCCGTAAGTACCCAAACCGATTCCTCATTCCACCAAGTTAATCTACCATAACATCTCTGTATATTATCAAACAACACTCCAATTAAAGAATCCCGTGACATTAGTCTTCGTTTTAAATGTCATGCGATCCTTTTATTAGAATAGTGACTCCTATCCTCACAATTTGTTAAAATAGTATATTTAGCTAATCTGTCACAAAAATTGGCAGTTCTATCCAAAAAGTAACACACCTCAATCTGAGACTAAGGGTGTTGCTCCGTGAAAAAAATATCCAAAGTCCATCTGCATTTAATTTGAAAGAAAGAAAAACTCAAATCTAGCCAATTTGTGAAAACAATCCCGAAATCTTGCATTCAGAAAGATGGGACAAAAGATGCGACCAAAATTGTTATAGGTTCAAAAACATACTAGAAACCAGATACTCTTCGAAAACAAACAGAAAAAAAACATCAATTCTAGTATCTCCACAGTGAAAGATTACGGGAAAAAGAAAAAAAAACCCATCGCTTAGGCCATGCATTAGAAATGTAAAAGATCCTAGGCAACTGCAGTACCATGGGAAGAACCCATGGAAATCGAGACTTACAACATGACTCGGATTCAGATGAAAATACTTTGCTAGAGTATGTGACTAATTGACTTTACATTGTTTTTTTAGTGTTTTAGTTTTATTTGTGTTTAATTATATATTAGGCTTTATGTACTATTTGGCTGTTTAATATTTCTTATTATTGTCTTCTTACTTTAAAATTTTAACTAGTTGTAGAATTTTAACTATTTACTTTTTCTTTTTTTTAATCTCATTGACTGATTTTAATTATATTTTAGTTTTTGATGTATCATCACATTGCTTTTATCCACTTAACTCATGTCTATGAAAATCTTTTATTGTAATATTCACTTTTTATTTTTTTTACTTTTTGTACTATATTACATTTTTAATATTACTTTATTATATACCATGTTTTTGGCGTACTATTTCCCACAATAGACCTTACGCACATGAAACCGCATTCAACAGATAACCTTAGAAGATTAAATAGTCATCTTTTGATGCGAACGGATTCATAAAACATATGGATAGGTGCATCATATGTACCATCGTAAATACGAAAACAGCAAGCAAGAATGCCAATATTAGGTTACTTGTAAACACCCGGTAAACACATTTGTCCCGGTATAGTGTTGGATGGAAAAATTCCTATATAACAACTCACGATACCGTTTCGTCTGAGTTTCTTGTTATAATTTTAATTTTTTAAGGATTATAAAAAAGATGCATGAAATGATTAATAAAAACTAAAATAAATAATAATAAAAAAATAGAAAAAAAGCTTTACAAGATTGTAATTTGTCACATTTCAATACAGCACATAAAATCCAACGTTTCAACACACAATAACAGGCGTATAAGTTTTTAAATAAGATGTGTTCAAACGTTAGATTTTAAAGATTAAGTTTTCCACACAAGGTTTTTATTGATTAACGCAATCATACTCATATATATATATATATATATATATATATATTATTCTCTAAAAGTATTGTTTCTAAAAATTGCCTGAATTTGTGAAATTTCCTGCATATGTTGAATGAAAAATAAATTTCATTTCATCAAATTTTTATTTCGATGTAAAAAAAAGTCAGTTTGTTTATAGTATTTATTTATCTATTATTATTATTTATAAATGATATAAAATTAAATCAAATCAAATGAAATTTTTAGCAGAATTCTTCCAAAGCAGAATTCAGCCAAAACAGTCTAAGGCAATAAAATAGATGATAATTATAACTGAAGGACAGATTAGTTTTCAGCAAATACTTTATGCATAATTTTGTTTAAAATTATTACATTTCCATGCATTGAATTACCTGAAATTTTGCTACATAAAATGGGTAGAATTAATATAACAATTCTTTATTCGACACACGAAAATACCGATTATATCTTTAAAATGTTTAGGCAATGACTGAATTTTTAAATTAATTCTAATGAATTTTTTAAAAATTTTTAAATGATTCTCAATGATTATCATTAGGATTACCATCATATGGAATTATTTTATTTTAAACCTTCTTTTAAAAAGTATGAAGGTTCAGAAAATATGTAACAGAATATATATTCGGAGAATATACCAAAAACTTATGTAATAAAATAAGAAAAAGAAAAAATGACAAATTTAAAGTTCTATAATTATAATCCTTTTAATTAAATATGAGTAATCAGTTTAATTTTAATTAAAAAATTTAATTATTTCATAACTAAACATTATTATTTCAGCTTTATTCTATTCATGTTTCTTTGAAATAAATTACAGCAGGTATTCAGTATTAGAAATCCAAAGTTGTTTTTCTTTGTTATTATTATTTGCGGAACTATAGATATCAAATGAAAAATGCGTCGAAATATCTGTATGAAATTTTGAATAACAGAATTTCAAAATTATTCATATACATTAATTCTTAATATGTTATTTAATCATTTTGAAACATTTTACATTCCTCTGAATGATTCAATAAATCCCTGAATGATTTAATTTTACTTTAATCTTGGAAATACATTTTAGTTATCAAATACTTGAATACTTTCAAAATTCTTAATTATAAAAATTTAGAATCCATGCCTTTAGAAATGCATTTAAAATTTGAAAAGATCTAAAGTATTAAAAGTAGATTGTAGTACGTATATTCTAGATAGTTTCTTATTTACAAATATTTTTTGCATTATATATAAAGAAAAAATTATCTTATTGTAATGAAGAATAAAATTTAATTTCTTATAATATACTTAAAAATATGTGCATTTCTCACGTTTTAACATTTTACACTATAATTTCTATTTAAATTCATATTAAATCACAGTTAAAAATTTAAATGCATGCGAAAAGTATGCGGAAAACATTTTCATGAACCGTTTTTTTTTCTTTTCTTGTACATGTTATATAAGATTATCAGACATTTTAGAGTGATTTTCCTTTAAGATAGCTTAATGGACTTTAACAGAAGAGTTACATTTCATAAAAATGTTAATTTTATTTTTCTTTGTATCGATAAAAAAACTAGATATGTAATCTTATGTAAATATATTGCTTTTATCTCAATAGCACATCTATTATTTGGATAAGAAACAGAAAAACAGGTCTCAATACAATAAGAGTGATTTAGTTACTGTGTAGATTTTTTTATTTATAGTATTTATAATGTAGAATATTTATAATATTATAATATTAAATATATAAAATTTAGAATATTTATAATGATAGAGGAAGATCAAGTGAACGCAACTGTAAATATATTTTGCAAATCACTAAAACATTAACAATAATAGG
This sequence comes from Maratus speculifer, assembly GCA_964019185.1. Lineage (NCBI taxonomy): Eukaryota > Metazoa > Arthropoda > Arachnida > Araneae > Salticidae > Maratus > Maratus speculifer. The sequence continues at coordinate 43,168,699 of OZ025297.1, read as the reverse complement.
AAACATGCTTTTAAATGGCCTACAACTGTATTTTTAGTTTATATATTAAATCCATTTCCAAAAGATTTCTTTCTAAAAATTATGTTTTTTTTTCTATGCAAAACATCTTAAATCTGTGTACATTCACGAATGTATGTATGTACGTTTATATACATTTGTGGGCCTGATGAAACTACAAATTTCGATTAGACTCTTTTAAGTTTATTTTTTCTATGTTTAATGTGGTAATTTATGTTAAATTTAATGTTTATATATATAATGTTTTATATACATAGAGAGAGAGACAAAGTGTACCAGATGCCTCATAAATGACTGATGGAATTTAAAATTTAGTTAATTTGCAAACAATGTCAGGTAATAAGTTTTATAGGAGGTTTATGTATAATGTCAAGAATTTTTATGCTGTGATTCCCAGTTATAGTTTAAAATAGCAGCAATAGATGGGGGCTGCAATATATGACTATTAACTCAAGTCTCGATATTTTGCCCTGTCTCTTCTCCCATGTTAATAAAAGAGATTAAAATAGAATAAATCACTATGTACAAAAATAGTACGAATGAGTTATTGTTTGTTTTGAGAATTGTTTGGAATAAGCGGCAGTCGATGTCAGCGCCATCTATTCTTTGAAATTCGAACTAAAACCAAGAATCACAGTAAAAAACTAGCGACATCATACATAACCCTCTTGTAAAAAATTAATATCTGTCACCTTTTTTCAAGTTACTGAATTTTAAAATCTATCAGCAATTTTTGTGACATTCAGTATGTACTACATAGGATTTTTATGATGAACAAATTTTACATGCACTTAGTTTTAAATAGATGTTTCTTTACTTAGAAAAAATCTAAATAAATCAAACCCAAACAATTGCTACTAATGAGAAACGTAACATTTAAAAGTGTATCGTTATAGAAAGGACATACAAAAGACATCCAGTTTTTTAGTTTCTTAGTATAGCAAGACAGTTCATATAATCGTGAAAAATTCATTTCTAAACATTCCTATCCTAAAATTTTGATTCATTTTCCCCATTAAATCTCAGCGTGAAATACAAAGACAGTTCATGTAACAGAAAATCACAGTTAGCTGTAGAAATGGGAATGAATGAAGTTTATAGATAACAAATGTTTAACGAAAGTGTGGTTTTGGCATTTCCTCCGCCTCCTTATCATTTGTCGTTGGTTTACTTATGATTAATTGGCTACTGACGTGAGTATCTGTTCAAGAATTATTTAAGGAATGAATATTGGTTGAAGATTATTTAAGAAATCGATATTTCTGATGGTCACTTTGCAGCGTGTTTTATATGAATATAAATCGTATAATTTAAAACTATATTTTTTAAGTGTATTTTAACTATAAATAAATAATTTTCTGTCTGATTATAAATTTATATTTGGTGCATCAGTTAGCCTGGCGCCAGTCTTCTATATACATGCATATATATGTATTTATGCATGTGTGTGTACATGTTTTGTATAAATCCTCATTATGTATATAACATGCATATAAACACACACATTATAAACACTGGCGCATCTATTTCGAAAATTACTTATATTTTATTTAATCTTAAAATATATTAAATATTTCAAATATCATAATCGAAAGTAGTTCCGTATATAATTATTACAAAAAAAATGAAAAAAAGGGATTCTGTTTGTGAACCTGTCATAAAATGGTAAAAACATCTGTGGTTGGCGTTGTTATTCAGGTATGCTTGTTACGCTGTATATTTTAAACTCAAATTATTTCGTGAACACAACCAAAATCACCCTCAATCAAGCACGTGAAATACACTACAAATGTATATAATGAACAAATTAGTTCCAAATAAATCTATCGTCTTTAAGATCACAAGTCATAGGGTAACAGCCCCAGTAATTGGCATGCACCAGTGATTGGCACATCCTACCAACATGTCCTAAAATAAGATTTATATCCAGTTTTTTAAAAATGCAAGACCATATACCAGTTATATGCTCATTTACGTTAAAGATTATAACTTTGATTTATGCTACTAGATTGCATTAGTGCCTAGGAAAGAGAAACAATTATGGCTTGTATGAAATTAGCCATTTTTGTTGCAAATGCTTGTTCTTTCGTTTAAGGAAGGCATGCTTTTCAATTCATTATAATATGATTGGTAATATATTTTAAATTTTAATTGACAACAGTTTTGTTTAGTTAAAAAGGGTTATTTTTAATTGTGTAAAAGTATTTTCGACACAAATATTTGGATTTCTGAATTAATGATAGATGCCAATTAATGGTGCTTCAATTTTGCTAGTTCCAAGTAATTGGCACCTATTCCAATTACAAGGAATACGCAAGGAATTTGAGATTAAATCACTTATTTTGGAAGTATTTTTAAAGTTAGACTAATTTTGTTTATCATTTGTTTTATTTGAAAATATGAAACATTATCAGTAATTGGAATCCATTAAAGCTTCACATGACAATTACTGGAAACAGCATGACAATTACTGGGTATTAATGTAAGTATATTGTATTGTTTTAAAGTGTTCACATTTCAGACTAATATGCTGATTTCTTACTCTCAAAAACCTCAAATATGGCATCTTTATCTACAATAAATTCACTTAAAGCGATTAAACCCAATGCAAAATGTAAAGGTTTTTTTTAATATAAACTTGTGCCAATTACTGGATCACAAGGTGTCATACATTGGTGCTCTAGGTGCCAATTACTGGTGATTTCAGCAACTTTTTATAAATATATTTTTATAAAAATACTTTTTCAATTTTTTTTTCTTTTAGTGGGCAAAATAGATGCACAGATATGCATTCTTTGATTTAAAAATATTTCCAAGTAAATATAGTAATTCTTTGTAATGAAAATTGAAGTGAGTTTAAAGACAAATTCTTAAAGTGCCAATTACTGGGGATGTTACCCTACTAAACAAATTTTAGATCGGAAATTGACTCATTCGTGCTTTTCCAGCGATAAGCTCAAGAAATAAAACAAATCAACTTATACTGATTGATTGTAAGTGAGATTACTCAGAGTCTTGGTTCGCAGAAGCCTTAGGTGCAATGCCCAGATTATTTTATAATTACGCGTAATATTAGTACTTGGCTTTTTCAACCCCAGGATGCTTTACTTATGTAAAATGTAAAAATAAATAAAATTGAAATGCAGAAGCGTGATATCCGAGATATAAATTTTTTAAGGATAAATTAAGTATGTGTACCTTTTCTATGTTTAAATAATGATTACATATTTGCCTGTTTGTGATACTTCTTGATATGAATACGATAATTAAATTCTAAATTCCAAAAATAAGCATTTGAAAAATTATTAAAAAAATACCCTAAAAAAGATCGCGGGCAATTTTAAAGCAATGACATTATTTTATATTTAAAATACAACTAAATTAGGTGTAAATTAGTCTTTGACCTAACGTTTATATTCTATAATAATTAAAATAATTTATTTTCTAAACACGGGAAACTTGAAAACACTTATAAGCTATGTAACGATAATTATTTTTAATGCAAGAAACTAAAGAAAGAAATAAAACCCCTGATCACGATTGTAATTAAAAGTAAAAAAGTAATTTAAAATGAAAGTTTTAGTAAATAATTATTTTCCCGAAAATAGTATAGTTTTTCTAGTATTTTTTTTTGTTTTCTTTTAATTATGTTTTTATTTTTTTAAATTAAACTAATTAAGATTTTTCTTAGCAGTTTCTTTAAGTAGTTAGAATAATGGAAAACTCTTGTTTTGAAGTGTATTTAAAGTTAGATTTTTCGTGTTAAAGTTTTACGTTATAGAAGATTTCAATTTTGAAAATTATTATACTATCAAAATATGAATTAGTTACAGTGTGAATTAAAATGTAACAGGTAAAAAGTATGAAAATAACTAATGTTGATTACATTATTCTTACATCAACTTCGAAATACACCATACGTTACATAATTTTGTAAACGTTTTAAATTATCGTTATAACAAGTAAACAATCGTGATACAAGTTACAAATGCTTAAACAGTTAGCAAACACTCAACATAAATATTAATTCACTCATTTATGTAATATTTTTCACGTATGTGAAAAATAATTGTACGACCTGCTTCAGCAGCACACAAAAAAAAGGACAAAATTATCTTTCTTAATTGCATCTTAATGCTCCGGCTACAGTGATAATCATACGATATTTTATTCTCTTCTGGAATAAAAAATACAATAAAATAAAACAAAATAAAATAACATAAACTGAAAAGAATAAACATGAGTAAAATTATCATTGGATGGAGTTATTATTCGTTACGCTTATTGCACTATATTTTAAAGTACAAACTACCTCGCGAATGCATCGAAAATATTGCGAAATATTTTGAAAGCACATGGAACGCACTACAAATTAATGTAAGGAACAAATTATCCCTTTACAAATATATAGTTCTTAGGATCACAACACATACAAAGCTTATTTTAGATAGGGAGTTGACTCATACGCGCATTTTCAGCGATAAGATCTACAAATGGAGCAAATTAACTTTTAGCTCTTGTTTGAGATTCAGATTTCTCAGAGTCCTTTTGCGTAGAATCCATAGGTGCCATCTTCCAGATTCTTTTGTAATTACGCGACTCACCCTGGCGTTTTTATCCCAAGACACTTTACTTTTATTAAATGTAAAAAAAATCAAATAAATAAATAACCCCTTTTCAAATTCTGAAACTAAATTAAAAAGGTGTAATAATTTTTATTATTAAATAATGATTAAACATCATTTATTTAAGTTGCTTTTTGATATGAATACAGTTAATAAACTTTATGTTCCAAAAATAAGTATATGAAGAATAATAAAAATATATCTTGGAAAAATTCTTCTAACTATAACATTCAATATTAACTGAATGTCATTTTCTTATATTTTCTTATGTTTAAAATATAAATAAAATAGGTGCATATTAGTAAGAACCAACAAGTCCTTGAGACAACTTTTACTTAATACAATAATTAAAATAGTTCAGTCTCTAAAGACCAAAATCTTTAAAATACTTGTAAACTACTTAATGATAATTATTTGTATTACATGGAAATAAAGAAGGAAATCAAACTCAGGATCTCGATTGAAATTAAACGAACGAAAGTAATATGAAGTAAAATTTATTTTAAAGAATTATTTTCACTTAAAGTAATTTCTATTTCTACTGTCTTCTAATTACTTTTTTTTCGAAATTAAAGGAATGAAGACGTTTCTTAACAGTTTCTGTAAATAGTTAAAAAGTTATAGAAAACACTAATTTTGAAGTGAATTTAAAGTTGGATTTCTCATGTTAAAATTTTAGGTTAAAAAATATTTCAATTTTGAAAATGATTACATTATCAAGGTATGAATTGGCAATATTGTGAATTAAAATGTAGCATTTAAAAAAAATAAAAATAACTATGTTGGTTAAAAATATTTTACTTAATTTTTTTAATACACCATGCGTTACTAAGTTTTTTCAACATTTAAATGTATCGTTATACTAAATAAAATATTGAAAAACAATGTATAAAATATTAAGCAGTTAACAACATTTAACAGCTTTTCTTGAAGAAATTCCGTTACACAAAAGTCGTTTAAACCTTCATATTAATCACCCTAGCACACACAATAATCAAATCTAATTAGAAGCATGAAAACATTTGTTATCAAAGTGATTTTCATAACATGTCTTGAACGATTGTTACAATATTTTTTTTCACTTTCTCTATGGTCTGTCAAAATCAAACATTGAACTTGAATTTTAACCAACTTCTGTTGAACATGTAGGCAAAAAAATGTCAAACTACATCAGTTGAGCAGCGCGATCAATACAAGAACGTTAAATGTACAGGTCAAAAATATAGAGTCATAAATATCAAAACAACAGGCTATCTCCTTAAATATTGCCCCTAGACCCATACTTACAATTGCAAAGTTTAATTAAAAAAGGTAAATTTTTTTATAAGATAAGTTGCAACTCCATGGGGGGTCTATTTTAAAAAATACGAAAATAAAATTTTTATACGGCCCCCAGAGGATAAAACTTTCAATCAGAAAATTTCTCCTTATCCATTCATGAATTGAACAAAAAAAAAATATCATCTCGGTATCTACAAATCCCCGAAAGATATTAAAATCCAAAATTTTCTAAAATTCGTGACTTACTCCTTTTAACCATACCTCTAAGCGCAGCAATATCAGTTCATTTAAAATAAAATTTAGGGATCGACCATAAATTAACGCATTTTTAAACGCAAAGACAATGCTTTAACTTTTAGATATAAAATAAAAGCGTATAGGTTTTTCCTTTAAACTTCCTTGAAATATGCTAGATGTCTGCAATATCTCGAGCTTGGCGCCAGCCTCGTAACTGGCACGACCCAGTGGCCGGGCCGTCTTATAAAACACTTATTAAAAGTGATGATAAATTAAGTGATATTCATTAATCTCTCATTAAAAGCGTGTTAAAAACTTATTGCCTGCGGCAATAAGTTCATTGAAAGTTGTAATAGCAAAATGCTTACTTCTATTAACGTAATCATTAGAAAAATATTTTAATAAATTACACAGAAATATTTTTAAAAATGTACTTTTTATTTTTCAGCTTCAAAATTTATGATGGTTTTAAATTTTTTTTTACTTTCTTCTAGCTTTACAAGAAGAAAGTATTGGATTCATGAAAATTTTGAATTCTGGATTTCGTCGGATTCACACGTTTTAGGGCTCAGAGAAACCGAAAAACATGTTTTTTACAAAATGTCTGTCTGTGAGTCACTGTCCTGTATCTCTGTAGATGACATAAATATTGTGAGCCCTCTGTTTCAAGAGCTAATCCACGAAATTTTATAAAAAGTTATATTTACTTAGTCCTTGATGTAAATTGGTGCTGAATAATGTTTGGTGTGAATCGCTTAACAGGGGGCCCTATTTTACAGGCTTTTGTGCGATTTCCGGAATACCTGCATCTCCAGAATTATGCGCCCAGTGTCGCCCGTAATCAGAGGCACCATTTATTCATCGTGCAATAAAAAAATTAATAAGAATAATATGAAGTTGACAGAGCCAAAACGATAAATAAAATTGAATTCGAGGTGATAAAAAAATGAGGTTTAAATCAACTGACGCATTTAAGCAGTAATTAAAGAAGGTGAGACTGGCAAAATTTAAACAAAATCTAAAATTAAAACTATACAGGATGGAGTTAATTACTTAAACTTTTATAAAGCATTTAAACTTTAGGAGCCCATTTTCGTTTAAAACTAAATGCACTTTTCTGCATCAAATGTTTTTATTTCAGTATTTCTCATTTTTAAACTGACATAAGTCAATAACCGCCGGTTATGGTAATAGTCTAGTTAGTTCAGTAGATTTTTAACACTCAAAATAATGCCCAACGCGCCGAAAGATGTTTTCACCTGAGAAAATTTACTTTTCAAAATATGGTTTGTATACAAAAAAATTGCATCGTTTTTTATATTGCTATTTCAAATACTTCTGTTTAAAAAACAAATAAATATTATTTAAAATACTGAATCAAAATTAAAAATTAGACATTTTCATTTAATCAAAAGAGAAAAATTCAACGCGACAAATAATATTTTGAGTTATAACAAATTTAATTTACTCTAATTTTTTTTGAAAATAAATATTAAGGAGTCTTAAGATGTTATAATGCTTACATATTATATGGTTAACCATTACAATACATTCAAATATCTAACTCTATAAATAAATAAATAAAATAAATGTTTCCTGGATACATTACAGCAACATTGTTTCTTCAATTACACGCATTTCAGTTTGTGTTTGATCCCTTGAAACCTGACAATTTATTAAAATTGTCATAACTCTCTGAGTTTTGAAGATATCGATATGATTTTTTTTGTTCAATTGAGGAATGGATAAGGCAAAATTGTCTAATTGTAAGTTTTATCCTCTAGAGGCGTATAAAAATTTAATTTTCGTATTTTTAAAATAGTCCCCCCCATATAGTTGCAACTTATCAAAAAATTCATCTTTTTTATGAAACTTTGCAATTGGAAGTATGGGTCTAGGAGCAATATTTAAGGAGATAGCCTATTACTTCGATATTTATGACTCACCATGTATAGTGTCCCTTTCTAAATCAATATTATCTTTTAACTATTTAAACATTATGTACATCAATAAATGGTAAGATAAGTCTTACCTGTATAAATCGTCACCTAAAAAAAAATCTTCGTTTTCATATTATGCACCTTTGTTTATGCCCATTTGTTATTAGGATGCGCCGTAATAATACACATTTCCGATTTCACCTTAACGTGTGACGTTAAACTTTATATTTTAATCTGTAAAAATTATTAGACATAATCAGTTAATTGTAGATTGATTAAGTATAAACACCATTAGATATGTTGTAGATGGTTATATATTAAAACGTAAAAAAAAGAAAAAAAATACATGTTGAACCATCACGCTGCATTTTTAGCAGGAATTAAAATTTACATCTTAGCAAAAAAAAAAAAAAAAAAAAAAAAAAAAAAAAAAAAAACAGTAGAAGGGATAATAAAATGTTACAAAATTTTTTTTGATGTTCCTTTTTCCCTTTCTTTCTTTCGTTCATTCGTAATCGCGTGAAATTAATATGAAACACTGTTGGCGTAGATAAACAGATTCGGAACAAAAGTCCTTGAAAAACACATTATTTCAAATGAAGTCATTTCATCTTGAGTTCGCAATAGTTAATGGTAGTCTGATTTAATACAAAAGTAAGTTCTTTAGATGACACGAAATGTTATTTGCAAAAAGATAATGTCAAGTTTTTAGAGTTGCAAAAAGTCGGTTTATTCCCGGGTTTATTTCCAATAGACTAGGTTTATTCCCAAAAAACCGAATTATTCCAAAAAATCCCGGGTTTTTTCCAGGTTTATTCCTAAAAACCCGGTTTATTCTCGGGTTTAAACCGGGTTTTTTCTAACCTTTGCAACGCTACAAATTTTAGATTGATAGTCTGATTTATCTGAAGGTGATTACATATTTTCAACATATTTGACATTTCACAATTATTATGCATGAGTCGATGATATTGTAGTTTTGAAATATTTTCAGTGAGGAAACCTCGTCAGAAGGAATGTACAAAAACAAATCTTTTCTTCTCAGGTCTAAATTTATGTTAGAACACTCAAATCGCCATGAAAGCTTAGAGATAACAGAATTAAAACCAACCGAATTATCATTATTTAAATTTCGCAAAGTTCCTAATGTTTGTGTTATAGCCGTGTAGATGATAAAATAAGGGGTTTAGTATTTAATGATACACAAAAAATCAATTAATTCCATTGAAGGAAAAAAAATTCAAAGTAGTAGTTTTTTGAACTGGCGTGGTATTGCGTATTTTTTTGTTTTTGAATGATGCATGAGATTTGCAGAATGGCAATGTGAAATTCTCGAAAGACAAACATTCTTGCAAGAAATCTAACTGCAAACTCCAAACAAAGATAAAACAACAAAACGAGCATGGAATGTCTAGCAATAACAACATAATGAAATCGCATCGAGTTTTTGTCAATTAAATTTCACGAATGTTATAAAAGGCGGTGTTATAGCCTTGTTCATGATAAAATGAGATGATCAAGTATGGAATGCTCTACAAAAAGGCAAGTAGTTTCATTGAAAGAGTCCAAACTAGTACATTTTTAAACAAACATGGTAGTGTGCACAATTTTTATACGACACATAATTATTCTAGTATGGCAATGGAAGATTTTGGAAAGTATTTGAATTATTAATGTATATGAAATGATTATACATTTCAGTTAATAAAAGATTCTTCATATAAAATAAGCACGATAACAAGAATTTACGGTGAACAAAATTCTATTCTTTAAACAGGAGCTATAACAATTAAATGTCACTATTATTTATTTATTTATTATTTTATTGAAATTTTACTTTTATTTACCATCCTCGAACACGTCGCGAACCATCTGACATACTAAACACCTCTCCCACCCAAATTTGTTTGTTGATGACTTAATCTTACTAAATTCAGCATTTAAAACTAACCTATGATAGTTTTTGTGTTTGAGACTACTACTTCTATCTTTTCATTCTATGGAAAGGACACTCGATGGACGTGCTGCTAAATTTACTTCATGGCACGTCCATTATGCAAGTACATAAGTTTAATTCTGACATCAGTGATCGTCTTTTTGGAAGATAATGGAAGATTTAATGTGTAAAAATTTTATTAAATTTCACTGTATGACTCTTGTAAATCGTACTTTTATCGCTAAATGATATTTTTAATCCTTCATAGGTCGCAAAATCCTGACAGGTACAACATACTTATTTCAGTTTTTCTCTCCGTCATTAGAGACTGCAGGTTTACTTATTTTGAGTATAATATACGCGATTATTTATTTATTTATTATTGAAATTTGAAATATTCTCATTTTACACATTTCGATGAAAGTTCCAGATTACTTTAAGAGGATTAAAATTGAGAAAATTAAATGTTTATGACAATTTCTTACCAATGAGTTCTGGGGTGCATTGCGACATAACTCGCGTGTGTAAGGATTGCAGTCGACCTAGGGATAAGTAAATCATTTTTTAATACCAAAAAGAAGTATTAAGGTTATAAATGTTTTTTCTTAGATTGAAATGTCAAATACTTTTCGTGTAACTTTGACTAATACAAGTTCTATTTTTTTATGATACAGAACAAGAAAAAAAATTATGATTCCAAAAGTAAGCTAAAACTAAAAGTGTACGTGTAGTATGTAATAAACAAATGTATTTATGTAATAGAAAACGCATAATATTTTTTTTTATAATATTTCAAAAGCATTACTTGATTTTCTTTTTCGTATGATATAATCTATTCAGAGACTACAGTACTGCTCTGTGCAAATGAATGAAAGTAAATGGGTAATATCTGAAAACATTTTTCTGGAATTTAAGCAAGAAAAATCTAATGTATTTTATGTATTAAATTTTAAAACTAATTTACATATTTATTAACTGATTGGTGATATCAGAAACTTCCCAAAACAACAGAATTATGAACGGCAACTAAATACAGGACAGGAAAAAAGTTGGAAACTGGTGTTATACAATAGAATACAAAAAACTTCTTGAAACACCATAAAATAAAATTACGGCCTTGCGATATTTTATTTATTTTATGGTGTTTGAAGAAGTTTTTTTTGTGTTCTAAATACAGGACATGCAGCATAAATTAGAGTAATCCCCTTGCACTTCATTCAACCATACATTAGAGTGATTATTTTGCATTACACTGGTTTACTGATTGTTTACGTTTATAATACATATAAGGAAAGTATTTTAATGTGCAACATGTGCTTATTAATTTCATTTTAAAATATAAACTTCATAAAATTATAAGAAACACAGGTGAAATAATTCCAATAACACTTTAAAAAGACATTTAAAATGTTAATCTTTTTTATTATTATTTGACACCTGAGTGCTAATGTAACATTTATAAAAATAAACTTTTTTTTCCTGTGGTCTATTTATTTATTTGTTTCTATAGCAAAGTGCTTAGAAAAAACAAAATATTTTTTCTTAAGTAAAACACCGAAAGCCATTATCCTTAATGGAAATTAATAAAATAAACGCATTAAAATATTGTAGCATTTTTAGACAATATCAATTAGTACCAGATTATAATAAATATCATTTTCCAACATTTTTTCCCTCTAAACACAAATTGATGTGTAATTCTCTTCAACAGAAAAAAGAAAAAATGCATATTGATAAATTAAAATGTTGCTGTAACTAACAAAAATACTTTCCAGCATTATTGCCCTTAATAAATTGTGTTTTCCGATTTTTTTTTATGGACTTTATTTTATAAATAAATAAAACCATCTTCCATTTGTTACAAATTTCTGTTCATTGTTCCATACAATGAATAAATGTTTTACAACACTTATTGAAAAAATATTTTACATGATAATTAGTGCAAGATAATTTCACTTTATTTATACAATATAAGTTATGTTAGTATGAAAACAAAAAACATAGAAAGACACGATCGTGCAGATGAACTATATTAAAATTAAAAGATTGTCCCGCTGCTCGTTGTAAGAGTCTAATCTAATAATATAAAATAGTAAAATTTTAAACAATATCATATAATAAACATAATTTAATGTTTATGTCATTTGCATAAAGTTAATTAGGTGAATTTATATTTTAATTTATCTGGTTATTAGATAGTTTGATTTCTGGATTGTTACTAAAAAGGAAAGAAATAAGACAGTATAAGATAAGGAAGAACATATGAGTTATTCACAATAATAGTTCATTTAATTTTTATATTTTTCAAAATATCATGCAGTAATGGTCTTACTTTCATTCCATATATACATGTTTATACTTAGCTCTTATTGATTTACTTCCTCCCCTGATATTTCTTGAATATACTTCGTTTTATGTATAAATCATTGAGACATTATTTTTACCAATCTTAATATTCTTAAAATTCATTTAAAATCTGGAATTTTTTATATTCAAAATACAATTAATTGTCAAAATAATTTGAATAGCAATTTATATAAAAGAAGACTTCACATCAATTGAAAGAAGACTTCACATCGAACCAAGGGATGACAAGTAACCTTTTATCGAAAACAAATTTGTTCAGATTTTATTCCGTACCAACAATAGCAATGTTATATTGTAAATATTCGGTCTATGTAAAGGAATTCTTTGTTTTAGTAAGATTTCGGATGCATAATGTATTTCCATCCTTGTAAACATGTCATCAGAGCGACACTTTCTTGTCCAATAATGGAATATTATTCATATTTATCGTAATACTTACCACATAAAATAATGAGGCATTACTAACTTTAGATACAGTCACGCAAACAATTTTTCAATTCTTTTTTCAAAAAAGGTTTTTACGTACATTGAAATATTTCCTTTCACATATACTTACGTTAGAATGGTTATCATCTGAATATACAAGAAGTCCAGCAAATAAGACCCTCATTTTAAAATTAAATTTCTCAAAAAAAGCGATCGAATTATGTGGTAAGCGGTTTGTTTATCATGCAAGCTGTAAAAATGTTATACAATTTTTCGAACGCTAAATATTTTGATAATATTATGTTCTGATTGCAAATATTGCTTGATTTGACATTTTTATTATTTTATTATTGCTTGCAGAGAACGTGTATTTTGGATTACAGAGTGATATTTTGTCAATTTTTGGAACTATTTTTTTTTTGGGGGGGGGGAATTCCAAAAACATAATTTTAATAATCGTCAATATATAGTACTGCACGCCGAAGAACGCGTTCACTAGAAGTAATCTATAACAAGAAAAATGTCAAACCAATCATTCTTTGCAAGAAGAAGATAATATTTTCAAAATATTCAGAGTCTTAGAAATTAAAATATATTTTTTCACAAATCCAGTTATTCTTGGCTGTTTGTCATACCATAAAATAAGGAAAAAGAGGGCTTACGTCTCTTCCTAATTCCTTTTACTGCCGAAGAGTGGTTGATCAGATTAGTTAAATCTGTAGTGCATAGATTCCCCTTTGTCAGCTTAAAGCGAAATAAAAACAAAATTCAGCCAAATCTGAGCCCGCCGGCAAGCGCGACAGTGGGCGGGGTTGTGAACAGCATGTAAATGAATAGGACGATAAAACAAGGGATGACTCCCGAGAACTCAGCTTTCGCTTTAGTGTATAAGTTAGTATTTATAGAATTCTATACCAGTGAAAAATTTATAAACCTTTTTTGTAATAAAATTAACATTTTATGAATAAAACGTATTTAAAAATAGCACTGAATATACAATTTACGCACAATGCTTGACTTTCGCAATTTTGATAATTCACACCATAAATCGCAGACATTGACATGCATTAAATATTTACATTATATAAAGCGCAACGCTTCATTATGAGCATTAAAATCAAATATTAAATACCAGTAATATTGTTCTTAACTTCCACAATTTTAAAAAATATCAGGAATTCTGAGAGTTTTCAGAATTATGGTTAAAATCTAGACTAAAGTCTGACAGCTTGTGTACGGTTGTTTTCTAATACAGTCGGTCATTTTATTCTAATAGAGTTAACATTCTGCTTTTACAGAGTTTCATTCTTGAAAAATCGAATGAACTCAGCAGATTTCATAAAACTTTAATATTTTAAACCTACCAAAATAATGAATCAAACATAGCCTAGCGTAGAATTTTGATTTTCGAATCTTAACAATAGCTAATTTTAAGTTTTTTTAGTCTTATCTGGTAGTAAATTGCCTATTCAGAACCGATTCCGCAAAAATTTTAAAGGATATCCAGTAATTTATGATATTTAGTAACCTTGACGTGACAGTTTAGAAATGAATCTTCTACAACTCATTCCTAACATAGTCGATTTTAGAATCGCTTATTGATATATTATAAGAAAATCTATAATCTTACTTTTAAAAATAGTTTCTTACTAGTAACTGACAGAAAGACGCAGAGCTGCTATAGTGCAAATTTAAGAAGGGGAGCTTCCAGGTAAAATAAACGAAAATGGAATGGGAAATTCATGGAACAGTAAATTAAAAAGGATTTATTTTGGAAAATGTATTGCACAATATATCTAATACAACATAAGCAATCATTCTCTAATAATCCTGATTTTCCGTAATAGTGTCGATAGGCAATGTTAACGATGAACATCAGTGATAATGGAAAGCCCACAGTTTCAAAATTACACGAGTAACAACAATGGTTATAACTATAACATTAGTTTCTATCAAACTAGGATCGCTAAAATACACTAACAGTAGACCCAGTAAAATAAACTTTAAAAATTTATATTTTTAATACTATTTTTCTTTAAGAGTAAAATTTCGAAAATATGAATTGTGTATTAAAACTTTTTCTTTCTGGTAGATTTGTTATGCTGCATAGTACGCTTCCACCTATCACGGCTGCTCATGTACGGCGAAATGACCTAAAACTTTTGATAACCCATTTTAATTTTACCCTCTTAAAAATTGAATTTTGAAAAAACCTTTGAATTTATTTTCTTCTATGTGCTAAGAAGAGTAAGCGCAGCAACTCGATCTGTTCGGATATTCTTTTTACAAAATGCCACTGCATCGGTCAGTCGGTATAATTCATGACACGGACCTATAAGGCTTGGCGTTCGTTGCTGGGTCACTGTTCACAAAAACTTTCTTGTAGCTCCGAGTCCAGGAGTCCAGAAGAATCCAGGAGTTTACATTCCTTCATTAAATGTTCCTTCTAGACATGGATGAAACCATCAGTAAAAAATTTCATATTATTGATCATAAATATAAATCATGTTATATATACCTCCTAAAATTGCATAACGATTAATTCTTTTTCTTTAAAATATTTCACAAATATTATAATATACAGTTAAATAATCTTAAGTACTACACATATCCTATTACATGAACGTAATCATTGCTGAAGTATTTGCTTGTAACTTTAAAAAATATTATTCTACTCTCCCATTAGCACAACATTCATTCATTCGAAATCAAAATTTTTAAGCCTTTGTGACTCAATTTACTCCTATTTGAAAAATAGGGATTCAAATGTTGGAATGCATCATTTTAGGCCAATTAAAAATTTGGGTTCGAATGTACAAAATGACGGATTAAAAAGATACTTTTTTTCACATTTTAAAAAATTCATCACATAAAAAATCAAATGACTTGTGTGTGAATTAGGGTGGTGCGAAAAAGCAAAAGTTTTTATTTCCGAATCGCTATAGTGCGGAAAAGTTGCGATTAGTAAATACAAGAAAAACAAAAAAAGAATTTTTCAAATCGGACTATATCTTCCGATCGCGCAAACCACCTAAAAATTAAAAAAAATTGAAAACTTCCGATTTTTTCAGAATTTTTTTAAAAATATTACATATGCATATATTTTATCACTATAGTGAAAAATATTTGCATATTGTACTGTATAATAATAATAAAAAATTAATTGAGTTTAGAGAATATCTTCTGATCGCGCAAGATCATTAAAAATCGTGGAAAAATCCAATTTTCAGTGATTTTGATATATTAAGAAAATACTTAAATTCAATTTGCGGTCTCATGTTAAATTTTAACTGTAAATCAATACTATTGAGCACATTAGGCCATTTTTGAACAACAGAGATCTTACCACGACGAGATCGCTGCAGGGCGAAAAGGTATAGTAGTTTGCGCAACTCCTGTTACCACGTTGCGAAACAGTGCTAAAGTCGCCATACGTGTACATAGAACATACCCTTTTCTCCCCAACCGCATCCACTTGCACAGTGTGCCATTTCGTATCAGTGAGCCCGTGAAAGAATTCCGTTTGTTAATTGGGTGTATTATGTTATTTTATATACATTAACAAGTGACATGGATACGGATATGCATATGTCGTTGACGAAGAAAATTACTAGACATATCTTTTCATTGTCCTATATTCGGCCATCCAAGAGATTTACTGCCAAATATTTTTCCAACACATGAAGATGTTCCTCGATGCTGCTTTGAGAAGAGGTTTCTATTAGCAAGTAAACTCAACAACATTAAAGTGAGTTTCTCATCTGTCAGCAATACAGTGGCACAAAAAATAAAATATATATATTAGAAGGCGTCAATCCCAAAAGTTTATGAGTATATAATCATTTGGATATTACCTACTACGATAAGTTTTATAAACTAACGAAATCTTATATTCTAGAGAAGGAAAAGCCAGATTTTATATAAAAGGTTGATGAAATTAAAAAACAAGGAGCTCAACTGTGTAATATTACAGCCTGGAAATACGTAATATATTAAAATTGCGCCTGTAAAGTGTCTCCAGATCTTAGGGAGCGTCCGATTGAGACTAATTGTACCTCTGAAACACACAATAAAATTCTAGTTTTTGATCATAGATTTATCTAACTCCAGAGAAAGTACGGAACGGGAAAAATTGGTACTATAAATCAAAAGGAGGAAAAAACTGAATACAAGATTTGGACGACGAAACTATATATTGAAAAGGTAACCTTCCAAATCTTTTGAAGCGGAAACGAAAGATCTTGAGCATTTAGATGAAATACAGGAGAGTTTTAATGCTAAAGTAGGTGTATGTAAAATCTCATTACCATGACCGATACAGCCTGTCAGATTTAAGTAGAAGAAATTACCATGGTAAATGAATGTGGAGTTACAATCTACATCGTTACATTGCGATCGCAATGGTATATTTGACGCTGCAGACGCTGCTATAGTATTGAGTGTGCTAGAAGATATTGCTGTAATGACTAAAACAGATGCTTCTCAAGTTATTTATTGATACAAAATAAGAATGGAAATCAGCTGCACTAGAAAAAAATTACTCCAAAGTCAAATGGATTCAGAAGAACCACATGGCATATATTTTGATGGAAGAAAGGACGATACTTTATTTATTCTCCTCAGTTCTGATACAAATATCACGAGGGACAACATATATCTGATTAGGATTACTATAAAACATCTTCAAACATGTATCATTCTACATATCAATGCGTATTGTACGGACGCATTTATTGAAAAAGTCCAGAAGTGTTTTTAACAAGTCTACAAGCATTTAAATTAATTTAAAGGGTTACAGGATTAGGTATATAGTTCCTAGTTATACAGGCGCTGTATTCATGTGTTGGAAAAATATTTGGCAGTAAATCTCTTGGATGGCCGAATATAGGACAATGAAAAGATTGTCTAGTAATTTTCTTCGTCAACGACATATGCATATCCGTATCCATGTCACTTGTTAATGTATATAAAATAACATAATACACCCAATTAACAAACTAAATTCTTACACGGGCTCACTGATACTAAATGGCGCACTTTACAAGTGGAAGAGCTTGGGGAGCGATGGTACACGCAGGGCGACTTCAGCGCTGTATCGCAACGTGGTAACAGGAGTTGCGCAAACTACTAAATCTTTTCGCGCTGAGCGATCTCGTCATGGTAAGATTTCGGTTATTCAAAAATGGCCTAATGTGCTCAATAGTATTGATTTACATTTAAAATTTAACATGAGACTGCAAATTGAATTTATTTAAGTATTTTCTTAATACATCAAAAATCACTGAAAATTGAATTTTCCCCCGATTTTTAATGAGCTTACGCGATCGGAAGATATTCTCTAAACGCAATTTATTTTTTTATTATTATTAAACAGTACAATATGCAAATATTTTTCACCATAGTGATAAAATATATGCATATGTAATATTTTTTAAAAAATTCTGAAAAAATCGGAAATTTTCAATTTTTTTTAATTTTTAGGTGGTTTGCGCGATCGGAAGATATAGTCCGATTTGAAAAATTCTTTTTTTGTTTTTCTTGTATTTACCAATCGCAAATTTTCCGCACTATAGCGATTCGGAAATAAAAACTTTTGTTTTTTCGCACCACCCTAGTGTGAATGCCATTTTTTAGTATAAGATTGTAAAGTGTGCAAAATTTGTATATATATATATATATATATATATATATATATATATATATATATATATATATATATATATATATATATATATATATATGTCTAGAATAGTCTAAACAGAAATAGTCTAAAAATAAGTTCAAGTACTTGTAACATGTAGTCTAAAAGGCACTTTAAAATTTAGTGCTTCAATGTGCTCAAAATCAGCATTTTCCAGTTCTTCAAAGTGTAGTTTACTTCAAATGATTTTGTTAATGATAGATTTTAAATTCAGCAGATTTCAACATTAAGGATCATGATTCATCACCCGTCGAGCTGAGCAATAAACATTCATTGAGATGATTAGCTAATACGATTTTTCATGAAATTTCAATGAACTGCGATGTTTAAAAAAACAACGTGTATGAACGAAATGTGGAAATAGCTCAGAAGCCGGTTCAAAAACAGTTTCGAACAATATCTATTTCATTCGTTGTCCCTTTTTTGTATGTGCATAGAACCAGAAATTCCAATAAGAGACGGAATCTGTACAAATAAGTTGAAAAATCAAATTGCATCATTAAAAGATACTTAATGTTAGTAAATGCAATTTAATGTAATGGAAATGCAAGTTAAACTAATTGCAGATTTTTTTCATTGTGTAAACGTACACCGTTCAAACAATTGTACCGATTCTTCACTGGATGAAAGGGTTCTGCTGCTACTTACCGGTAATATTAAGGGGGCTCAGGGGTTGTTCAATACGGAAAAACATGTAAACGGAGCTCTCGCTTCGAGTCCACATAAAAACAGAAGTATTCAGTGTAATAAATTTAAACTTTCTGATATTTTAAAGGTATGTTTGTAGTCTTATAAAATTATAAAATGAAGTACTTCAATGTAATATAATAAGAAATATAATAAAATTTATATAACACAATTTTCGAAAAACAATTATGTGTTATATCATCAACACCAAGATATCTTAACGTTGAATTGACATAAGAACCTAATTTTTGCTTTAAAATGATCCGGAAACTTTACTCTATAGAATGAATCAAGGATATAACTATCACTCTAAAACAACATTATTAAAAAACTTTCAAATTTGAAAATTTAAAAAACTTCTAAAAAATACAACTTTTTTTCATTAAAAATACTCAAAATATTAAACTATCTAAATTATCATAATTCATTCTATATATAATGATATTATACGCATGCAAAAAAAAATTAAGCCATTCCATAAAATGGTTTTTTTTAAATCTTGGTGTTAGTCGTCAAAAATCACGTTTTGAGTAAACGCGTATTAAATTTGAAAATATGGGTGCGATTTTGAAAGTGTTCATACATAAATTATCATACCTTCGTTAAAAATGCAAATACTTTATGCGGTTTTTTGCATTGAGTTCAGAATTACTTGAATAATAAAACTAGATTATAAAAAAAAATCAATTTATTGAAAATTTAACTCCTGATCCCCCTTAAACCTGCCTTTTCTAATCTTTAACAAGAAGAATATAGATGACGGAAAGGAGTCAAGGCAAAAGTAAACCCCAACCAAGTACTTTTGTGTGAAGCCAAGAAGCGATTGCAACATTAAAACCAATTGTGATTCTGCTTGCTGTTTTGAAACGTACTGCCTGTTCAAAACATTTCTACCAAAGAATGAAACTTATTTTTCTCGATAGAATGGAATTTTTTAAAAGAAACACCTCTTTTTATTTCATTTTTTCATGTAGCCGAAAACCTGCAAGCAATATTGGGCGATTATTTTGAAAGAAGTCATCGTTCTGCTTTCTCTTCCAGCAATAAACATCATTCTAGCCGAAAAAATTCTTTTTAATTTTAATACTTAAAAAATCCTATTAAAAAAGATCCTAATTATATTTTTAATTTCAGAAAAATTTTAAACTTTTTTTTTATTTTACAAATACGATACAATTCAAAATTCAAATATAATTTCCAAATAAATCTAAATCAGAATGGTAAATTTCATGGACATCTTTCAGGATAGTTTTATCGACCCTGTGAAAGTTCGCAATTTAAGTTATTCTTTTAAAGTTAACTATTTTAGTTTTTAGCACTTTTCAGCAAAGTCGAAAAGTGCTTATGCTTTCGGTTTGTCTGGCGGTCTGGCCGCGCTTTAACTCTGTAAATATATTCGGATTGTCATGAAATTTTTGGACGTTAATGAAGTTTACGGGAGCACGAAATTGAAGTTTCTGCCATGATTAGTTTATTTACAGGGACAGTCAAAATTTTTACATTACATAACGGCCTATGGGGAAAATTCGTTTCAATTGATATTTAAAGATGTTACACCCTGTCAAACATCTTCAAATTTATATGCATCTACAAAGTGCATTAAAATATGCATTTTGTAAAGAATAAAGAGAAAAATATAGTTATTACTCCTTTACAGCGACACACAAAAGAATTCCAACACATAATAATACAGGGGAGGAATTGTTTGCGACATATTTTAATTGTGGTAAACGATATCATATATAATCAAATTGATATACATTGCTGAGGATTATTATGAGGTATTTCATGCATAACACGTAGTCCATAGCATTCACAGGGACACACAGAAGATTTCAAATAGTATAATCTATCCGAAGTCCTGTATATTATGGAAGATGGCTGTTAGATGAAATAAATTTTTTATTATGATATACCCTTTTTAAGTTCATCATATGTATGCATATTATATGGCTTATATGTATGCTAATTGTTGCACAATTTAGATATACAAGGGTACACAAAAATCTCAGAAAGGATACTGAATATAAGCGTAAATTACTTATAGATGGTCTTTAATTATTTTATGCCTCTTTTTACGATGAACTTCATTTAGTTTACTAAGAGATGTTTGTAGAATATAGATAAAATGTTATACAGGGCCATGCAAAGAACTGGATACACGGTCGCCTTTGGGTGATAATTTTTCGAAATTGTATTTTAGTAGTTTAAAGAGATTTTTTTTTATAAACTAAACTTTAGCGAAATACTTTCGTGTATTAAAAGGTATCATGTATTTTACAGGGCTAAACAAAAGTATTCAATAATGTTTTCATCTATTATTATAAATTACTGAAAGGAAAATTTCAGTCAGTTAGGCGTTTTCATGCTAAACTAAATTTTACAATTATATAGTCCATATATTAAACCACTGTTCAAATACAGGGCTTTCCAAAAGTGTTGGAATACATATTTGGATATGAGCAATAATACCTTATTTCCCTGGATAACGAAGTTTTGTTAAAGATTTCAGTAAGTGTTGGAAAGTGCTTCGTAATCTATGCTTAATTCATCTTTTTTCTTACTTGTGCAAATATTAATTCTATTCCGTACGATCCCATTCATCTTTCACCTGTATTCAACCCTACAGTGTCCGCCTCTCTTGAAGGGTGGAGGTCGTAAATACGGTTTTATCTTTTTTGTCTTTCGTAGATTTTATAGCTCTATCTGTTTTCAAATATATATACTAGTTGACCAGCCCGGCGTTGCACGGAATCGTGATAACCATAATACATAAAAAACTATAATCTTGACAAAAAAAATCGATTCTAAAAGCACAAAAACTCGAAAAATCGGTAAAAATTACTTCGAATGTATAAAAAATTTATGAAATTCAAGAATACTTCTGAAAAAATTTAGTGAATTAGACAAAGTTTGATAAACTTTCTTTTATCAAAGTCAAAAAATGGCCGCAAAATGCGAAAACGTACTAAAAATCTCATTAAAAAAAGTATTAAAAATTCAAACAATGCTGCAAGACCATGTATAATAAAAAGTTTTTTATTATACGTGGATTGTCAATGATTACACTCTAAAAAATGACATTCAAACCAGAGTAAATCAATATTTTCATATTGTTGTGAAATTGTTTCAAGTATGACGACTCAATTTCAATTTTTTTTCATTCTTTAGAAACGTGGTAATTTTCAATAGGGTAGCTAATTTTTATTCGTATTTATTTATTGAGATTCCGAACGACTCAGTAATAATTTACAACATGATATATAGCGAACCACATTTTTAATAGTGTTGGCGGAAGAATATTTAAACGAATAAACCGTTTGTAAGTTTGTAAAAATGTAAGCTAAATGTTCCTAAGTATATGTATATACGGAAGTATGTTTAATGCAAGTTAAAAAATTCGATTGAAAGCATGTTTATAAGTATGTTTGGGAACTGGTTGAAAGTATGGTTGAATATATTTGAAAGCGTTCTATGGACAGTATGTTCCAAAAAGTGTGCTCTCTCTAGTACCTTTGAAAAAAATGTGATTGAGAAAGTGTTTAAAAATGTCATTGGGAATTAATGTTTCAAAGTGGCATTGAGAAAATGCTTCAAAGTATCATTGGGATAGTGTGTTTGAAAGTATCATTGGAAGAGTATTTGAAAGTCATTGAGAAAGTGTTTAAAAGTATCATTGGGATAGTGTTTAAAAGTGTGACTGGGAAACTGATATTAATTGTCATTGGGAGAGTGTTTTAAAGTATGTTTGGGAAAGTGCCTGAAAGTGTCATTGGAATAATGTCTGAAAGTGTCATTGGGATAATGTTTGAAAGTGTTTGGATAGTGCGATTGAAACTGTCGTTGAAAAAATGTCAAAATGTCATTGGGAAATTTATGTTTGAAACAGTCATTGGGAAATTTATGTTTGAAACAGTCATTGGGAAATTTATGTTTGAAACAGTCATTGGGAAATTGTTTCGAATTGTGATTGGGAAAGTGTTTGAAAGTGTGATTGGGAAAGTGTTTTAAAGTGTCATTGGAAAAGTGTTTAAAGTTCTTGGGAAAGGTTGTTATAAAAAGTCATTGGGAGTGTGTTTGAAAGTGTGATTGTGAATTTTTTTTTAAGTTTCATTGGTAGAGTTTCAAAGTATGAATAGAAAATATGTTTGGAAATGTGATCGGAAAAGTAGGTTTGAAAGTGCCATTGGGAAAAGTGTTTGAAAATGGTGTTTAAAGTGTCATTGTTCGGAAATGTAATTGAAAGTGTGATTGGGAATGTGTCTTTTAAATTGTGATTTGAAAATGGTGTTTCAAAGTGACACTGGGAAAGCGTATTTCAAAGTGACACTGGGAAAGCGTATTTTAAAGTGACACTGGAAAAGCGTATTTCAAAGGGTCACTAGGAAAGCGTATTTCAAAGTGTCATTCGGAAAGTGTTTCAAAATGTCATTGGGAAAGTGATTAGCAAACGATGCTATAAAGTTTCACTGGGAGAGTGAAAGTGTGATTGGAAAATAAGTTTGAAAGTGTCACTGGGAAAGTGTGTTTCAAAGTGTCATTGGGAAAGTGTTTCAAAGTGTCATTGGGAAAGTGTTTCAACGTGTCATTGGGAAAGTGTTTCAAAGTGTGAATTGAAAGTGTGACTGGGAAAGTGTTTGATAGTGTCATTGGGAGAGTGCGTTTCAAAGTGTCATTGGGAAAGTGTCAAAGTGTCATTAGAATAGTGTTTGAAAGTGATTGGGAAAGGTTGTTATAAAGTGTCATAGGGAAAGTGTTTGAAAGTGTCATTGGGAGAGTTTTTGAAAGTCATTAGGAAAGGTTGTTATAAAGTCTCATTGGGAGAGAGATTTAATGCGAGATTGGGAATGAATTTGAAAGTGTCATTGGGAGAGCGTTTGAAAATGTGATTGGGAAAGTTTGTATCATTGGAAGAGTGTGTTTGAATATGTCATTGGGAGAGTGTTTAATGTCTTATTGGGAAATTGTGTTTAAAGTGTTATTGGGAAAGTGTTTTAAAGTTTCAATGGTAAAAGTTTCAAAGTGTGTATGTTTGAATGTGTGATTGGAAGAGCGTGTTCGAATGTGTGATTGGGAGAGCGTGTTCGAATGTGTGATTGGGAGAGCGTGTTCGAATGTGTGATTGGGAAAGCGTGTTCGAATGTGTGATTGGGAGAGCGTGTTTTAAATTGTCATTAGGAAAAGTATGAAAGTGTCATTGGGACAGTGTGTTTGCAAGTGTTATTGGAAAAGTGTTTGAAAGTGCCATTGGGAGAGTGTTTGGAAATGTGATTGGGTGGAAGTTTGGAAGTGTGGTTCAAAGTGTTTGGAAGAGTGTTTTAAAGTGTGATAGGGAAAGATATTGAAAGTGTCATTGGAAGAGTATTAAACGTGTGATTGGGAGAATGTTTGGAAGTATGATTGGGAAAGTGTGTTTAAAAGTGAGATTGGGAAAGTGTTAAAAGTGTAGTTTGCAGTGTGGCTTTTAAAGTGTTATTCGGATAGTGTAATAAAAAGTGTCTTGGGAGAGTTCTTTAAAGAATGATTGGAAAATATAATTGGAGGTGCGATTGGAAAAGTGTGTTTGAAAGTGTCATTCGGAAAATGAAAATGCGTTTGAAATTAATTGGGAAAGAGTGTTTCTAATTGTGATTTGGAAAGTGTGTTACAAAGTGTCAGTTGGAAAGCGTGTTTCAAAGTGTCACTGTGAAAGCGTATTTCAAAATGTCATTGGGAAAGTGTTTCAAAGTGTGATTTGGAAATTGTGTTGTAAAGTGTCATTAGGAGAGTGTTTGAAAGTTTTACTGGGAAAGTGTGCTTGAATGTGTCATTAGGAGATTGTCGCAAAGTGGGATTGAGAAAGTGTGTTTAAGGTGTCATTGGAAAAGTGTTAAAAGTGATTGGAAAAGGTTGCTATAAAGTGTCACTGGGAGATTTTTTAAAGTGTGATTGGGAAAGAGTTTCACAGTCTCATGGAGATAGTGTGTTTGGGAAAGTGTTTCAATTGTCATTGGAAGAGTGTTTTAAATTAAGATTGGGAGAGTGTTTGAAAGTGTTATTGGGAAAGTGTGAAATCTGTCACTGGTAGAGTGTTTGAAGGTGTGATTGGGAAAGTGTTTGAAAGTGTCATTGGGAGACTGAAAGTTTGATAGTGAGTGATTGTTATACAGTGTCATTGGGAGAGTGTTTGAAAGTGTGATTGGGAGATTGTTTAACCACTTCAACGGCTGCCCCGAGATAAGTCGGGGGTTAAAGCACTGTTTCCCCATACCCCTCGCCGGTTAAGTGGTTAAAAGTGTGATTGGGAATGTGTCTGTAAGTGTCATTGGATAAGTGTTTCAAAGTCTCATTGGGATAATATTGAAAGTGTTTGAATAGTGCGTTTGGAAATGTCCTTAGTAAAGTGTCAATGTGTCATTGGGAAATTGAAAAATTAATTGGGAAATTGTTTGAATTGTGATAGGGAAAATGTGTTTGAAAGTATGATTGGGAGAGTGTTTGAAAGTGTAATGGAGAGAGTTTTTGAAAGTGTGATTAGAAATATGTTTGAAAGTGTCATTGGGAGAGTTCGCTTGAAAGTATCATTGGGACAGTGTGTTTGAAAGTGTCATTGGGAGAGTGAAAGTATCATTGGGAGAGTGTTTGAAAGTGTGATAGGGAAAGTTTTATGAAGTGTCATTGGGAGAGTGTTTGAAAATGTGATTGGGAAAGAGTGTTTTAAGTTTCATCGGTAGAGTTTTTGAAAGTATGATTTTAAAATATGTTTGGAAGTGTGATTGGAAAAGTGTGTTTGAAAGTGTCATTGGAAAAAGTGTTTGATAGTGGTGTTTAACTTGTCATTGCTGGGAAGTTTATGAGAAATTCATTGGGAAAATGAAAGTGTTATTGGGAAAGTGTCTTTTAAAATTTGATTGGGAAAGTGTGTTTCAAAGTGTCATTGGGAAAGTGTGTTTCAAAGTGTCATTGGGAAAGTGTGTTTCAAAGTGTCATTGGGAAACCTTGTTTCAAAGTGTCATTGGGAAACCTTGTTTCAAAGTGTCATTGGGAAACCTTGTTTCAAAGTGTCATTGGGAAACCTTGTTTCAAAGTGTCATTGGGAAACCTTGTTTCAAAGTGTCATTGGGAAACCTTGTTTCAAAGTGTCATTGGGAAACTGTGTTTCAAAGTGTCATTGAGAAAGTTTGTTTCAAAGAGTCATTAAGAAAGTGTGTTTTACGTGTCATGGGGTAACTGTTTGATAGTGTGATTTGGGAAGGGTGTTTGGAAGTCACTAGAAGTGCGTTTGAAAATTTCATTGGAAAAGTGTCTTAAATTGACATTGGAATAGTGTTTGAAAGTGTCGTTGGGATAATTTTTGAAAGCTTTTGGACAGTGCGTTTAAAAGTTTTGTCGGGAAAGTGTCAAAGTGTCAGTGGGAAATTAGTGTTTGAAAGAGTCATTGGAAAATTGTTTCGAATTGTAATTGGTAAAGTGTGTTTGATAGTATGAGAGGAAGAGTTTGTTGTAAAGTGAATGGGAAAGTTTGTTATAAAGTTTCATCGGGAGAGTGTTTTAAAGTGAGATTGGGAACGAGTTTGAAAGTGTTATTGGGAAAGAGTTTGAATATATCATTGGGAGTATGTGTTTGAAAATGCGATTGGGAAAGTTTGTTTGAAAGTATTATTGGGAGAGAGTATTTGAAAGTGTCATTGGGAGAGTGTGTTTAATGTGTTATTGGAAAAGTGTGTTTTAAAGTTTCATTGGGAAAAAGTTTCAGTGTCATTGGGAGAGTGTTTGAATGTGTGATTGGGAGAGTGTGTTTGAAAGTGTCATTGGGAAAAGTTTAAAGTGTCATTGGGAAAAGTTTAAAGTGTCATTGGGAAAAGTTTAAAGTGTCATTGGGAAAAGTGTAAAGTGTCATTGAGACTGTGTTTGGAAATGTCATTGGGAGAGTGTTTTGAAGTGTGATTGGGGAAGTGCGATTTAAAGTGTGTTTGGGAGAGTGTTTTAATGTGTGATTTTAAAGAGATTAAAAGTGTCATTGGAAGAGTATTAAAAGTGTGATTGGGAAAGTGTTTGAAAGTATCATTAAGAGAATGTTTTAAAGTGTGATTGGGAAAGTGTTTAAAAGTGTCATTATAAGAATATTTGAAAGTGTCATTTGGAAAGTGTTAAAAGTGTAGTTTGGAGTGTGTGTTTGAAAGTGTCATTCGGATAGTGTAATAAAAAGTGTCATTGGGGGAGTGTGTTTGAAAGTGTGATAGGGAAAGTATGTTATGAAGTGTCATTGGGAGAGTGAAAGTGTGATTGGGAAAGAGTGTTTTAAGTTTCATTGGTAGAGTTTTTGAAAGTATGATTGGAAAATATATTTGGAAGTGTGATTGGAAAAGTGTGTTTGAAATTGTCATTGGGGAAGTTTTAAAAGTGTACTTTGGAGTGTGTTTTAAAGTGTCATTCGGATAGTGTAATAAAAAGTCACTGGGAGAGTTCTTTAAAGAATGATTGGAAAATAGAATTGGAAGTGTGATTAAAAAAGTGTGTTTGAAAGTGTCATTGTAAAAGTGTTTGAAAGTGGTGTTCAAAGTGTCATTGTTGAGAAATGTATTTGAAAGCGCCATTGGGAAAATGAAAGTGCATTTGAAAGTGTGTTTCAAATTGTGATTTGGAAAGTGTGTTACAAAGTGTTAGTGGGAAAACGTGTTTCATAATGTCACTGGGAAAGCATATTTCAAAATGTCATTGGGAAACAGTTTCAAAGTGTGATTTGGAAAGTGTGTTGTAAAGTTTCATAGGGAGAGTGTTTGAAAGTTTGACTGGGAAAGTGTGCTTGAATGTGTCATTAGGATATTTTCGCATAGTGTCATCGAAAAGGTGTTTAAGGTGTCATTGGAAAAGTGTTAAAAGTGATTGGAAAAGGTTGCTATGAAGTGTCATTGGGAGATTCTTTTTAAAGTGTGATTGGGGAAGTGTGATTGAATGTGCGATTGGGAGAGTTGTACAAAGTGTGATTGGGAGAGTGTTTGGTAAAGTGTTTAAAGTGTCATTGGGAGAGTGTTTTAAATTAAGATTGGGAGAGTGTTTGAAAGTGTGATTGGGAGAGTGTTGGAAATGTGTCATTGGTAGAGTGTTTGAAAGTGTTATTGAGAAAGTGTGTTTGAAAGTGTCATTGGGAGACAAAGTGTGATAGGGAAAGATTGTTATAAAGTGTCATTGGGAGAGTGTTTGAATGTGACTGGGAGATTGTTTCAAAGTATGATTGGGAACGTGTCCGTAAGTGTCATTGGAATAGTATTTCAAAGTATCGTTGGGATAATATTGATAGGGAAATTTTGTGTAAAGTGTCATTGGGAAAGTGAAAGTGTCATTGAGAAAGCGTGTTTCAAAGTGTCATTGGGGAAGAGCGTTTCAAAGTGTCATTGGAATGTGTATTTCAAAGTGTCATTGGGAAAGTACGTTTAGGAAAGGTTGCTATAAAGTGTCACTGGGAAAGCGTGTTTCAAAGTGTCACTGGGAAAGCGTGTTTCAAAGTGTCACTGGGAAAGCGTGTTTCAAAGTGTCACTGGGAAAGCGTGTTTCAAAGTGTCACTGGGAAAGCGTGTTTCAAAGTGTCACTGGGAAAGCGTGTTTCAAAGTGTCACTGGGAAAGCGTGTTTCAAAGTGTCACTGGGAAAGCGTGTTTCAAAGTGTCACTGGGAAAGCGTGTTTCAAAGTGTCACTGGGAAAGCGTGTTTCAAAGTGTCACTGGGAAAGCGTGTTTCAAAGTGTCACTGGGAAAGCGTGTTTCAAAGTGTCACTGGGAAAGCGTGTTTCAAAGTGTCACTGGGAAAGCGTGTTTCAAAGTGTCACTGGGAAAGCGTGTTTCAAAGTGTCACTGGGAAAGCGTGTTTCAAAGTGTCACTGGGAAAGCGTGTTTCAAAGTGTCACTGGGAAAGCGTGTTTCAAAGTGTCACTGGGAAAGCGTGTTTCAAAGTGTCACTGGGAAAGCGTGTTTCAAAGTGTCACTGGGAAAGCGTGTTTCAAAGTGTCACTGGGAAAGCGTGTTTCAAAGTGTCACTGGGAAAGCGTGTTTCAAAGTGTCACTGGGAAAGCGTGTTTCAAAGTGTCACTGGGAAAGCGTGTTTCAAAGTGTCACTGGGAAAGCGTGTTTCAAAGTGTCACTGGGAAAGCGTGTTTCAAAGTGTCACTGGGAAAGCGTGTTTCAAAGTGTCACTGGGAAAGCGTGTTTCAAAGTGTCACTGGGAAAGCGTGTTTCAAAGTGTCACTGGGAAAGCGTGTTTCAAAGTGTCACTGGGAAAGCGTGTTTCAAAGTGTCACTGGGAAAGCGTGTTTCAAAGTGTCACTGGGAAAGCGTGTTTCAAAGTGTCACTGGGAAAGCGTGTTTCAAAGTGTCACTGGGAAAGCGTGTTTCAAAGTGTCACTGGGAAAGCGTGTTTCATAGTGTCACTGGGAAAGCGTGTTTCATAGTGTCACTGGGAAAGCGTGTTTCATAGTGTCACTGGGAAAGCGTGTTTCATAGTGTCACTGGGAAAGCGTGTTTCATAGTGTCACTGGGAAAGCGTGTTTCATAGTGTCACTGGGAAAGCGTGTTTCATAGTGTCACTGGGAAAGCGTGTTTCATAGTGTCACTGGGAAAGCGCGTTTCATAGTGTCACGGGGAAAGCGCGTTTCATAGTGTCACGGGGAAAGCGCGTTTCATAGTGTCACGGGGAAAGCGCGTTTCATAGTGTCACGGGGAAAGCGCGTTTCATAGTGTCACGGGGAAAGCGCGTTTCATAGTGTCACGGGGAAAGCGCGTTTCATAGTGTCACGGGGAAAGCGCGTTTCATAGTGTCACGGGGAAAGCGCGTTTCATAGTGTCACGGGGAAAGCGCGTTTCATAGTGTCACGGGGAAAGCGCGTTTCATAGTGTCACGGGGAAAGCGCGTTTCATAGTGTCACGGGGAAAGCGCGTTTCATAGTGTCACGGGGAAAGCGCGTTTCATAGTGTCACGGGGAAAGCGCGTTTCATAGTGTCACTGGGAAAGCGTGTTTCAAAGTGTCACTGAGAAAGCGTGTTTCAAAGTGTCACTGAGAAAGCGTGTTTCAAAGTGTCACTGAGAAAGCGTGTTTCAAAGTGTCATTGAGAAAGCGTGTTTCAAAGTGTCATTGAGAAAGCGTGTTTCAAAGTGTCATTGAGAAAGCGTGTTTCAAAGTGTCACACAGTGGGGCAAAATCCCAAAAATCTGGCCAAAATATGAAAATGTTATTCAAATTGTACGAAAATTCGTATAGAAGTGTTTTTGAGGATGTTAAGTAAGAATACAAAATTAAAATTTAAAAAAATGGCAGATACAATATGGCGAACAAAAATTAAAATGTCTCGAAAGTTATTCAATTTACATGCAATTTCGTAAACTTTTCAGGATGCTAATTAGGATTCAAAAGTTAAATTTTAAAAATAAATAAATAAAATTACAGATTAAAAGTAAAAACAATTAGATTTAAATAAAATTTAAAATTTCGAAGGTAAACTTAAAAAGGAATTTTCAAAAAACCAAGACATATTTAATCGACATTTAAGTACGTTAATAGAAAGTAAAATATTTAGACTATTTAATTTTTGTATTATTAAAATAAAGACGAAAATTTATTCCAGAAATTCCCTCTTAGAATCAACTGTAGTATAATGAAAAGATTTTTCAGAGGTCAATGTGTCAAAAAAGTTAGAAAAACTTGTTGACGGTATTGGAAGATCCTGTGACTTAAAATCAATGATTTTAATTTCTTCTACGATAATTTACCTAAACTGGAAATGAAAGAATCTGATGACATTAAGACGTAAAAATATCTTTCTTTTTTCTCGCTACTGCATCTTTGCAATAAATCGTCTCGATTCCTTTTGATCAGTTTGTTGCATGACTCTTGAGTATCTTATGGCATTTAACAAATTGACAGTAATGAAGATAATATTATTTCTTTGTCATTAATAAGTAGTTTGTGTACTGAAGTAGGCATATATAACCAGGGGTGCAGCTCAAATCTACGAGCTATTTGTAAGGAAAAATCTTCAAAATTTATCAAATAAATGATATGGCTACAAGAAATTACTTATGACATAGAATCTTTTAATCAAATATTCGTATACGCTCGTTATAGAAGCACAAATAGTTGCGTTTTCAAAGAATCGTTGAATGGTATTGCCATCATCTGTGCTTTCAAATCTGGGATTTAGTTTCTCGATGAGAAGTCTTAATTGTAAACGAAATATTTTTTGTATATTTTGTTTTGCAATTTCACTGTTATTTTCATGCAGAGTACGAGCTTTTCATTTTTTCTATCCAGTTCGTCTGCCAGGTCCAAGCCCTCTCTAAACATCTTTGCATGTAACTTAGACATTTTCAGTTCTAAATTATCTCAATTCACTTAATAAAAAATTTCAGATCCGTAAGATGCTGTCTGACATAGGCAACATTGTTGAGTATTACACCAATTCGTTATTAACAACTATTTCTTCCGTATCAATGATTGTATTAAACAAAATAAGTAGATTCTCCTGGTGTTTAATACAATCCCATTCATTGACAGTAGCTTCGGTATTTCTTGCAAAAGAAAAATGGATCTTGATTGTTCCGATAAAATCAGTGAAATGAAGATCTCGGAATTTTCAAATTGACAGTTCATGAATTATTCGCAACATTTACGTATTCTAGTAGCATGGGAGAAAAGAAAAATATATTGGACCTCCTGTCACTTTCATAGCTAAATATCTGTTTAAATGTACTCAGAATAGATGTGCCATCACTTGCAAATCAAATCCAAATTACTAATATAGGCGAAAGTGATATTCATTATGATTTTTACTCTCCTTAATGAAATACACTCAGTAGTTTGATCTGTCAAATATTGCCATTGACAAAATAATTCTTTTAATTACAATAGAACAAACAAAATTACTACCTATAACGATAAGAAAATGTTATTCTACCGGATCAATAATAGAGAATTATTTTCATTTTTTCATTACTAAGCTTACTTATCAAATTAATTTAATCTTATAGTTATAGTACTTATTTACAATATAATAGGTAATAAACTATTATAAAATTGAATTATTTAAAATTTTGAAAAATATTTATCATCTAAGTTATGTGAAAAGTAGTCAATTTCAAAATTTTTGAAGCGATCGAAAAAGTGACATTTTTACTTGCGGTTAATAAAATATGCGTGAAATGCAGAAAGGCAGTTTTAGGCAACTGGTTTTTTATGAATCATTAGACAATAGCCCAGGTTATTATTTCCATTAAATTTCGTTGCGGAACACTGTGGAACATTTAAACTTTTTGATGTTTAAAAATAAAATTCTAAATTTTTTTTATCAAAAATGACAATGAATTGATTAATTTTTATGTGCTTAATAAAAAGTTTGTAATACATGCAAATAAAGTACACACTATCATAGTGTGAATCCATTTCAAATCATTAAAATCGGATAATATGATAAAATGTAGCACGCGTTTAGAGGAACTGTTGTTTTGCTGTTTTTGTTTGTTTGAAATGATACTCCTTAATGCATCATTTTTGAAATAATGCTGCTTGTAAGGGCAAAGCAAAAATGTTTCTTTTAATACAGATTCTTACTCTCCAAATATTATTCCAGCCGACTGTATAGTCAAAATTTCCTAAATCGTAACTTCATTTTTCGACTTTTGGCCAGCTTTTTGGGTTTTTGCCCCACTGTGTGTCATTGAGAAAGTGTGTTTCAAAGTGTCATTGAGAATGTTTGAAAGATTCATTGATAATGTTTGAAAGATTCATTGGAAAAATGTTTGAAAGATTCATTGGAAAAATGTTTGAAAGATTCATTGGAAAAATGTTTGAAAGATTCATTGGAAAAATGTTTGAAAGATTCATTGGAAAAATGTTTGAAAGATTCATTGGAAAAATGTTTGAAAGATTCATTGGAAAAATGTTTGAAAGATTCATTGGAAAAATGTCTGAAAGTGTGTTGCAACGTGATTGGGATAGTGCGATAGGGAATTTGTTTAAAAATGAGATCGGAAAAGTGTTTCAATGTATGATTGAGAAGGTGTGTTTCCATCATTCCATTTGGTTTATGCAGTGCGGTTCCAAGCCACAATAGGAGGCTTATAGAAACTGGATCTGATATCACTGTACAGAGTCAATTTTGGAACGATTATTGTAATAATGCTCCTAACTACAAAACAGATCATGAACTCCATTAGATTTTTGGGGGGACATGTCAAGAAACTTATTTACTCTGAGAAAATTCATGACGTAAACAATCTCAGACAAAGGATAATCAACTGTGTGGTAATCATTACTCCAAACAAGTTGCCCACGATATGGGAAGACGTAGAATACCGCTTGGATGTGTGCTGAGCCGCAAACGGGCACACATTGAAATTTACAAAATGGTGTAAATATCTAAATAATTTTACCTTTAAATACTTATATACATTAATCTAATTTTATAACTGTATTGAAAAATTTGCTTTAAAACACCGTATTTCTTTTATGGACACTTTGTATTTATTTAAATTATTCTAAATTTTAGCCAATAATTGTTAGTACGTCAAAACATTTTTAATGCATAGTCACCCAAGTCCGCATTCAAAGGTGACAAGATTTCAAAGGAATAAATCATTTGATTTTGTTGAATTCAATGAGCTACTGAATGCTGAAATATTCAATTTTTCGATTTTAATCATTTTAGCTATAAAAGCAAGTGAGGCTCCATTTGTCTCAATGAAGAGAATCTACTGAATAATTTCCGAAAAGATATGTTCCATAATATCTTCTTTTAATATTAAATACAGTCCGAAACATGTGCAGGTTAATGCCGAACAGGTTAATGCCGAAAACTGATTTCGGAAATCGGCAAAAATGAAAATATCCAAAAAATTTAAAGAATATTTACATATATTAATGTATATAATTATTAACTATGAGTGTGGCTTAAGTTGGCTCTCTGTGTCTGTGACAAACTTTTTATTTTTATATGAAATTAAATTGTAACGAGGGAGTAGGTTTGCAGTTGTCTTAGATGTTATTAGTTAAGCCTGTTCAGTGGATCAAAAGACAGGATCTGTGTCTTTTAAGAAAGCCTTTCG
The DNA here is from genome assembly GCA_964019185.1 of Maratus speculifer. Classification (NCBI taxonomy): domain Eukaryota; kingdom Metazoa; phylum Arthropoda; class Arachnida; order Araneae; family Salticidae; genus Maratus; species Maratus speculifer. The sequence continues at coordinate 43,134,413 of OZ025297.1, read as the reverse complement.
AAAGGCATACCGACGCATGTCATTGAAAGTGGTTGAAGAGTTTGTTTCCGATATTCTTTAAAGAATACTCCAAGTCAGCGAAACTCGATTAGGTGTATAGGATTGTGAAAAATGGGGTCACAATCTTCATTTTTTTACTAGTCGAAATATGGAAACGTCACCCTAGCAACAATAGTTGTCACAACGGTACGGTAACCTTTCTTACATAGCTAACGACCGTGAAAAATCAACAAATGACAGAAATGATCCCAATCTGGAAGTTGTGGAGCTTGCATAGTTACAGATGATTTCTCAACAGGGTGTCCCTAAACTCATGGTATATACGCTAGGGGTCATATAACAGATGAAGACGAGTAATAGTAAATAGGAAACCAATGGTCCCAAACGTTTTCCAAAGGAGATAGCCACCATTAAAGTTTGGGGTCCAAAATATCAAACACACATTAAAAACGGAAAAATTGGTCGATTGATTTGTGGTTTTCACTAAAATTATTCTTTATGTTGGTATTTTCTTGAAAATAAATTATAAAGAAAAATTTCGAAAAGTGCCGATAGGGGCGCTTTAGACTTTGAAGTAATGAAAAACTATTTTTGCCGTGTTTTTTTGCATCTGATTAAATGGTTTCATAAGCTCTGACTTAAACTTAAATTTTGACCTTAAAATCTGAATAGTTGGGAGTGGCTAAGTAGCACAAATTTGACTGTGTTCAGAGGGTTTAAATTTCAAATGATTATAAAAAACGGAAAAATTGGTCGATTGATTTGCGGTTTCCACTAAAACTATTCTTTATGTCGGTATTTTATTGAAAATGAATTATAAAGATAAATTAAAAAAAATGCCGATAGAGGGCGCTTTAGACTTTGGATCAACGAACAACTATTTTTTACGTTATGTTTTGCATCTGATTAAATGTTTTCGTAAACTTACTCTTAAGAGCCCACAGTAGTCACAGAAAAAGTACACAAAAAGACCCGGATGATCATGTAAAGTCTATGGGAGCGTTCTTTTCTAATATCTCGCTCAAATTTTAATATTTTTGCATGATTTTTTGCACAAGATAGCTGAGGACAATCCACAACCGGGCTAGTTTTTACTTTTTCGATAATTGTTAAAGGATATCTGCTGCATCAAAAAGGGTATACACATTCCTTATAAATGCAAATGACTGAGTGAAATAAACTGAAATTAAACTAAATATAAACTAAATAAAAAAAAACTAAAATATAACTATTTAATATATGTATTATCACTTACTAACTAAGCGTAGAACCAACAGCGTGAAAAAAGGCAGAGCCGGGGGTCGAACCCGGAATCCTTAGAATAGCGCTTCAAGTGCTGTACCTTTTAAGAGCCCACAATAGTCACAGAAAAAGTACACAAAAAGACCCCGATGATTATGTAAAGTCTATGGGAGCGTTCTTTTCAAATATCTCGCTCAAATTTTAGTATTTTTGCATGATTTTTTTGCACAAGTTAGCTGAGGGCAATCCACAACCGGGCTAGATTTTACTTTTTCGATTTTGGTTATATATTTTTTATATTACGATAGTTTATATAAAATATATAACCAAAATTGAAAAAGTAAAAACTAGCCCGGTTGTGGATTGCCCTCAGCTATCTTGTGCAAAAAAATCATGCAAAAATATTAAAATTTGAGCGAGATATTCGAAAGGAACGCTCCAATAGACTTTACATGATCATCCGGGTCTTTTTGTGTACTTTTCCTGTGACTATTGTGGTCTCTTAAGAGCCCACAATAGTCACAGAAAAATTACTCAAAAAGACCCGGATGACCATGTAAAGTCTATGGGAGCGTTCTTTTCTAATATCTCGCTCAAATTTTAATATTTTTGCATGATTTTTTTGCACAAGATAGCTGAGGGCATTCCACAACCGGGCTAGTTTTTACTTTTTCGATTTTGGTTATATATTTTTTATATTACGATAGTTTCAGTTTCAGAACCGGTTTAAACCGGTTTCGAAAGTTAAAGTAATTTTTTAAAGAAAATCTGAAACAAAAATTGAAAAAGTAAAAACTAGCCCGGTTGTGGATTACCCTCAGCTATCTTGTGCAAAAAAATCATGCAAAAATATTAAAATTTGAGCGAGATATTAGAAAAGAACGCTCCCATAGACTTTACATGGTCATCCGGGTCTTTTTGAGTAATTTTTCTGTGACTATTGTGGGCTCTTAAGCTACAAGGACGCCACTCCGATGCCCATACATATGAGAGTGGAAAATGTCAGGCTGGCCATCGTCCTTAAAACATTTGTAGCGCTATTCCAAGAGTTCCGGGGTCGATCCCCGGCTTGGACATTTATTTTTCACCCTGTTTCTATGCTTGGTTAGCAAGTGACAATTCACATTCAATAATTTCAATCGTAATTTCACAGCTGAAGAATTAAATACACTGCTCGACATTGAAAATGCAACACCAAGAAGGAGTAATCAGAAATTTATGCAAATTTCAGAGTAGGCACATGTCACTGGGTTATGCAAATGATGTGAAATGCGTAGGTCTCCGACGCACGTGATGTAAGATATAAGGGAAGAAACTTGTAGAATCTGCAATATTCGTGTCGCTATTTCTGCCGGACGAATTATCGAAGAAATTTTGTTTTTGTCTCGGAGGATACGTGTATAGAAGAGAATGCCAGGCCGCCGTCAACGAAGGCACTTCCAGCAGATAGACGATTTTACGAGAGGTATGGTGATGGGACTAAGAAGGGGGGGGGTTGGTCTGTAGGTCAAATCGCAGCTGATACCCACATGGATATGAGCACGGTGCATCAGCTATGGCGAACATGGTTGGAACAAGGAAATGTGGCAAGATTGAGGGGTGCAGGTGCAGCCAGAGTGACGTCAGCGCGCGTGGATCGACGCATCCACCGACAAGCTGTGGCGGGCCCGCAAGTCACTTGTACCTCGATTCTGCAGCATGTACAAGATACCCTGGATGTTTCCGTGTTGACCAGAACCATTTTCCGTCGATTGGTTGAACATGGCCTGCACTCACGGCGTCCGTTAAGAAGACTGCCATTGACTCGACAGCATAGACGCCAACGTTTGGAATGGTGCCGGACTAGAGCGACTTGGATGGCAGAATTTCGAAACGTTGGGTTCTCAGATGAGTCACGCTTCTGTTTATCCAGTGACAGTCGCCGCATACGTGTGTGGCATCTACGTGGAGACAGATCAAATCCGGCAATAACTGTGGAACGCCTCACCGCGCGACAATGTGGAACAATGGTTTGGGGCGCTATTGCGTATAATTGTATGTCACCTCTTGTTCGTATTTAGTGCACTATGACGGCCCAACGACTCCTGGATAATGTACTGCGGCCAGTGGCAATCCCCTACCTTCAAAGACAGCCTAATGTAATTTTTCAGCAGGATAACGCCCGACCACACAGTGCTCGCATGTGCCAACATGCTCTGCAAGGTACACAGATGCTTCCCTGCCCACCGTACTCTCCTGATCTGTCACCAATCGAACATGTGTGGGATGTGATTGGAGGCCGTTTTGCGGATTCTGCCCCTGCCTCGTTCAGAAGATGAACTGTGGCAAATGGTTGAAAGGGAATGGAAAGCGATCCCTCAGGACACCATCCACGCTCTTATTGACTCGATGCCTAGACGTGTTTCTTCGTTCATCGCAGTTCGCGGTGGTCCTATATCCTACTGAGCCGACGGCGTTCTCGTTCTGTATTCTGACTATCATTTTGAAATAAAGATCACTTAATGCTCCTTGCTGTCTCCGTCTTTTCCCCAAATTCCATCACTTTCTGACCACTCCTTCTTGGTGTTGCATTTTCAATGTCGAGCAGTGTATATATAACTCTGAATAATACAGAACTAAAAGAAACTCCTGCTCTTAAAAAGTGAATACGCGTTCCTTATGAAAACAAAACAAGTGTGATCGCAGATCGCACAGAAGGTTTCGTTTATTTTTTTTTTTCAAAACAACTTATTCTTTAATAAATAAACCCAAATTTTTAATTTATAATTAATAAATTTTAATGTACATAACACCAATGAATTTAATTTTAATTTTAAAATAAATTTACAAGGGAGTTATTTTAAAGAAAAAAAAATTCAAATCAAATTATTTAATTAAAATCCAAAATTAGAAAATTTTCGATAATCCGAAATAAAAATAAAATATTTCACTTCACGTATCAAAATAGATGATAAATAGGATATAACAGGATGAGATAAAACAAATGAACGCGTTTTTCACGTGTTTTTTTTTTTTTTTTTTAGGAATCCATTAATTTATGTTATATACATAATTAATTTTTGTATCTATTTAAGCTTGTGTACCACAAGTAGAAGGGAAAAATTAACCTGATGGTATTGATATTTTTATTAAATAAGACTTTTTAAAAATTTTATTTATCGTGTGACAAGAGGCATTCAGCTGTAAGTACACAAAATGACTGACTTAATCACTGACTAAGTCACTCTGACTTAAATAGTTTTGTCTACGGACTCTGACCGACAGACAAATAGGGTTTCGTCAAATGAACGAAACCCTAAATAAGCGGAAATTTAGCGGAAAGTTGCGATATCAAATGGGACATTCTGTATTATTCCGAAGCAAATGATAAGAAAATAAACAGTGCATAAAAATAATTTGGCTGCGTCTCAGTGGCTGACACTCAGTATTTTTCAGATGCAAATTAGATTAAAATAAAGAGTGCATAAAAATAATTTGGCTGCTGATGTAAAACGTCTAATAAAATCTGGCAATTACAGCTACCTAGGAAATCCTTGAAAAGCGAGCAGTAATTTAGCCAATACTCCAGTCGCGATTCACTCATATTTCAAGAAAAAAAAGCATATTTTCGTTGCTATTGAATGAGATTTTGAAAATATGAAATTTATAGGCTATGTTCTTAATAAATCCCTCAAGAAAAACTTTTAATGGGCTCTCGTTTATAGGTTCAAATCCAGGAGCCTATTTTTTTTCTCCCTTCACAGAATGTTTTATTTCGAAAACAGAAAATTCTATGCGACTGTTCTACCAATGAACACTGCTAGAACCTTCGAGTATTTTATGTCTCCTGTCCTTCTCAAAATTAAGAAATGAATTTAATTTGAAAATACATTGACCAACTGGTATAACCGCAAAGTCTATAAAGAAAACAGTTCATACATTTAAATTGAAAAATTTTTTTTAAAGTGTGTTCCAAAAACAGCTAAAAAATTCAAGATCATTTATTTCTTGTTATATGTATAACAATGACTCTGATATTTTTAATACAACGATACGCCCGTTCTTACAATAAGAGAGCCTACTGCTTTGTCCGTTAGATATTTCATTTTTAGGGAAAAAAAAGAAACTTTAGCTGTTGGATCCATCTAAATTTCGAGGCTCTGAAAGCAGATGCATATTTCCTCTATTCGTTAATCCGACAAGGGATATACGATTAAGTACTTTTGGATTATACTCATTAATCATTGAAACCTATTGAATGTAGAAAAGGTTCCAAAGTGATAGGTTCTTCGATCGACCGCTGTCAAATTCAAATAACTATTATTTTGTATTTAAGTAGAAATAATAACTTATTTCGCACTGCTACCTGAATGACCCGGCATTGTCAGAAATGTTAAAACGTTTGTCTAGAAAATGTCATTTCAAAATTAAATTTCGTATTCAAACTACAACTTAAACATTGCTTTTTTCTTCCGTACATGAATGTCGGTTAATTATGCTTTAAATGTATGCTTATATTTAAATTGTTTAAAAAAATTTGCTTTATTACCAGTACTAGCCTGGTACCGACCCGCCTGGCGTTGCACGGTTCCGAGATAATATTAAAGGAACATTAAATTTTTAATTTTATCTCTAACTCAAAATATGTGAAATTTCACTGTCTGAAATAGATGTCCACTGACTGTGTGAACAATTGGTTTAAAAATGGACAAATAATATTTAGCGGTAAAAATGTTCAAAAGGACTGCAATGGGAAACGGGAGAGGAACTACTTAAGTAATAATTAGAATTTTCAAAATCTGAAAATGAGATATATCAGGAGAGACATTGGGGTACTTTCAAGAAAGTTTTGAGCCTCGTAAGTGCCGTAGATTTTGCTAGCCATCGCACAAAAACATACACAAAGACAGAACGTTTAGTTATTTTATTAGTGTAAATTACTGTGGATATTCAAAATAAGTCCTTTACTGCTAATACATTAGATTTATGGTTTTTGCTTTTTTTTACATGCAATTTAAAATAGATAAGATCATGATGCGTACAAAAATCTGTAATATTGACAAAAATGACTAAAAACCGATGCTAAAAGCACAAAAATCGCTAAAAAACCGCATCAAAAATCTCATTGAAAATCGCATTAAAAATCACTGAAATTGAAAAATCATAGCAGACAAAATTTAGTTCATTTGGCTGAAAGTTTGAATCAATTTTGTTCTTATTGTCAAAAATTAGCCGCAAAATGCAAAAAAACCCCACTAAAAATCGCTTTAAATTCAAAAATCACCTCACGAATTCTGAATAAATTTTATTGAAAAGAGAAAAAAAAAATTACTGTATCGAGTGAAAAGAATGAAAGCATATTCCTTTCACTAGTATGGGAAAATCTCCTCGAAACATAAAAAGAGCGCTAAAAATCGCCTAAAAATTTAAATTAAAAAATTCTAATAAAAAAATCGGGCTTCAAGGTGCAAAACTACACATATAGAGGTATCTTCCCTCCAAATTTTGCAACTCTACACTTAGCGGTCTCTTCAGAACATTGCTGACACACACACTTATCTGTTTATTATTAAAGATTTAAAAAGAAAAAAGTTTTCCGAACTACAAACTCTATTCATGAGAAAGGGGAAAGATAAATTAAATTTGTGTTGTAGAAATGAAATGCCCTTCGTGACTCATTTTATTTTGTAATAGCCATACATTATCCACAGATTCATTTGTTTTAAACATTTGCGTACCTTTTATTTTATTTCCAAGCTTTGAAAAATTTTTTTTTTAGATTTCAAATAGGAATTCATCTGCTTTTTAGGTGTGTTCGTAATTATGTAAATACGTAGCACCTATTGTCGCTCAGTCCGTCAGTCTGTCCGCATATAACAACGCAAAAATTACCCAACCAAATCGTTTGAAATTTAAAATACGTAATTATAACAATTTTGTCGAATCATTTCAAATTTTATGAAAATCGGATGTGTGGTATTTTATACTTTTACTTTTCAGGTTAAACGGTAGATGGCGCCCCTTGTCTATTCCATGGAATTATGTAAGGAACATAATGTATCTACGTTCCAGATAGTTGTTCTGTGTTTACAATATGTGTATATGTCGTCTGTAGTGCCGTCAGTTTTATTAAATATGTTTGTGTGTAAAAAGTCGCCCACCTCGATTATTTTAGTACTGTTCATTGCCTTACATTTAAATGCTTAAAGATAGTATAATGGCGACGAGATGTTAAAAGTTTCTACCGTAAAAATTTTAAAGGAATAACGGCGCGCCCAAGAGAAATGGCTTCTTCTTTCGTTTTTGCGTTCGACAAACATACAAGGTAACAGCACCTTTCCAGAATATATCAGCAGCTTTAAAACAAGGGGGTGGTAAGTACATTGAATTTTAAAGTACTTTTTTTTCCCTGTGTTATTGCATAAAGAATACGATGTTTTCATTCAAGGAATATGATGATAAAGTAGAAACATTTCAGGCTTATATTAAACGCCTGGAACAGAATTTTATTCTGAATGAATTAAAAGAGGAAAAAAAAGTTGCAGCCCTTTTATCTTGCATGGGCCCTAAGCTGTATAATTTACTGAGTAATTTATGTTTCCCTAAAGATTGTGAAACATTAAAATATTCGGAGATTGTTGATACATTGATAAAGCATCTAAGCCCCGCCCCCAACAAATTTATTGAAAGAATCATATTTCGTAAGTGTTACCAAAATGAGTCGGAATCAGTTCAAGATTTCGCTGCTAGATTAAAGAAAAATACAACTTTTTGTTGTTTTACGGGTGATACATTAAATGAAAATTTACTTGAACAATTTTTACGCGGTTTGAAAAGCGAAAGCATTCAAAATAAATTGATTACGCAAGTAGAGGATTTAACTTTTGAGAAAGCAGTGGAGAAAGCTTTATCCTTACACAATGTAGATATTGAAATTTCTGAAATTAAAAATAAAAATTTCAGTATTAATAAAATTTCCAGTTCAAAAAATGTACACCCAAAGAAATTTTCTAACGACTGTCAGAAGTCAAATGTCAACAATCATATAAATAATACAATTCCTGAAGCAAATAAAAGTAAATTAAAATGTTATAGATGCGGAAATACTTCCCATCTAGCCAATTCATGTAGATTTATTAATGCTACTTGTAAAATATGTAAAAAAAAAGGCCATATTGGAAAGGTTTGTAGAAGTAAAACTTTCCAAAAACACGTAAATTCGGTAGATACAGTAAATGTATTAACTATAAAAAATACAGGTGCAAATCCTATTAAATTATCTGTGTTAATTGAAAATAAAGCCAGAGCGGATATGGAATTGGACACCGGTTCGGGAATTTCTGCTGTTCCTTTAAAAAGATTTCGCAGAATTTTTCCTGATTATAAAATATTTCCTCCAGATGTTCAGTTAAAAACTGCAACTGGTGAAATTTTTAAACCTGTAGGTTATGTTGAAGTAAATGTTACTTATGAAAATAAAACAGAAAAGTTAAAATTATATTTGATAAAAGAAGATACTTTTCCATTATTATTTGGCCGCGATTGGGCCTCTGCATTCGATATTTTTCCACATAATTTAAGATCTGTTTATGTTAATGAGACTGTAAATTATTCTGATAAATTACAAGAATTGTTAAATGATTTTTCTGATTTATTTTCTGATAAAGTAGGGGAAATTAAAGGGTTAAAGGCAGAGCTTTACCTTGAAAAGGATGCTACACCCATATTTTGTAAAGCTAGGACTGTTACTTATGCACTACGTGCTGCAGTCAATGAGGAATTACAAAGATTAGAAGAAGCAGGTATAATTAAACCAGTTACAAATAGCAAGTGGGCAACCCCGATTGTTCCAGTGGTAAAATCTAATGGTAAAATACGCTTATGTGGAGACTTTAAAGTCACATTAAATAAATATCTGAAAGTAGAAAAATATCCCTTGCCTAAAATAGAGGATATGTTAGCTACTTTAAGTGGTGGTGTTCATTTTACAAAAATTGATTTAAATCAAGCATACCTCCAATTGCCCGTTGATGAGGAATCCCAGGAATTATTAACCATTAATACACCTAAAGGATTATTTCAGTTTCTTAAATTACCAATGGGTCTTAATAGTTCTCCTGCTATATGGCAAAGAAAAATCGAACAAATTTTAAGTGGAATTGAGGGAATTACAATTTTTATTGATGATATAGGAATAACTGGGGAAACGGACGAAATTCATTTGCAAAGGTTAAAGCAAGTATTAGAAAGGTTGAGAAATTATAATATTCGGATAAATAAGGAAAAATCATTCTTCATGGCAGATGAAATTACTTATTGTGGGTATAAAGTGGATAAACATGGTATTCATAAAACACCAGATAAAATAGAAGCAATTGTAAATGCCCCTAAGCCAGAAAATGTTTCCCAGGTAAAAGCATTTCTTGGTCTTGTAACTTATTATGCAAAATTTGTACCGAATTTATCGACAATTGCACATCCTTTGAATAATTTGCTTAAAAAGAATGTAAAGTTCAACTGGTCTTACAAATGTGATCAAGCGTTTAAAAAAATAAAAAGAGAAATTACTTCGGACAGAGTGCTGACGCATTTCAATCCTAAATTACCTTTAATCTTAGCTACGGATGCTTCTCCATATGGTATCTCTGCAGTTCTTTCGCATGTGATGCCAGACAAGACTGAAAAGCCTATTGGATTTGTATCCAGAACCTTGAATAATGCCGAAAAACGGTATAGTCAAGTAGATAAGGAGGCATTAGCAATAATATTTGGTGTTAAGAAATTTTTTCAATATTTGTACGGTAACAGATTCACTTTGTTTACTGATAGTAAACCATTAGTTTCAATTTTTTCACCTTCTAAAAGTATTCCGGTTTTATCAGCTGCTAGAATGCAAAGATATGCCATATATTTACAAGCGTTCCAGTATGACATCCGCTATAAGAAAACTACTGAACACGGTAATGTCGATGCACTCTCACGTCTTCCATTACGTAGTGAAGATTTGCCCCACGAATATAATTCAAATGAAGGACTTGATGAATCGGAAATCATTCAAATAAATCAACTTTCTGTTTTACCTTTAAATGCTAAATCTATTGCTTCAGCTACAAAAACCGATCCTCTTTTGCGACAAATTTTTCATCACCTCATTTCTGGTTCAGAAATTCCTAAGAATTTACTTTTTGGTGGTAAACAAGAAGAATTTACTCTTCAGCATAGTTGTATTTTAAAAGGTTGTAGGGTAGTTATCCCAGAAATCCATCGACAACAAATATTAAAGGAATTACATTTTGGTCATTTTGGTATAGTGAAAATGAAATCTTTAGCCCGTAGTTTTGTATGGTGGCCAGGAATAGACCATGATATAGAAGATATTGCAAGAAATTGCTCTATTTGTGTAAATTTGAAAAATAATCCTCCTAAAGTTGATACACATCATTGGGAATGGCCTACTGCTCCATGGCAGAGAATTCATATTGATTATTTTGGTCCTGTTAACGGAAAAATGCTTTTGTTAGTGGTTGATGCTTATAGTAAATGGCCAGAAGTATTTATAGTTCCTAGTACAACTTCAGAAAATACAATTATTTGTCTTTCTTCTCTCTTTGCACGATACGGTTTTCCTATTTCTTTGGTATCAGATAATGCTAGGCAGTTTACATCTGAAGAATTTGAAATGTTCTTAAAAAGTCATGGTGTAAAACATAAGTTTAGTGCACCGTACCATCCATCTACAAATGGACAGGCTGAGAGATATGTGCAAACGGTCAAACGTGGATTAAAAGCCTTAGCGTCTGAACCAGGTACTTTACAAATGAAGCTGAATAACTTTCTTATGCAGTACAGGAAGATGCCACATGTTACAACAGGGGAAAGTCCTGCATCTTTATTTCTAAAGCGTCACATAAGAACAAACATAGATTTGATCGTGCCAAATGTTGCAAATTTTGTTCATGAAAAGCAAACTGCAAGGAAATCTAAAGTTAAAGTAAAAGAATTTGAAGTCAACCAGAAAGTAGCTGTAAGAAATTATACTCCAGAAGCCAAATGGAAAATTGGTCGAATTGTAGCAAGAGAAGGAAAATTACATTACAGAGTTCAAGTTGGTTCGAATATTTGGAAAAGGCATGTGGATCAAATAACTAATGTAGGAGAAGATATTTCTTTAACCAATGATCCAAATTCAGAAGAAAATGTTACAGAAAATTTTAGAAGTGAAAATACAAGTGTGAAGCAAGATGATTTTCCACCCTTACAGTCAAGTTTCACAGATCCGCAACCAGTTGACTCATGTTCCAGTTGTTCCAGATCCTACTCCAACTGACTTTCATAATCCTGATTCTTCGAGTTCTAATTCAGCTAACTCTGATAATATTCACCAAAAACCGTCGGTTCCTACTAGTGCTACAGTTGATGCCCCTGAACATGTAAAAACTAATTCTTCTTCTTCTCCACAGGTACTTAGAAGGTCCAGAAGACATCGAAGAGCTCCTGACCGACTTCATTACTAAGTGGGGAAGAGCTGTGGTATTTTATACTTTTACTTTTCAGGTTAAACGGTAGATGGCGCCCCTTGTCTATTCCATGGAATTATGTAAGGAACATAATGTATCTACGTTCCAGATAGTTGTTCTGTGTTTACAATATGTGTATATGTCGTCTGTAGTGCCGTCAGTTTTATTAAATATGTTTGTGTGTAAAAAGTCGCCCACCTCGATTATTTTAGTACTGTTCATTGCCTTACATTTAAATGCTTAAAGATAGTATAGGATGGATAGATCAATTACAGGGACAATCAAAAGGATTCCGTTGCATTACGGTCAATGGGGAAAAAGTTTCAGATGCATTTTAATCGTTTGAAATTGAAAACATATTTATTGCGTAATTTTATCGAGTCATTTTAAATGTTATGACAATTGGGTGTATAGATCAATTACAGGGACAATCAAAAGGATTCCGTTACATTACGGTTAATGGGGGAAAAAATTTCAAATGCATTTAAATCGTTTTAAATTTAAAACATAATTATTGTGTAATTTTGTCGAGTCATTTCTTATGTTATGAAAATCGGATGCATAGATCAATTACAGGGACAATCAAAAGGATTCTGTTACATTACGGTCAATGAGGAAAAAAAAAATTCAAATGCATTTTAATAATTATTTTTCAAATGCATTTTTTAATTGCATCGTTTCAAATTTAAAACATAAATTATTATGTAATTTTATCGAGTTCTTTCAAATGTTTTGAAAGTCTGATGCATAGATCATTTACAGGGACAATCAAGGGTATTCCATTACATTAAGGTCAATGGGAAAAAAGATTCAAATGCATTTTTATGATGTTACACTCATTCGAACATAATATAATTGGCATGAATCTATGAAATATATACTAAAATATACATTCTGTACAATCTGTGATGCAAAAATTTTATTATTAAATTACAGGGCCACACAAATGTATTCCACTACATAATGCTATACGGGGAAACATTGTTTGGTTTTTTAAAATTATATTCAACTATTTCACATTTTATGAATAAGATATGCGTTTCTGAGGTGTAATAAAAAATACTTTCTGCATACTTACAGAAACAAATATTTCGACTACTATAGTGTATCCGAAGTACGCTCTACTATATCAGCAAGATCTGAATATTTTTAAAACTTCGTTACCGTACGAACGCACCTCATTTGCTACGTTAACGTGCAATTTCCAACTTGTTGTACTTAATCCTATTTCTGCTTTTAGTCATGTATTCCAATATGTCAGTTATATTTCCTGCATGAAGTCCAGTTCATTTTTTTATACTTTTAATGGCGAAATTTTAAACTCATAAAAAAATTCTTGTTAAAAACAAGAACTAGAATTTTAGCCAAGTTTAGGAATTAGGTTAATTGTCTGAGCGTAGCGAAGTCTTATACTCAGAGTACGTAACGGTATTAAAAGTCAAAAAAAATCTTTCGTCAAGCAAATCTCAAAAAGTACTTATCGGATTTCGATTCTGTTTGGACCAGGAGGTACCTATGAAGGTAATCTGGTGAATGCACCTACTTTTAAAAATTAATTCCAAATAGTTTAAAAGTTATATTTAAAAAACTGATAAAAAAGCAAAATTTGCATACGTCACAGAAATTTGGTGCGCGTGATTTTCACCGGCTGGATATTTTCGTAGATAACCGAGTCAGTACATGGAGTAAATAGTAATCATTTACGCACTCAGAAATATTGAATGCAATAAAACATTTTAAAATTTAATCATGCAGGAAAAAAAAACTTATTTTTTATATTATAAAAATGTCATAAAAACTTTGATTTTGAGATTTTGTGATAATTTCTTAAAAGCATTTTTTTATCGCTAAAAGAATGTTTTATATATTTTCGCGTGTGAAAATTAGAAACAATTACGTTTTTGAATAAAAAGTTTCTTTTATGACATCATTTTCCCTTTATTTTTATTGCATGTTTTCTTTTAACTTATATTTTGTTTGTATGTGGAAACCAATTCTGGTCACTAATTTTTCGGCACGGATACCACAAGCGCATCAGATTTGGCGCAATTTTTTTCAAAGCCCATTTGGCGAAAACTCCGTTTTCAAATAACGCTTACATACACATTTTTTAATTATTTTCTATTTTCAAAAAGAACTTACAGTAAATAAAATAATAATAATAATAATTAATAACTATAAAAAGAAATGTTTTATATAATTAAAAAAAGGAAATGAAAGTAAATAAACATTTTATGAGTAAATAAACAAATAATAAATAAAACCGGGTTACCATCTCAGGTAAAACAATGCCATTTTGACTCCAATTATGTACCCTGGTGCATATGTAACATCTTTTCCCCATTTTTCTTCCATTTCCTGTTGGCATACAACTTTGAAATTTGGAATATGTATGCATACCTGGGAGCAATACTTGAATTAGACATTGATTTTATTTTAATTCGATCCAAAAAGGGGCAACGGGGGCTATTTTTTAAAGATTTATACAATTTATACTGAATAAAGGAGTCACTTACCTATTTTTATATACAAGAAGTAGTAAGTGGTATGGATAAACAATTATAGTATACCTAAAGAAAAAAAAAGGGATTCCTTAACTCTTATCGACAACCTCATTGCATCCGTGGAAAACAGATGTTCAACATTATAAACTATTCGGACGGATTTCACACCATATAAAATACACTCCATTCTCTTCAAACATAATACTTTGTTATTTATAGTTTCTCAAATCGCTGCGAAGCTTCTGTTTATGTTCATGACATCATTTCAAAGAGTTATATTTCCAATATAGGAAAATTTGGTGTTTTATTTTCTGTATTACTTTTAACATTTTGCATATTTCCAATTTTATATCCATGCATGGTTTGCTTTTCTTTTATAAAAATAGTATATGCAACTTTATATATAAGATTTTGTAATTCTATAATTCAATATGCTTATTTTCGTCATATTTTACCCCAATGAATGACCAATTAAAGGTAACATCTCATTTTCTTTATTTATCGCAAGTTGTTAAATGTGTATTCTCAGCAATATCGCTCAGACTAATCCCTCTGAGGGAAGTCCTAGTTTAAAACTTTAGTTTTTAAAATGAAAATTGATTTTAGAATTTATGATGACGAAATTTTAAACCCATAAATAATCTTTGTTAAAAGCAAACAGTAGAATTTTAGCCAAGTTTAGGAATTACGTTAATTTAAAATTTTAATTTTTAAAATGAAAATTGATTTCAGAATTTATGATAGCGAAATTTTAAATCCATGAAAAATCCTTGTTAAAAGCAAAAACTAGAATTTTAGCCAAGTTTAGGAATTAGGTTAATTTAAAATTTTAGTTTTTAAAATGAAAATTGATTTCAGAATTTATGATTTCAAAAATTTTAAAAGCGCATTTTATGCCTTTTCGATAAAATGTTCAAATGAAGTATTATTTTATAGCATACTATGATTACCCAAGCACAAGCCTAACCAAGAGGTACACTTTCAAAAGAATGACTATAGATGTTTATACGTGTCCCAACAGTCATCAACGCAGTTAGCTGTGATATCATTGAGGTCCAAGAAAGATGAAGATTTTTAGGATTTTACTTCTAAAAAATAATTCTAAAATCTCACCTTAAAATATTTACAAAATTCTTCCTATTAAAAAAATTCTAAAATTACTCTTTTTTTCATTTTTTTTAAGTTTTCTTTCCTTTAACCTTTTATTGTTTTCGAATGTACGTTTCAAATGAGTACTAATTGTATAGAGGTGTCTAATAGTAGTGGTATTTGTGATGTACTTTATAGTTTGAAGACGTGATCCGTCATGACCCTGATAGAATGAAGTTAAAATTAAAACAAAATCAAAGTAATATGAACTCCATTGCGGTATATAGGATTAAGTGGAGAAAAAGTAAATAAAGCATGTATGGATGAAGCCTCTCCCTGAATTGGTGGCACTATTTCCGTACCTTTAGTTTCGACATCCCATCTGGCCCATAGACTTCCACAGAGATTGGATAGACCGAGACCTGGACGGGCGTGCACGACCACCATAGCCTAAAGCAATGTTTGACCATACCCTAGTATCAAACCAATATTGGTCCAACGTTGCGCCAATATTTCATTCATTAGAAATATTGCCAATAGAACGGCATATTGGCATAATTTATATTGGAATATTGGCATAATTTTGGCAGCGAATATTGGCTAAATAAGGGTAAAATGTAAACATCCAATAATGGAGCAATATCTTTTGCTAATATTGTGTCAATGTACCAATATTGCTCCAAGATGTAGCCAATATTTGTCAAACATTATTTGGCTACCGGGGTAGCTTTTGAAGCAATGCCGAAATCGCAGAAGCGGTTTAACGCTTCTTTCGCATGAAAAAGCCCGGTATTTTTTTCGGGAGGTCTTTTTGAAGCTTATAAAATGGTATGGCAAATGTCTCAACTCACTTGGCGCTTATGTACAAAAGTAAAGTTGCGTCTTATCTTTAATGTTTTATTGTATGTTTTTTCCTTCATACAACTCTGGCCAATCGCTAGGGGAAACTTATTTTCAAGATTCTCTCTCGTATGTTGAGAAACAGAAGAGAAGAATGTATAGAAACATACTACACACGCACATAAAAAAGGTGGTTAAAACTAGTTATACTTACCGATACAGCAAGGAGGTGGCACGGCCACTCAGGTCTAAACAGCTGAGATCAATCCAACGCATTCCAAAAGAGTGGGGAAGGGGAATCTAAGATTTTCAGGATTTTTTCTTCTTTAGAAAAATTATTTGTATAACTTTTCTATACAGGGAAGGATATATAGGAGGAAACTGGAACGTTATTTCTTGTCTTGTTTCAGTGTCTTACTAATAAAATAGAAAGAGCTGTGATGCTTTTAAGTATGCGCAGTGTTGGACAATTAAACTATCGATATTTTGCTTGCGTCGGTCACTCCTATTTTATACAGTAATGACGAACCTAAATCCAATTTTTTTTAAATTTATTGATTCAATAGGACATACAAGCTTTAATTAAAAATTTGATAAAATGAGCTAATAAGTTCGAAGCAGCTGTGGCCGTTCTGTAGCATCAGAGCGCCAAGTCCTCCTTTCCCGCTTTTTGATGTCTATATTTTTCTTTTAAATAGGATATATTCCTTTCCTTCTTATGAGCTTCCTCTTTAAATATCACTGGTTTTAATATTGTTTTTTCTTTCAACCTGGTTTCCGCTAAAGAGGCGAAATAAGAGAAATAAAAGTTGAAGGACCGTGGACAAGACGCGCGTCCTGCGCTCCGCGAATTCTGCGGCGGTCAAAAAAATGCGATGTCCGGTCTACATTGAAAGAAGACATGAAGACCCTACCGCAGGCACGGAGTTTATTTTTCTTTTTTTACGCTGGGCAGTTTTATTTTATACAATGATGTCGAGCTTACATTCAACTTTTTAAAATTTTCTAGATTCCATAAATAGGATATCGAAGCTTTTTAACTATTTGATAGAACAGAGATGAAAGCAGGCTGAATGAAGGCTTTACATGAGGCACCCAGTTTGTCTTAAAAGAGGAATAATTTGTCGTCCTCCATCAAGTAACTTAATATTGTTTGACAAATATATATTTATATACATGGCTGCCAACTTCTACGCCTATTTACAGTTAAAGAAACATTAGAAACAGAAATTTTATTTAATAATTGACAACATCTACTGCAATATATAACACTGAATGCATTTGGCATACATTTTACTATGGCATACATTTTACTTTGGCATACATTTTACTAATATTTTGTGGTTACAAACAAGTTTATATGATTTAAGAAGGCGTAGAAGTTGGCAGCTCTGTGTATATCTATATATATATATATGAGAGAGAGAGAGAGAGATTATAGGCAGATTATTGCACTCTCCGTAACTTCATTATTTAGAATCATGGAAGCATTTTTAAAATTGCGTTTGTATGTTTTGAAACAATTTTATCTATAGTTTTACATTTATCAACAATAATTTTCAAAAAGCGTCCCTGTTCAAGGATTTTTCCATTTCGAACAATGCTTTTAGAATGTTGTAACGATACGGACCCAAACTGGCCGATAATTTAACGAAGTTCTGTCTCCCTTCCATTCAGTGTCCAATGTTTCTTTGGAAATAAATTGCCAAATGATTTGCTAACTGGACAGTTTATTGGATTTCTTAATGATATGGAAAGGAAAAGATAATTTCCGATATAGTGGCTAATGACCGGCAAAGATAGCTTCTTCTGTTTAACAAATTATTCATATACCTGTAAAACATGATCAACCATTTAAAGAAACTCCACTATTCCCTGCTCATGAACGCGAAACTTTGATACTTTGACTTATTTAAAAAAAATCTGAAAAATAAAAAAGAAGCTTTTCATAAAAGAAGAATTAGTACTACTCTGTTATCCCGTCGACCGATTTCGCCAAATTATAAAAATCTCCAAATAGCCAAATTTTACATATTGACGTAATTGTTATTTTAAATAATAACAAAACAAATAATTAGCAGAATATTAATAAAAAGTACAAATAAAAAAGGTCCGAATAAAAGTCACTTAATGACGTTTGTAACGTATTTAATGTCATTCAAGATCATCCGCTATTGGCATATAATCTTATAATTTGGGATAGTATTTTGGTCGACGGGATAACAGTAGTACCGAAGAATGTTTATTGCAAAATGTGCAGGTTTGATTATCGAAGTTATTTGGAATCTAATGACTTTTTCCATTTTTTTAAATTCATGCATGACTAACAAAGTTCGGTTAAGTGACGTCAAGTTTTTCTTTTCTGTCATCCCCAAAAATTTGGTTCAAAACGCCCATTTTTGCGATTTTTTGGAAGATCTTTTGTTTGTACCATAAAATAAAAAACGCGTTTAAATTTCAGTTTCTGATGACACAGCTTCGTGTGACCATGTCATAAAAGTAATAAAAGTGTGTCAAGATGTAGCTTGTTTGGATTTAAGGAGCCTTAATAAACTAAGCACTTCTTTGCCACGAAATGGACCCAACTTTAACGAAAACAACCACCGCTATTTCACAGAAAAAGCGACACTGAATGAGAGGTCTTCCTTCCTTCACTAACTGAATGGAACGGTAACGAACCCGATCAGGGAAGATACCACCTGAGAAATGTTAATTCCAAATCGGAGGAGTTTAACTCCTTCAAAACGACAGCCCCTTTTTTACTTCTTAATCTTTAAACATTTGTTTTTTCAAAGCAGAAAAATTTCTGTCAACGAATCGCGAAAATGGTCCGATTCAATAAGGCAAATTTTGCAATAAACAGTAACCGTTGTGAATAAGGAAGGATTCTGAACATCTTAAGTGGCACCAGTCGCTTGTCTCAAAGGAGGTAAGATATCGAGCAGCGCCTTAACAACGAGCAGAATGTAGCAGAATACAGCGCCGATTCGAAGAAAAATCTGTACAACTATGATAAATGTTTGAGTCTATTTGACACTTCATAGAAAAGGAAACAACACTTTAAAATCAATGAAATTGTAAATAAAAGTTTTATATAGGAAAGCTTTTTTTTTTCGTTCACTGTACAGATATAGACCGGGAGGTAATACGGCTGAAATTTCAGGGATTAGTTTATACTATTAACATACTAAAGCTCAAATCAATCTGCCAAGTCATATCATGGTAAAGAACATTGAAGATTGTAATAACACAACAGTAAACCTGTTAGTCAACCGCAAAAATCTGACATTTAGATGTTTTCCACCCTTATATGACTTGGCATATGAATTGCGTTTTAGTATGTGAATCGAGATTTAATCAATCCAAGAATTTCATACAGTGCTCAGCAAAAGTTTAAACATGGGTGTTTTTTTAACTTTTAAATAAAAATATAGGAAAAAGCGAGTTTTACAAATGGCTATACTTATTTTCAAATATATTTTAAACAATGTAGAATAAAAATAATGGTTATAATATAAGATAATATTTAATTTAACTGAAAAAGTAAAATTTGCATATTGCAAAAGTTTAGACACTTTTTGATTTTTATACAACTGTTCATTGCAACTGTTCATGCAAATTTCCAAGTTATGATGTCACATGATTGAAGTACTTAATTATACCTCAATATAGCATCAATTAGTGAAGATGTCACGAGCTAAAAATATTCAATTAGATGAGGTAATTTCAGTAGGAAAGCTAAAATGGAAAGGGAAGACTGTTGCAGAAATTTCAGCAGCATTGAATTTTCCAAAATGGTTTATCTATGAAGTATAGTCTAAGAATGATTCGTTTAAAACAAAACATAATCTGGAAGACCTTGTGTGACGAGAAAATGAGATGACAAAAGGATCCAGAAACTGACATTAATGATTGCTAATTACATTAAAAGTAAGTCAGGACTTTCTGCGTCGACGGACATGATTCGTAGATGAATTAAAGAAACAGGTAAATCGATTTGCAGGAAAATTATAAAACAATCAGCTTTAAAATCTCGCTACAAATTGGCGAGAATGCAATGAATTTGCAAACATACGTCATATGGACGCAAATGGTATTCAGTAACGGAAAAAAGTGGAATTCGAATGCCCCAAATGTGTGGGCATACTATTGGCGCGACTTGCGTAAAGAGCCTCGGACTCTTTTAAGTTGACAACAAGAAGGTGACTTTTTAACAATATTGTCCTCATTTTGCTTTAATGCTCGAGTATCTGTGGAGTTATTCAGTGGTTGAAAAGCAACACATGACTACGTACATACGTTGGAGATAAATTTGTAGTCATTTGGGGAATTTTTACTTGATCTAAAGTACGGATTTTAGCAAGATGATGCGTCTATTCATGTTGCATACAAAAGAACTTCGTTTAACTCTGAAAATACTACTGATCTAAACTGGCCGGCGTGTAGTTCTGATCCGGACCCAATCTAAAACCTTTGTAACATCACATATCACAATGTTTATGCAAATTTTCGCTATGCTTTTTTTTAATGAGCTTCGAGCTGCTGTTGAACATGTTTGGTGCAAAATAAACCCAAGTGTTGCAGCATTTAGTTTGTTCGATGAAAAGTCACATTCTTGCACTAATTGCAAACAATGTGGGTGCAACTCGATTTTAATTTGTAGT
Organism: Maratus speculifer; assembly: GCA_964019185.1. Lineage (NCBI taxonomy): Eukaryota > Metazoa > Arthropoda > Arachnida > Araneae > Salticidae > Maratus > Maratus speculifer. The sequence goes on along the minus strand of OZ025297.1, from coordinate 43,113,578 downwards.
TATTTTTCTGTAAATATACAAATTGTCTATACTTTTGCCACAATATTTAATTTTTTGTCATATTTTATGTAAAATGTAAAATTCAAAATTTATTTTTTGTGAGTAAATGATAAGTCACAAGTAATGTATGGCAGATGACTTACAAACATTCGGTGCATACTTTTGAATATAGAAGCGTAATCGGTCATTGTCTAAATTTTTGCTGAGCACTGTATATGAACCGATGATGCGATTCTCTCTGCTACCGCCTTCTAGTCTAGAAGAGACGTTTACTGAAATAAAAGTCTCATTATTAATAAATTCCTCAGTTTAAATAGTATTTTATCGTTTAATTTGCACCATTTAAACAAATTGTTAATCCAACGAAGGTACACTAACGAATTACTTTTACTTGAAAATGTTCAATGGGTAATGCACATTCCTCTTATATGACACACACTCAACTTAAATTCTGATACTCCCACATTTACATTTCGGTTAAAACTTGTGCGCGGAAGTTCGAGCAGGTTCTGTCTGAGATGACGGGAAAACTTGCACAGAAGCTGTCTAGTACCCTGTATCAAGTAATTAAGGAGCACTCGAAGAAAGAACTTCTTCAACACTGGTTTCAACTCTGGCAAATCATGAGATGACGGCGGAACGTAGTTTGTTCGCGCACAAAAGAGTGTTTGTTCGCGCACAAAAGAGTACTAGTACTCGCTTATCTAAAAATGTTTGACCTGCTCTTTATGGGTGAACTTAAAAGCCAAAATTCTGCAATACTTAGTTTTTAAAAAAACTTTTTAATTTAGAAATTCCTCTATGGACTTCTTTAATTTATGAGGTGTAAGTCGAATTATGTGAATAATATGATTCAACGTACAAGATATTTTATGACGTTAGAAAATTAACTCTTTTTTGAACAGTCGTTCTATTTTATTTTTCCTCAATTATATCCAAGTTGTAGCCACTTATTCGTTTTATCAGCGAGCATCTCAGTTTTCAAGGTACGAACAGCTTTCTTGGAGGAATAAAGAAAACAGACCGATAACGACGTTACCAGTATTAACCCTGTAAATGACTGAAAGCCGAGCCATGGAGAAGAATAAACCTAAAAGTAAACCTTTATGGGTTTCTTAAAATTTTACTCTGGATCATGGATGCAAAAAATCCATCTAAGTCAAGACTGAAATCGTTTCTGAGCATTAGAAATAACTAAATTCAAAAGGGATAGTGAATATTTCTAAGCTTTGCATTATGGCTAAAAATTTATTTCTTACAATAAAAGAAAGTGATTAAATGTTCTTAACGGCAAAACTGCTATTATTGAGGTATATAAAGTAGAATTTTGAGTTAGTCAAAAATCTCTTCAAGATTAAAGGTCTTGCATCCATAATTCTGGACATATGAACCGCAGTTTCACCTTTATACTGCCTTATTTAAGTGGAATGGATGTGTGCAATCGATAGAAAATGACAGTTCCTCTTACCATGTTAATCGACTTTGAGGTACAGAGATTAAATCAAAAATTTGGCTTTATTTCGGCCTTTTATTCTGTACAGAGTTTTTGCTTTAATGCTTCTTAAATACCAACGAGAAAATTCATTTTAAAAATTTGTGGAATAAACTTCTAAACTATCTCTAATGTTGTCAATCAGAGGGGGAAAATAGACATCAATCACGAATTGTAGTGTCGCGATAAAAATGTTGCAGCGTCAAGTATATACATTTAATCTTTCCCTTTTTCCCTTAAAAGACAAGTTGCTGACTGAAGCTTCTTGGTTGCAATATTAATTTTAGCGTGTAGATAACTCGACAACATGTATTCATTATTTGAAGGTAAGTGTTTTTAGACTCATCACGGAGGTTAAGTGTAAAGGTTTACACGAGGACATGTATGATATGCTTTTACTTACCCATCATACGTAGTATTGGGCAAGTCTTGAAATCGTTTTGAAAATCGAAAAATTTTTTGACGGATTTACGCGTTTTAGATAATGGAGATTCCGAAAAAATTTTTAGAAAAAAAAATTTGCCGTCCGTCTGTCTGTAAACGCTCTATCTCCCGAACAAATTGAGATAGAGACTTGAAATTTTGTATGTAGTTAGTATGTAAGAATGGAACGAAGCCTACTGTGTCTCACATAAGTGATGGGACACTTGCGCTTTACAAAAGGAAACTAATCAAATAAATAAAAAAAACATGTACACATTTTTTGTGGGTGTGTTACAAACTTAAATTTAGTAAAGATTATTACATAACATACAATTTGTCAAAATATTAAAATATCAATTTAATAAAAATACAAATGTTTAGAATGGAGCAAAAAATAGCTCACATAAGTGATAGGACACCATTATATATGGAAAAAAAATCGTCTGGAATAAGCAATAAAAGTATATTTTGGGGTTTTATTTTTACTTAATAGCAAATGGCAATAATTTATAAAATCGTCTGCGGTATTTCTCTCCAGTTTGTTTTGGAATTTGTGTTTTTTAGATCTGTGTAGCCATGAATGCTAAACGAAAAGAAACTTCGCCTGAAATTCGAAAATTAGTTATTAAATTGCATATTGAACGTGGAAAATCTATTAGAAACAGTTAACTTGAGTCGTTCAACAGTTTTCAATATCATTAAACGATATAAAAAGAATCATGATTCAAGATAAAAGACCTGTCCGACCATCAAAGCTATCCAATCGAATAAAACGAATTATCGTTCGAAATATTAACAAAAATCCAAGAAGTAGTGCTTCAAAAGTTCTGCTGATTTACAAACATTATATGGAATAATTGTTAATCCTGAGACTATTAGAAGGGTAATTCGATAAGCTGGATATCACGGTAGAGTAGCCAGGAAAAAATTTTTCGTAAGTGAAAAGAATAGAAAACTCAGACTAGCTTTCGCAAAATTCAACATAAATAAGAATTCTAATTACTGGAATAAAGTTATATTTGCTGATGAGAATAAATTTAATATATTTTGTTCTGACGATAGAATCTTCGTGTGGAGAAAACCCAGGGAAGAATTTCGCAAACAGAACTTGGTAACACAAAATATTAAAACCTTTTAAAAAGTAAAATTTTTGGATAAATATTTTATGGAAAAGTAAGTGTCCCATCACTTATGTGAGCCATTTTTTGCTCCGTTCTGAAAAATTGTATTTTTACTAAATTAATATTTTAATTTTGACAAAATGTATGTTATGTAATAATTGTTACTAACTTTAAATATACAACACACACAAAAATTTTTTGCACATATGTTTCTTTTATTGCAGTTTCTTTTTATAAAGCACAAGTGTCCCATCACTTTTGTTAGACACTATTTAATATCAACCTCGATTATCCGGAACTATTTTTTCGGACTCTCGAAAAATTCGTTTTGATGAAAGGTACATAAAAATTTTCGAATGCTTTTGTTCTAAAGAATGTACGTAAAAGGTGTTGATTTAAAATCAATTGTTGAATTTTGAGCCCCGTATAAACAGTAATCAGTATTTAAAACATGCTAAATAAGTGAAATAAGGAACTTACCTTATTCACCTCTGTCCGTTTGGCAAGCACAACATATATTCCAACGTCTCCAGTTCTTCTTTCGATATCACTTTTCGGTGCAGGCTATGAAAACTTAGGGGGAAAAAAAGAGATGAAAAACGAAGTGTTGTGTTGACGTGAAGAATTAAACCTTTTATAATTGACTACTGTATTTTATAAAGTATGTTGATATACATTTACATTAGACTTTAATTAGGTTTAAGTTAAGATACAATTTAATTATTAATCTGAACATAAAATTATAGAGCTTCGCGCTAACAACATGGTATCCTCTCTAGTACAGACATTACACTGAACAAGAAAAACAGAGAAGGTAAAAAAAAATAAGACATCAAGCAGATGTTTTCAGCAGGGATGTTTGTCATTTCGTAAACATGGAAAGTGTCCTTGACATGTGGCGTCACCTGCTGGTGTTCATGATGATGAAAATCTTACCAGATTTAATGTTCTTTAACAAAAGGCAATAAAATAACACACATTTTGCATATAGAACGAAGTCGATCGGAATATTAGTTGTTGAAATATTTAATCCTGTTTTCCACATTCTTCGATTTTTCATGACCCTATATTTCATTCAAATTTCAATTCAGAGGTATATATTTGAATTGAAAATGAGACGCGTAATCCAACGCAGTAAACTGTTAGTTTATATTATTATTATTTTTGGAGTTATAAGGATGTTTCTTTTACGCAATTCAGTATTACTTGAGTAGTTTGGCGTTTTAAATAATTTGTCGAAATTGGTACATCAGCAATTCATTAATAGAGTATTACTATGCATATTAACAATATTTAAATTTTGTTTTGGAATTGCAATGCATTGTATAAATAGATTTCACATGTTTTATTTTCATATGCCTATCCATGATGGGTAAGTATTACGGTGGCCCTCCCCAATGACTAGTTTTAGTCGTAGTAAAAGAGTTAGGCTGTATTTAGAATAATCACATTACGGATATGTGAAAATGACGCATTTTTGTGGCTAGGAAAGGAGCGCATTTGGGGGGGGGGGGGGGCTCAGTGATGAGTTTAGCATGTTTTAAAATCCTGTAGAAATCTATCAATCGTTGTAAAGTTCATTAGAATAACGAGATAGAACCCGTCGAATTTCGACGAAAGAAAATGTTTTAGAAGGAACTGTTTCGTTGATTTATAACAACGTACAAAATTAGCTACAGTTAAAAATGCGTTTTATATTGGTTAGTATAACTCTAAAAGAAATATTTTAAGCTAAAATTAACAAAACACCATTTCTATAAAAGTCAATTGTCCAAATTATTAAACTTGAAATTTTATCGCATAAGTAATAAGTAAAACATTATAATGATAAGTTATTATGGTGAAATTATCAGTTGAGGCTCTTATGCTTGGTAAAAATGAAAAAAAAAATAATCAATTTGACTCGATCATAAAATTTCACGTGAAATCTAAACCCGTCATCATTTTCAACTTCCCAAAATTTACATACGGAATTTTTATTTCATTTTATTCTTAATTTTAAGAGAAAGCAGCGCATTTCTGTTGCCACAATTTAAAAATTCGCACAAAAACTATAAAAAAATTAATATCTCAAAAATTGAGATACAGATTTCAAACAAATTGCATTTGAAAGTACATTTTTTTCTCTATACGCCGATGTAAAAATTGAGAATGTGCTACATTTAGAAATATAAAATTTGTAGTAGCGAAAATTGCAAAACCGAAATTCTTGGGGGGAAAAAGTGTTGCCATTGTCAAAATGACGTATGCGTTACGCACAGATACGTTTGACCTTTATAATATAGATATAAACGGTAAAAAGAGTATGTATAAATGGTGTAATTTTTTTCTAAACTGATTAGGGAACGTTCCCAAGTGCAGAGTTGCCAACCTCCGGCTTTTGTTAATTCATGAAAATTTACTTTGAACCAGAAATTTTATTTGATTAGAAGTGTCTACTATTATCTCAGAGGGTCATTTGAAATTAACTTAATTTCGTTGACTCGATAAATTCCTGGTTAGAAGTATAATTGTTTGATTTTTAAAAAGCCGGAGGTTGGCATGTCTTCAAGTGTAAGTTGCGGATTTGGGCAACTGTGACACTTGAAGTGTGGTTGAATAAATAGACAGGCAGGTATATAAATTGTTCGCAAATTAAAAGTTTCTCTTCATTGTTTCTAATCCTCCTTCCAATAACTTTTCCCAAGCTACGAGCAAAATCCTTTACAACCACACATTGCCGGTTATTTCCCCCTCTTTTAGACACGCAATTCGCATTCTACGAGGTTTCCCGTACGGCTTCATTCGCACTTTAAGTGCTGATATTTCGAAAATGGTTGGATTCGGATTAGTTCCGGTTGCACTTCTTAACATACATGGCGAGATCTTTTTTTTATACCACACTCGTCCAAATCTACAACTTACACCTGGGAACGTTCCCTAGTAAAAGAGAGATCTACCATCTCTTATGTAATGCGTGTAATTGTACTCACGTGTGTGTACTCACTCTTTCCACTTTCTCTCAGAATAAAGCCTCGCTACTTAATTGTACTGACAGGGGACTTGCCTTCAATGACTGAGGATAGTTTCCTTTTCATTTCACATTTTGTTTCGAATTAGTGTTAATGAGATCTCTTTAACCCGTTGGGGACGAGCGACACGTATACGTGCTCAAAAAGGCTTCCGAAACCTTGTTTATACCCTCCGGTAAAATTATACTGCAAAATTTGGCTTAGTCAATCTGAGCATTTTCTAGATTTAACAAGGAGCAAATTTCTGTTTTTTATAACCGGTGACAAAACATTAAAAATTTCGTAAAAGTCTCGAGTCGCGAAGGGGTTAAATAAAGAACATATTGGATCCTGAGCACATTTTTTTTTTCTTTTCCAAATGTAAGAATACATTGGCTTGTTTTGCACATTTCTCTTTTTAATTTAAAAGCAACTTCTCTTATACTTTCAGAGAAATCAAAATATGTCAGTGATAATGGGCAGAGAAAAAAAAACTCTGTAATACCACAAACGTTGGGGGTTTAGAAAATAACTCATAGCTGCTTCTTGATAGAACTGAAAAATTCGACAGAACACACTCCATTTTTGATTGTGCTGTGAAGCTAAGAGAGATTGCTAAACGCAAAGAAGAAAGTGCAGTTATGTGACTAGAAATATTTTTTTTTTTTTTTTGCATTTCTTTGTTAGTTCCCAGAAGCTGAAATTTGTGTGTTAAATAAGTGATCGATCACTATATTTTGAACTAAAGTGATTGAAAAAAATGCATTTTAAAATGGATTTAATGTGTTCAGTGTCTGTTAAATTTGAACTCAAATCATTATTCAACATAAGGGATTTATTTGACACCATTGGAAGTCCGCACCAACTGGAGGTCACTGTTACAGTTAGTGAATTAAGCTGTCATTTTGTCAACATGGATACAAGGGCGTGAATACCCTATTTCTGGATTTCTATCATTTTAAGCGAATGCTAGCCTCATGGGACAGAATGTCTTTGTTAAAAATTTGTGCAGGCAGAACATTAAAAATTTAGGTATTTAGAAATTCATGGTAATGTTGGTGTTGGCTGACAAGGGAACACCTTTTGGACTTCGGTTAGGGCGTTCCCTAACTCCAGGGAGATGTCCGCACGAACAGGAGGTCAGGGTTTCGTATAGGTATGTTGAATGTAGCGATTACAAACATGGATGCTATGGGGCGATTTTGAATTTTATATCTTTAAGTGAAAATGCCTGCTGAATGGGACAGAATGAAAACCAAAAATGATGCTGACGTCAAAAGATACAAAATTGAGCCGTTTACAAATCAATAGTGGGTTAGCTGGATGTTTTTAAATGTGAAGCGAAAGCGGTAGGAGAATGAACGACGATGAAATCCATCTAACAACAAAAATCCAAAACAACTAGCATCCAATCCGTCTAAAGGTCGTTTTGAAATCAAACGGAATAAAACTGACTACCTGTATTTAGATAAATGCAGACCGTTAATCTCTGCCTGAATGAACACTTTTTATATAAAAGCTTTTAAGATAAAAATATTCTTGTTAATCATTTTATAAATATTTTAACATAGATTAATTGCTTGAATCGCACGCTAGGAAAAAGAAGCAAAATTTAGGATGATTTAACACAATAGATAATACTAGAAAGTAATTGTCATTATAAACTGTTTTTTTAATTATTCACTTGAACACATATTGTACATTTTTTGGGGATTAAAATATATTTTAATCCTATATAAAAGTTTTTATATATTTTTTGAAGATTAAGGAGATTTATTAATAAATAATTCTTATTTTAAAAAGGATTAAACCTCTTGTGCTCAACTTATGTCTGTTTGTGTCATTTCAATCTAATTCTGACGGTGTTGAATTTTAACCGTTGTTCTTCAGAATTTTGTAGCAAGAACGGTTTTATACAAAGTGAGTTTGTTGTTATATTTTTTTTGCGATACACATACCACACGAAAATGCACCATACTACTGAATTTTGATGTCATTGTATATCATTTTATAGCGATTTTTTTATGCATTTTAGTAAAAGTAAACTGATTTCAATGTTACGATTGTCTGTATAATAAAAAAAAGTCATCTCAATAATTAACACTAAGGTCGCACTGATAGTTTGAACAAGTTACAAACAATCGATTTCCTTTGGCTGTCATTTTTAACATCTCAATGTTGCACCTTTTCAACTTTTACAGCATCGAGAAGAAAAAAAAACGTACTTTCGAATGCCACTCTTTTGAAAACGGATTTACTGATATTTTGGCTTTAAAAATGATTTAAGCGTGACCAAAATTTAGTTTTCATGCAACCCCAGAACGGATGATTAACCCTTTTGCACTGAAATTCAGTATTTATTTTCTTGTAATTTTCATAGCTAAATTTCCAAGCTAAAGTAAATTTTGCACATAAGTGAAGCAGGTATTTCAGAGATAAGTAATCGAACTACGTGTTAGAATAATCAGAATCGAAAAGATTGCTAAAACTAAACAAATATGTCCCAACGGAACTTTAGTATGCGCCTTACGCGGAATCATTAAAAATTAAGTGTATTTTAAAATATGTACCTATGCAAAAAATTAAAAAAAAATGAGGAACAAATGAAAAAAGTTACTAGTATGTTATCCCATCGAAAATATTCGCCAAATTATACAAATCGCCAAAATAGCCAAATTGCACACATTGACATATTTTACAAAAAAAAAAAAAAAAAAAAAATTAGTAGAATATTAATGAAAATACAAATAAAAAGGTCGAAATAATATCACTTAATGACATTTAAAATACGTGAATCATATTTAATGTCATTGAATGTGACATTCACGATCATCCATTATTGGCATTTAATCTTATAGTTTGGCGATAGTTTTTTGATCGACGAGTTAACCTAGTAGTACCGTGAAAAATTAATAAATCAATTCTAGAGGTGAACATTTGCTTTTTTTCGACTTCAGAATTAAAAAAAAAAAAAAATGTGCGGCCCCAAAAAGAAGCAAAAGCGGCACAGCAGTATGAAAAGCTGAAGGAAAATTAAAATGAACAGGTGTAGCTTTAAATATTTCTGTTCAATGGCTTTTTTCAAATGAGGCAGCACGGAACCAACTGGGCTTACTTTAATTGCAAGATCCGACATACAAAAAGGAACCGCGTGTTCGTAGTAAAACTTTTATCAAAACAGGATTCCCCGTTAAAAGTTGCAGGTTGACATACTTAAAACTTGCTTATAAAATGGACCATCTCATTTTTTGCGAACTTTTATGTGGTAAATAGATATTAAAAGTATGTTGGCTCATTTGAGAATCCGAAAAATTTTTCAGGAACAAAATATTCATAAATTATAGATCATTTCCTAATTATGGAGTGTATTTTTCTGCCCAATTGCTTATTTAGAGAATTGCATCTAGCAGTGTTCCTTCTGTTTCTTTTTATCCGATTTAATTTCAGGTAATGGGTTCATGTCCCTTACGACAATTAACTAATGTGATGCGTTGCTTCTAATGAAAATCTAACGCGTAAAGTTTACTTATAACTTTCATATTACTTTTTACACATTTTTATGACTTTGCCATTAAAAGAAAAGAAACAAGGCATGGAGTTAATAAATAAATATTGTTTCTCTGTAAGAGAACGTTATTGATTAAATCTCTCAATATGAAATTATAAAACAATGCATTATATCTGGCCATTTTCATGTTGCCAACTTCAAAAGTCGATTCCAAATCTCCTTGACCCTATTTTTAAATTCAAGCACAATAAATGGAAACCTGCTTAGAAATATCATGGAGCCAAACGAAGAACTGAAAAAAAAACATTCTTTTACTTTTTTAGCTCACAGGCTATCATAGCCTGAGAGCTTATGTGCCCGCCAGTTCTGAATGTACGTTCGTGCGTAACGCGATAACTAATGATTAAAATATCCGATCCACTTGAAATTTTGTATATAGGTATATCCTGACAAGGCGCTTCCCTGATTACTTTTTGGAGTTCATTCGATATGTATAAGAGGGGGAATGGGGGGCTCATGTCCCTCCCCTTAGTTTATATAAATGGGATTTTCATGCAGAATTAAGTTTTCGTTCAAAATTTAGAATAGGATCATTCTGGTGAGGCGATTCCGTGACTTTTATTAGGTGTTCATTGAATAAGTATAAATAGGGGGAACAAGGGTTCTAATGCCCCCCCCCCTCAATTTATATAAATGGGTTCTTCAAGCAGAATTTTCAGATTTCGTTCAAATCTCTGAATAGATTTGGAAGTTTAATGGTCAAGTATAAAAGAGGGGGATAACTCCTTTTAAATTATATAAATGCTAAATGGGTTTTATTAAGAATTCTCATTTGCTCTGAATTTTGGATATAGATTTTTTATATTATAAAGCATGTCTTTGATAGTATAGGAGGTTCAATGATTAAGTATAAAAAAGAGGAAAAGGGAGAGCTGTTTCCCCTTAATTTGTTTTCGAACGGAATTAACCCTTGAAAATATAAGGCTTTAATGTACAATTAGTATTTGTAGCCTGTGAGCTCAATGCCATCAGTTTAACTGGGCAGTATTCTTTATTACTTTAATTGCTACAATCGAAGTTTTTCCCAATGAAAATTTTACACTTAAAAATCTTGACCTATTTCGAACCAAACTTTGGTACTCAATAGCTGCCACGATAACACGGTGAAATCTTGAACCAACATTTGGAGCTCCTATTGAAGCATAGTTCCAATAGTTGGAACGACATCAAAAAAGCCTTCGTTACTTCTGTTACCCCGTCGACCATTTTCACCAAATTATAGAAATCGCCGAACTAATAGCCAAATGATATACATTGACATAATTTTTATTTTAAATAACGAAAAAACAAATAAGTAATAGAATATTAATAAAAATACAAACAAAAAGTCGACATAAAAATCACTTAATGATATTTTAAACAAGTGAATCGTATTGAATGTGACATTCACGATCTTCCATTATTGGCATTTAATATTATAGTTTGGTGATAAATTTTTGGTCGACGGGATAACCTAGTAGTACCGAGTTTTCAAATATTGGTAGAAGATTTTACCGTCTTACGGAGGCAACTACAGAGCACAAAGATTTTTAACAGTGTAAGTGTTTGCTATTAAACCCAAAAGTTTTATTAAAAGCTAGTTTTTTGATCGTGAAAATGGCTTTTATTGACCTTAAGCCCGTGGCCGACCGGACTTAAAATGATGAAATCACAATAGCCAAAACTCAAATTTAAAGGAAATGACTACTCAGTTAAACTCAGGATTGATCATTTTTTGGGAGAACGTCATCCTTACAAATCCCTCACAAATTTGACGAAAAGTTTGTAATTTCATTAAATTTTTATTTTAACCTTTACGAAGGGGCTCGCTTAGTGTCTACCTGAGAATACATGTATTCCCGGACAGATGCTGTCACAGCCCCTCTGTAAAGGTTAACAGCCATTTATCAAAATCTAAAATTTTTATGTAAATGTCACCCAACCGGTGTTCCTTTTAAGAGCCGACTTTGGGAACACGAAGCCACTCATAAAGTAATATTAGATTGGTAACATTCTGTTGAAATTTCTGGTTTTGCAATTTCAAAATTCAAATGCTATTTTTTACATGGGATATCCGAGTTCAATATTTTACGATTTTGTTCGCGTTTTTTGCTATAATCTATTTCGAATTTTGAAATTTTTACCGACACCGTTCTTGGGGGAAAAACAAGTGGAACCAAAATCGACAAAGTAGGCAAAAATAACTTGTTATACATCGAATTTTATTATATTACAAACAAAAAAGATGTTTAACTGTTAAAATAAAATCGAGAAAGAACGCTACATTAGCTCACAGGTATGTCCGTATTGTCAGCATAACATTATTATAAGCGTAACGCTCTTATTATGAATGTCACTGGGTTTGGAAGTCAAGATCACTTTCAATCAGAAGTTTACCTGGAGTAACAAGATCTAACGAGTACCATGAGAAACAAGTTACATTGTTTAAAAAAATAATGGGAGACACAATCTAAGGTTCTCGATTCAACACGATATAGATAAAAACAGTTTTTCATTGAAAATTCCATTTTTTTATTTTGCATTTAATACATTTTAGATTTTCCACTGGTATATTAATGTTACTGCGTTTCTATGTGCATTATATGTTCCTATTACTTTCTACATCTTTTTCATATCTGTAAATTATTTCTTTGAGTATTTATCTGTACATTTATTTTTATATGTTTGATTCTATGTACGTTTGTTTGTACGCTTGTATGTTTCTGCGTTTCTTTGTTTCCGATTTTTTATCTTTATTTGTGACTTTGTTGCTCATGTAAGGGAGTGCTTGTAGCTGTTGTTGGTATAAGAGAGTGCGTGTAAATTAATTAGGATATGAAAGAGTATATTTGTAAGGGTATGAGTGTGCGCATAACATTGTTGCTGACATAAGAGAGAGTGCGTGTATCTTTTGGGGGTATGAGTGCGTGTATCTTTGTTGCTGTTGTATGAGTGCCCGTGTAACTTTGGGTATGAGTGTGCTTGTAACTGTTGCTGGTGTAAGAGAGTGCGTGTAACTCCGTGGCGGGTGCAAGAGTGCGTATAACTTAGAGTATGAGTGTGCATCTTAGTTGGGGTATGAGTGTGCGTGCAACGTTGTGTGTGTAAGAGAGTGCGCGTGCAACGTTGTCGGTGCAAGAGAGTGCGCGTGCAACGTTGTGTGTGTAAGAGAGTGCGCGTGCAACGTTGTGTGTGTAAGAGAGTGCGCGTGCAACGTTGTCGGTGCAAGAGTGCGCGTGCAACGTTGTCGGTGCAAGAGTGCGCGTGCAACGTTGTCGGTGCAAGAGTGCGCGTGCAACGTTGTCGGTGCAAGAGTGCGCGTGCAACGTTGTCGGTGCAAGAGTGCGCGTGCAACGTTGTCGGTGCAAGAGTGCGCGTGCAACGTTGTCGGTGCAAGAGTGCGCGTGCAACGTTGTCGGTGCAAGAGTGCGCGTGCAACGTTGTCGGTGCAAGAGTGCGTGCAACGTTGTCGGTGCAAGAGTGCGTGCAACGTTGTCGGTGCAAGAGTGCGTGCAACGTTGTCGGTGCAAGAGTGCGTGCAACGTTGTCGGTGCAAGAGTGCGTGCAACGTTGTCGGTGCAAGAGTGCGTGCAACGTTGTCGGTGCAAGAGTGCGTGCAACGTTGTCGGTGCAAGAGTGCGTGCAACGTTGTCGGTGCAAGAGTGCGTGCAACGTTGTCGGTGCAAGAGTGCGTGCAACGTTGTCGGTGCAAGAGTGCGTGCAACGTTGTCGGTGCAAGAGTGCGTGCAACGTTGTCGGTGCAAGAGTGCGTGCAACGTTGTCGGTGCAAGAGTGCGTGTAACGTTGTCGGTGCAAGAGTGCGTGTAACGTTGTCGGTGCAAGAGTGCGTGTAACGTTGTCGGTGCAAGAGTGCGTGTAACGTTGTCGGTGCAAGAGTGCGTGTAACGTTGTCGGTGCAAGAGTGCGTGTAACGTTGTCGGTGCAAGAGTGCGTGTAACGTTGTCGGTGCAAGAGTGCGTGTAACGTTGTCGGTGCAAGAGTGCGTGTAACGTTGTCGGTGCAAGAGTGCGTGTAACGTTGTCGGTGCAAGAGTGCGTGTAACGTTGTCGGTGCAAGAGTGCGTGTAACGTTGTCGGTGCAAGAGTGCGTGTAACGCTGTCGGTGCAAGAGTGCGTGTAACGCTGTCGGTGCAAGAGTGCGTGTAACGTTGTCGGTGCAAGAGTGCGTGTAACGTTGTCGGTGCAAGAGTGCGTGTAACGTTGTCGGTGCAAGAGTGCGTGTAACGTTGTCGGTGCAAGAGTGCGTGTAACGTTGTCGGTGCAAGAGTGCGTGTAACGTTGTCGGTGCAAGAGTGCGTGTAACGTTGTCGGTGCAAGAGTGCGTGTAACGTTGTCGATTCAAGAGTGCGTGTAACGTTGTCGGTGCAAGAGTGCGTGTAACGTTGTTGGCGTAAGAGAGTATGCGTGCATCTTTGGTGCTTTGTATGAGAGTACGTGTAAGTTTGTTGGGTATGAATGCATGCAAGTATGTTGGAATATGAGTGTATGTGTAAGAGTGTGCGCGTAACTTTGTTGCTGGTGTAAGACAGTGTGCGTGTATTTGACTGGCGTAAGACTGCGTGTAACTTTGTTTAGGTATGAGCGTGAGTGTATGTTGCTGATGTAAGAGAGTGTGCGTGTATATTTGTTGGTACATCCGTGTGCTTGTACATTTGTTGGTGTATGAGTGGGCGTGTAAGTTTGTTGGTGCATGCGTGTGCTTGTACATTTGTTGATGTATACGTGTATCTTTGCCCGTGTCTAGCTCTAGCTGTACATTTCCTCTGTACGTGTCTTATTTGGTCGTATGTTTTTACATTTGTACTTTTGTATTTTACTTATCATTTGTCCGTACGTTTGTTTAGATTCGAAGGTGCTGAAATTGTATAATGCTTAGAAGTTAAAAACTTTCCTTAAAAATATAAATTTTATTTGCAAGTTGTTACCAGCGTCAAAATGTCGTCAGTGTTACTCTTGGACATGTTTGTCATTTCTAATGTAGATTATTGTAACATATGTCTATTTTGCGTTAAAGAACCATGCCCGTATGCACATACAAGCATACGCATATTGACATACTTATGCATGCATCCATCCATCCATACATACATACAAGGTAGATTAAGATACCCAACCATGCATAAAAACTCACTTCCACAGAGACATGAAATACTACTTAAAACCATGCTTCCACACATAGAGCCCTAAATACCACCATTTATACGCAGATACATTCCACCGTTCATGCATACCTTTTATGCTTATAAGTTTAGTTTTTATTACGCTGTATAATCATACGCAGAATCATTCATACATACAACTATTCATACAAATAAACTTACTTAGAACCACTTAAACACATAATTTTAACCATACGGGCAATCATGCGTACCAAAGTAAACTCGTCCAATAAGCAAACGTGCAATTTGCTTAATAGTGTATTTTCCTCTGTACTTATACTTTTTGGTAGACAAATTTCTGCTTCAAAGTGTTTTTGTTTGGCTAAAAACCTTGTTAAAGGAAAAGATTAGAAAGCCACTGCTAAAACCTACAAGAGTGTCCCTCTCAAGTTCAGGTTTGCATTGTATTCATTTATTTATTTTATGCATAGTATGGTTAAGTAGATGCCTAAAAGGGTAGTTACACTTTTTTGATTTTGGACGCATTTTTTATCCCCATTCAAGACACTTTCATTTCCGGGATAGATTTAGAAATGACACATGCTTTCAAAAAATATAAGAAACAGGGACCGAATTCTAAAAGTAAAAATACCTTTTAAGACAAGCTTTTAAAAATACCGATATGGGAAATAGAATTTTAAAAAGAAATCAGCCACTGGACTAATTATGGTGCACTGGACATTAACTGGCGACTATGAGAGTCTCTTAATCATTGGATATTTTTTAAACTACATTTTAAAAGTTAAATTACACAGGTATCGTTCAGTTAAATTTATAAAGGTTGTTAAAGTATGATGGGTATAATGTTAAAGGGTTATAATGTTACAAAGGGTTATGTTAAACTTTTATAATGTTATAAAGGGTTATAGTGTTGCAAAGGATTATAAAGGTAAAGGGTTTATGTTGCGATACAAGTCCCAAAAGAACTATTAATCCAAAGTGTAATTCTCTTTTAATGTTTCTTTCATTTTCCGTTTTGGTTTCCATCGTTTATATGTTCCATGTCCGGTCGGACACGGGTTTCCATTTTCACGATTTTCTTATTGAAATGTTTGGATAATATTCGAACCTTTCATTTCTCTCATTTCAATGCACTAGGGTCATAGTAAAAACGTTTTTTAGGGAACTAAAGCAAACTAACAGAAGAATTGTTTTCTTTTCAATACACATACGTTTAACGTCTGAATTTAAAATACTATTAAAGAATTTAATATTATAAACTAATACTTGAATACATTTTGAAAATTAAAATATTTACATACAAAAAAAAACTATAAAACAGTTAAAAATACGAAGAGTAAACGTTTAGCGGTAGTACTAGGTTATCCCGTCGACCGACAAATTATCGCCAAACTATAATATTAAATGCCAATAATGGATGATCGTGAATGTCACATTCGATGACATTACATACGATTCACGTGATTAAAATGTCATTAAGTGATTTTTATTTCGACTTTTAATTAATATTTTTATTAATGTTCGACTAATTTATTGTTTTTTCGCTTTTTTGTAATAAAAGTTACGTCAATATGTATAATTTGGCTATTAATTTGGCGATTTGTATAATTTGGCCAAATTGGTCGACGGTATAACAGTACCCGTTTAGCCAAGCTTCTCACAAGTTTAATTTTTATGTATTTATTGTAGTTTAGTATTTATTTGCGGTGATGAAGTCTTGCGAGTAGCTTCGCAAAAAGTATTTTTTAAATGTTTTATAGTTTTTTTTGCATGTAAATATGTTAATTTTTAAATGTATAAAAGTGTGTATTATTCAATGTGAAAAAGTGTGTCAAAAGTGTGTGTTATTCAATCTTTTAATGTTTTCCTTTGTTGAGCTTGGATTTAAAAATAAGGTAAGTGACCTGTGATTGAAAACGCATGAAGATTTCCAACAAATGTAATATTTAATAATTTCATTTGGAAACAATCTATGTCATTTGGTAAACAATAAAAAATACCTTTTAATAATTTTTTTATTTAATTGCACGATCTAGCCTACACTATTGTCATGCTAAGAAATGAGAGCGATCCGTTTCAGAGAAATCTATCTACAGTGGAAGAAATCGTTACAGATTTCAAGCTTTTATTGTAATACTTTATTTTTCGCACAAGATATTCAACACCGAAACTTTTTTTCTTCTACACGGACACTTTGGAATCTGTCTGAAAGCGAAATAAGAGCAGAACTTATATGTAAGGCATATGGATAATGAAACAACAATAACCTATTTCAACAACTAAAATTTGTAAAAATCAAACAATTCTATGAAGTTTAAAAAAAACTAACAGAAGCTACACTGTCAATTGCTATTTATTGTCTTAATATTGCCTTAAATTCAAAGCACAGGAAAATCCAGCAATGGGCAATTTGACTATAATCTGCTGATTGTTTCAGTCTTTTTCTTGTTCTCAAATGACGTAATATAATAACTTTAACTAGCATTTGAATATAAATTGTTAAATTATACAATTTTTTTTCATATTTTTCACTTTCATGTACGCTTTAATAATTAATTTAAAGGAGAATTTTTACTGAAAAGGAAGCTCATGAACAGATATGTATACATTTGATTTATGAGTTTTCGTTGGTTAGTTATGTTTATGACGGCCAATTTTGAACATGAGGGATAAAAGCCCTAACAGGGTGGAGTGCCCTCCGTGAGAATCTTTTTAAAGGAACCTAACCCGTATTTATGCAAGGCATGCAAGGTTCAAAGAAAACCATAGAAAACTCCAAACGATTAGACCGACGGTCGCATATGAGTTCGAACCCAGCACCTGTCGTGTACCAGTTTCGCGGGCAGAACCTTTCGGCCACTGGTATAGCTGTTTGTAAGTTTTTCGACGCATGTCCACCTATATCTTTCGACGGATTATTTTGGTGAATGTTTTGTTTTATTGATGCTTTTTCTTATGAGTTTCAGAGCAAAAACAATCAAATAGAATTTACACTTATCTATGCTATTAACTATTGAATAATATTGAAAAAGCCAATCATTGTTCATGAATCTAATCATATGCAATGGATTTGAGTTTGCCACCCGAGATTGCACATATACTGTAAAGGGAAAGCCCAGTTCCCGGGGCGGTCATCCCTGCCGATAAGAAATTCCTCACAGTGTCATGCAGTAAAATCTTTCAGCATTTAAAAGTGAATGGGATCATCTGCCGATCCTTGTTTTGTCTTCCTGTACTCTAATATTCGTATGAATTCGTAATGAAAAGCCTATCAGAACGATCGTTGAGATATACGATACTTTTATGTATTTTAAGAACCCGGCCATCCTACGCGGTTTAATGATATCAGATCAGCAAAATTTGAAACGAAAAATAGTGCTCAATTCCAAATTAAAATAGCTTGTACTTAAAAAACTAAAGTAGATTTTGGCATATTTTAGAGATGCAAATAAACCGAATGGCATTTTTGGCGATTCAGTGCAAGCCAAATGCCAAATATACATTTCCTAATTTTTAACAGTTTTTGCAATTCAAATTCTTTCAGGGCGTATTTCGTTTAGCTATCTGATGCCTGTTTTGATTTAGGATGTTAATTTAGTTATGGAAATCACAGAAAAATCATTCCAGATTTCTTTTTTAAGTGCAAAAGAAATTAATCTTCTATATTGGGCATTGTATGCAAACAAAATCTAGTCGCTCTTGAAAATTCATTTTTACAGCCAAAAAGCCAGTAAATCAGTTTTCAAAGAAATGATAGTCAAAAATGTTTTTTTTTTTTGGGGGGGGGACGCTGCAAAAGTTAAAAAAGTTGCCATGTTTAGATATGACAAAAGCAAATCGATTGTTTGCAGGTAATGAAACTATCAGTGCTACCTCAGTGTTACCTATTGAGATAACTGTTTTATAATACAGACAGTCACAATATCGAAAGGAGAATTTTAATTTTACTAAACGGCATAATTAAATAAACATAGGAACATCTACTGTGACATCGAAATTCAGTAATGTGGTACTTTCGAGTGGTATGTTTATTGCAAAATAGTTTAACCTCTAACAATTAAATCCTTCATCCCACAAAATGCTAAACAACGCTTAAAAATTCAACAGCGTCATTATTCGACTGAAATGAAACAGGCAATAGCGATCAGATAAACAAGCTGTTAACAGTCCTTTGAAAATTAGAATTATATTCTTGAACATTTATGCTTATGAATGACTCTTCTTTAATCCTCAAAATGCGCATAAAAACTTATTCATTTGGGATAAAATATTTTTTAATTCGCCAGCTCTGTAGTATTTGTTATAATAAATAATTTGAAAAAAGTGTATAATAATTTTAAAGTAACCATTAGTACCACTTCAATAGTAGTAATTATTCATTGTAAATTAACAGTCATGGTACACATGCTCCTTTTCCTCATCGCGTGATTAAGGTCAGATTTCGAGGGATTAAGGTCAACAAAAATTACTTAATATCGACTGAATTGACAATGTTTTTAACATACAAATATTTGTAAAAAAGCGTTCAGTTTGCCAGAGTTTAATTATCTGTAGCCAGTTTTATTCTGCTTGATTTAAAAACTATCCTTAAATGTGTAGAATACAAACTCCTGTTGATTTGAACTATTTTTATTGTTTGGTGGATTTCACCGTCGAACATTTCCTACAGACTGTTTTGTATTTAAAAACTCTCAGTTAGCACGCTATGATTTGTAAATGCCTCAATTTTGATTTTTTTTTACGTCTGCATAAATTCCTTGCGCTTACATTCTGTCCTACATATTTCCTTAAAATAAAAGAAGTCTAGGGCTGGGGGGAGGGAGGTGTTCACCTCTAGCATCAATATTAGCAACTGACTACTTTATTTCTGCCTATAAATTTCTATCGATAGTACTAGAGCTTCAAAAAGAAACAAAAATTCACTCGTAGCTGGAGTTAAACTGAAAATGACAAGTTAAATTACGAAAACTGAATAAAGATTCAGTCTGTGAGACCGTCAACAGCATCTAAAGTTAAAACTCTTACCAACCCACTATAGATTAAAAAAAATTAAATACAAATTCTTTGACGTCAGCATCATTCTTTGCGATTATAGTCGAAGAGCCGACTGCACAAAACCATAAGTCATCGAGCACAGGAAAAAAATCCATTTTATGGATGAGTAGTAATAGGGGAATCTAATCATCCATGTCTGCCGGTGGCGAAAAAAATTAATACCACTATTGGTTGACACGTAGGCTTAGCATTAGGTTTTCCTGCACCCAATTTTCCATGTTTTCATACTTTTAAATGTACATGTACAGTAAATGCAATGTTAAACGTACCGAGTGAACCACTAGTGGTATTATTTTTTGGATTATGCGCCACTTCGCTTCCCGCAGACATGGATGATTGGATTCTCCTATTACTACTCTACCATAAAATAAAGGATTTTTTCTTCTGCTCGATGACTTAGGATTTTGTGCGGTCGGATCTTAGAATATTACATTCTGTTCCACGAGTCGCATACTCTCTTAATCCGTCAGTAGTCGCGTGTCGGTCTTTTCGCCGCCCATATAACTTTTCTCCTAACTTGTATCACATTACAAATACAACGACCATCTGCCATGTAGCTGACTTTGAAGGTTTCTAGACCACCTTAGTGAAGTAACAGGACATCTCTTTTTCTTTCAGGTAGATTTTTAGTAACAAAGTTGAAATTGGCGGAAAAAGTCTACGTAACAATCACTAATGTCAGTTCATTTTTACTTTTTCCAATTATTCCACATCTCATGAATAAAATGCATAATTTAAGAAAACTGCAATTTTATATCTTGATTGAAGTATTATTTTCGTATAATAGGGGAAAAATATTTCTTATTTTACATATTTGGTATGCGGGGGGGGGGCAGCGGCGAAAAGACCGAGCGCGACTAACGACGTTGTGAAAAAAGTCGCGACTACTCGCGGGTTAAAATGATAAAATACATTGTTAGAAGTATTCACCTCAAGCGTTCATGTTAGCACGGCGAACTCTCGTCGGTGCGGACTTCCAAAGGAAGTTTTTTAGAATCCCATTAAACGAAGTCCGCATTAGACGACGTCAAAATTTGGAGTTCAAAATTGTATCTTTCGTTGAATGATAAATTGAATTCTATTTTCGACAGACAATGAACACTCCATTCTAAAATATGGGGCTTTATTGAAGTCATTTTTGTAAAAAAAAAAAAAAAAAGCGATTTTTTTTGGTATAAAATAATGTATAGAATGTATTTCTGGGAACTAACAAAGAAAGCAAATAATTTTTCGCAGCCCCATCCTTTGGCGCGCGGGTGTCACCCACGACATTTGAAGGGATTTTTTAATTCCCTTTCTCGGAGTCCCTCCCTCTTCTTCACAGTTGTATTGTTATTGAACAATTATAGCTTATAAATATGATTTTTGAATATTTACTTCGTCTTAGAATGTTACTTTATTACCAATATAAAAAAATACAAATTAAAAGCATATTGATATGTCCCCCGTGCCACTCAATGAGTAACAACTATTCGCGCACCTAATGCATTGTTCATTAACCCTTAAATGCTGTGACAGAAAATGTCGCATATCTACTGTGAGCGGTTTGTCAGACCGCTTAATGTAAAGATGAATAAAATGTTAAATTAACTTACATAATGCTATTTTTGTATAAAACTTTATAAATAGGACTATTATAAATAAAGTTCAGCTATTCAAAAATATCTATTGATAGTAATAAGGCTTTAAACGAAGAAAAGTTGACCAGTATCTAGAGTTAAACTAAAAATTACGAGTGAAACTTCGAAATTTGAAAAACGCAGCGGTCTGTGAGACTGCTAACAGCAGTTAAGGGTTAAAGTAACCGCTCATTTTACTTTGCGTTTCACAATCGGTATCCGTTTCGCAATACACTCCTATCCTATTTTTCGGTCATACGGGGGGGGGCAGTTCAGCTATTTACACCCCCCCCCCGTTTGTGGTATTAGAAAAATTTTTCTCTGCCTATTGTCATGGACAGTATTTTGATTTCCCAAAAGAGATGAAAGTTTCATCTAAGTTGCTTTTGGAAAAAAAGAGAAATGGACAAAAAGCCAATGTATTCTACAGTTTTTGGAAAGAAACATGTGCGCAGGATCCGACTGCATTTTCCATTTAAACAGATTTTATTAACTTTCATTAAAGATGGAAAATGAAAAAAAAGAAATCTAATTCCATCATTCAAGATACGTCCATTGTATGTACAATGGCATGAAGTACTGTAGCTTGCCCAATAGAACGTCAAAAATGGAGTGTCAATGCATTACATTACGGACTGCAACTGCAGAACTTTGTTATTGTATATAAAAAAGAATCCTGTAAAAAGTTCATTTATATACACTCTTTTTACTGTTTTTATGAATTCAATCAGCTCTTTGTAGCAATTATTAAAATATAATCATGTATGCTGTCATATGGGTGATTCTACGATAAGAGGCAATTTGTACGGCAATCTGTTTAAAATTTATTCTTATTTATATATATTTTTTATTCTATATGTTGCTATTTTTTGCAATGAATCGCATCATCTTAATATACTTTATTAAATAACATCAAGATTGAATGCCTAATTAAAACATTTTTCTGAAATTTCTTACAAAGTCTAAAAAAGTCTCACCTGGCATGTCCCCTTGCCGGTTTCAATTTAACTTTCAAACAATACATATATTTTTCCATCAGATGCTTAGCTAAAGTATGTTTAATTGGATTTTAACTAATTATACTTACGTATTATAAAATAAAAAATAAAATAATTTTATTAATTTCAAATAATTTTTTTTAAATTAACTTTTGTCCCGCTTTTTTTGTGTATCTACCCTGTCAAATTTCGTTCCGCTGAAACAAATATAAATTCAAGGATGGCTATATCGGAAGTAGCATTTAAGAACATCTATTGGCTTGAAGTTAGCAATAATAAACGCGCAAGCCGACAAGCGTAAGCGTCACATTTTTAGTTGTTGCGTCGCGACCGTGCGGTGTAGTGGTTTCGCACGGTGATCGTGTATCTCCCCTGGTAAGTCATAAAACTTATAATATTCAATTAATTAAATTGCATTTACTGCCCTAATTAAACAATACGGTAATAATTAAAGTGAAATACACAATTAACTCAAAAACTAAGTCAATTAAAAAATTTGATTAACATGAAAATGTCTTTCCCCTGCCGTATTTCCCCTGGCAAGATAACTGCCAGTGGAGCGAGTCACTGATTAGAAAAAGTTATAAAATATGTATAAAGTGACTTGCCCTTATATGAAAAAGTAAATAAGCGGGACAAAAATCATAATTTAAAGGTTTTCTATCAAACTCAAACTTTTCCCTTTGGCCGAATTCTCTATGTTTTTGAACCTCTTATCGTAGAATCACCCATATACTATATCATATATTCCTAAAAGATTTAGAAATAGGCAAAACAATTAATTGACCTTCTTAACCTTTCCTGGGAATAAAATAGGCCATGTTCACATATTAGTAAAATGACCCACTTAAATTACAACCGAAAACGGTTCATACTATCTAGGAAGGAATACTTCGTGTACACAGATACACATAACATTCCCAATGTCACACATTCAAATAACGAGTACACTTGTGTCATTCCATGCTAAAATTGAATTAATATCGCAACATAAAAGATTTAGTCGGTGTTCTTTTAAACTGAAAAACAAAAAGATTAACCATTTTTTCACGCTGCAATAATTTTACTCTTACACTACACTTTATGAATTTCCTCACCCCTTGATAATGCTTTTCTTTTTAGACGCGACCTCATCCATTATGAAATGTTTAACCCGGGAGAACTCGCTAGTGAGAATTTCTCTCACGGTGCCCAATTCCTTTTCTTTACATTAACTTAATATCAACTTTTTTGTTTGGCTTAATACTTTTATTCACATAAGAGGTAAAGTAATCGAAATCACATTTTGAAATTTTATTAAAATGAAAAATGTTTTAAATAAGAGTCTTAAAAAAGGTACGATGGAGTAAGAAGATCTTATGCAGCGAGTTTTCCCGGGTTAAACTTTTTGAATGAGATTTTTCAATAACATTTAAAGAAACATTAAAGCCAAAACTCAATACAGAAACCAAAATAGCTAAAAAACTAACCATTCCAAATAATGGTGAGGAAATAATGTCATGCAACGGGCCATTTCAAATTAATATGGCGGAAAAAAGCAACACATATCCGATATCTTGATCTGAAAAAAGCCGACTAACAGGCCAAGACGAAGTGTCATTTTCGTGCTATTCATTTCACACATTCGTTTCCCCTCAACACTGCAATAGAGACATGAAAGGACAGTTAATATATCCAGAGTAAAACTTTTAAGAAAGAAATACAAAAATGCTTACTTCTAGGTTCCTTCTTTTCCATGTCTTGGTTGCCAGTTTGATAGTGGAAAGTGTTCTTTCCGGTCTGTTTTGTTCCTTTAGGATCTAAGAGCCTTTACTTTGCATTTTACTCCGCCTTTCGTACCGTGGGCTAGTGAAAGGATCGCTGGTAAAACTGATAAACGGCTTCAACTTAGAAACAATTGAGGAGAAATGATACAGAAAGTATAACACATAGTCTAATTTTCATAGTCTAAAAAAAAGCCATTTTTCTTAGATTTTGAATTCCAGCATCTCATAAAATACAGGGTGTCCGGAAAAAACATTTTCCGTTATAAATTTTAATAGTATCTTTTGTAATCAGTGTAGAGCGTTGGTTCAAGGTCAACCATAAGGAGCCTTAAACCAAAAATCTTAAGAGTCCACACTACTGACTGAGAAAAATAGGTGATAATGTTAAGTCTTAATTTTTCAATTTTGATTTTAGATTACTTTAACTTCCGTAACCGTTTAGAACCGGTTCTTAAATTGAAACGATCATAATATAAAAATATATAACAGATATCAAAAAAGTAAAAACTAGGCCGGTTGTGGATCGTCCTCACCTATCGTATGAAAAAAAAAATCATGGAAAACTAATAAAATTTGAGCGAGCTATTTGAAAAGAACGCTCCCATAGATTTAACATTATCATTCGGATCTTTTTCAATGAGTAGTGAGGCCTCTTAAGCCATTTGAAATAAGCGCATATGCGAATACCAGCACTCGCTGCATTTCGCCGCTGCCTAATGATTCGCAAGAGTTGAGACCATTGCTTACCTGAATATGGACTACAACGCGGCTCAGAAGCCTCTGTCCAACTGGCTGTCCGAGCCCCTTGTGAAGGTTTTAAACGAAGCATGAGAAGGCATTAGGTGGGATATGTGCCGTATAACTTAAATTTGTACTTTCTGAACATTTGTATAAGAAACCTGGCTCGTTTACCATTTAATTGAATGTACGACTTGTTGTAAATATTCTAACTTAAACTATTCTAATATACTCTTTTAAAAAGTCAGCCACAAAATAACTCAGGTTGAGCCGAAATCCACTCATTTCACGTTTTGAAAGGCAACTTCTCGAAAAGAGTTGAAATAACTCGTTGAACGAGTAGTTTTTTAGTAATTTAAATCAAGTTGAGATGTTTAAATAACCAATTTAAATCAAGAAGATTTAATCGTTTCAAAACTCTTTTATGATCGAAAAAAATAGCAGCTCTTTCGTTTTAAGATTGTAGAACTGAAACTGGCACATTCTTTTGTGGACAGTCTATTTAGAAAAAGTCTAGTACCTCTAAAAAGCTTCATTATCCGAGGAATTGTTGCTCAGCGAAAGAAGAAAGCCCTACGTAGGAAACTTTTATTGACACCGTTACTTATTTTAAAGTAATTTTTCTTTTCCATGAGGTGTCGAATCTACTCAGCATGAGTGGTATTTTTTCTTTGATTCGATGTGGTATTTTCCGCGAAGTGTGTAACTATGGATACGACTAAAATAATCTCGAAGTCGACTTATTGAATGTCCTACTCGCTGTTACACCGATGGTCCATGGGTAAACGTGCCATTTAAGATGCTCAGAATCCATTATTCTCATCAGTTATTTTTTATTATAAAATTTATCTCATTTAATCAGAGCGTTTTTGTGGTTCATTGCAAAAATATGTTCCGAAAAACTAGTGGCAATATATTAAAAATAGTTAAATGCATTTGATTGGATTTTAACATTTTTCCGGCGCGTCAATTTTTAAGGATATTCTCCAATATAAACGTGCTACTTTCCGATATTTTTCTAAAATTCATATTTGTTTGAAAACTCATGATATGGTCAGACAAGACTGCGTCAGTATAAACTTTGTGTCTAAAGATGTTACTTAGTTTTTGGCAAAAGTAAAAGATCTTTCAGAAAATCATCTTCAAATGTGTGTTTTGAACGAATTTCTTAATAAGACAGCGCAAGAATTGGAAAAACTGGACGTCACATGATCGAATTATTTATTAATTTATCAGTAACAGATGGATCAAAAAATGGAATACGCCATTCAGTTCGAAGTCTGCCCATTTTGCGAATTTATGTTAGAAAATGAGTCAAAGTTTCGTGTTATTGACCAGGGAACTAATGAATTACCTTAAACTTTTGGAAATCAGCAACCGGTATACGTGCCAATTCAGGTGCTCAAAATTGTTCATAACTCTGACCAGTTTTTTATTACTATGGTTCTTATTTAATCGAATCATTTTTGCAATTTAATCACGGATAATTTCCTGTTTTGAAAATCCGATAGTAAAATATTAAAATTTAAGCAAAAGACTCTTCGTCGCGATTAATGGATTTCTTTGTTAAACACAGGGAGGCGTCTTTGTCATGTTTTTGGCGCTATATTCTAAAATTATTTCTTTACATGTGCTTATTGTTGGGAGTTCTGATAAATTGTCTAGTTGACAACCTATTTTGAGGTTTATTTAGAAAGCGTCATAAGATATTAAACAGGAGGAAGAGAAAATTTCTCCAACTTATCTGCCATTTTTGGCCCTATTATTGTAGGAAAGATTTTAGTAAAGCAGGATTCGAAATGAAAAAAAATCACGAACCAGAATGCAACTTTAAAATTATTATTGACAAATTTCTTTTTTTTATATTGAAAAAGGAAACAATTATTTCAAAACATAAAAGCAATTTTAAAAACGCATTGAAGTTTCTAAATAATAATTGTAAATTTACGGCGAGTACAAGAACCTATACATATGACAAATTTTATCGCGTGAATTTAAGAATATAAAAAAAATTTTGTTCTTAAAAAAAAAAACTCCGTGGCAAGACCTCCTTTCAGCCTGCACCCATCCTCATTCTAACAAAAAATCTAAATTTAAAAGCTTGAATGTCCTATTTTATTGAGTCAAATAACTTTTATAATAATAATAGTTTCATATAGGCACATCATTGCATGAAATAGGAGTGCCCGATGTAAACAAAAAATCAACAGTGAATGGTCGCACACTAAGCATACGTGCAGTGAATGTTAAGTGCTTCATAGTATGTTGTTTTTTATAGGATGAACCTAAACCGGAACAGAAATATTAATGTTTTCCAGAATGATGTTATTTCATGAACCGAAATATCGTTCTGGTTTGCTCCGGTACATTTCGAACCCTATACCAGAAGCGATCCAAACTATCATTTCTGTGAATAGAAAAACCTGAAAATCTCCAACCCCCCCCCCCACACACACACACACACACATACACCGTTAGATTGAGCTAGAAGTTGTATATTTTTAGAAGAGTCTTAAATTTTGGTTAGGGATACATTTGGTTAGGGATCCAACGGCTGGAATTTTTTCTCCTAAATTGCATTGTATTCGGATTAAGTATTTAACGAACAACACTTTAGAGTAACTTGTTGTAGGAAGGAATGCATCATTTAAATCAAATTTTTAGAGTAATGGTTAAAGCATTTAACTAGGTTGAAAAAAAAATCTATTTTATACTCATTTTCGAATACATCTTTTTAAAAAAAATGCCATTCAGTTCATGAAGTATTTTCTTTAACTAAGATGCCATCATATGAAATATTAAATGAATGTTTCAACAAATTAAAATTTAGTTTTTAAATTAGAGCCTTCAAATCATTTATTCCCTGAAGGCGTTTCCCCTATATTTTAAAACAGGCGTTACAGAACTCCAATTGTTTGTGCTGAATCTTTACTTTTATAATTGGAATTAGTCTTATATTGTCTTATTAGTCTTATTTGGTCCGACGCAAAAGCGACACGTTCGTTTTGACGCTAGTATAATTCAAACTATTTTTTAATGCAACCAACCTATTTCTATGCTCGTGGTAAAGGAGTTGTTCTAAAAAACTTGTGCCGTTCATTACAAGGATAGACGCTTTTTACTTAAGGCCAAATTCATGCAAAATTTAAAGTATCAGCAAAACCTTTCAATAATTTCTCTGTAAAGACTTCGCAAAAAGGTTGACGAGTGCTAAGTCATAATAAAAGCGCGCCTTAGATGACAGTCTGGCGTCAAAAAGACAGATTTAGAAAAATTAATACAGGGTGCGATTCAAGAGATTTTATTTAAAGAACTCATAAATGACGCGACAAAATGTACTAAACTATTCTGTTTCTTTTAAGATTTCTATTTAAAAGCAAAGCTGTACTATCGGGAAGTGTTAAAGTGGCATCGCAATATTTCAGCAATGGTTAGGTTATATGTAAAGTGCATGACTTAAGATTTTTTTTACTGCTTGTTATAATATTCACGTTTACAATTTGTTTTCTTAATAACGTATTCGTAATGCCAATTTTAAGAAACGCAAAAAAATTTTCATGAGTAACTGGTGAAATAATGGGAAATTTTGAGAATTGGAAATTAGAAAATTGAACTTCTAGATTCAACTTTTTTTAAATCTCTTCAGAATTCGTACGGGTCAAAGAAAACCTAAAAACAGGAAAAAAATCGGGGAATTTAAAAATCTATTCAAAAAGTCAGGGAATTTAAATATTTGATGGGGTCATGGAAATTTTTGATGCACTACTTTCCATCAAAATTTCTGTAATCATAAATGAAAAAAATTATTTATCCATTCTAAAATTTGCATATGAAGTTTATGCAAACAATAACATAATATATATAGCACAATAACAGTAACATATGAAATATAATTAACAAATGAAAATTAATACAGAGCAATTTTTTAAGCATTTATCAAGGTTTGGTTTGTCTACTGTGGATCGTTTTACATCAATGTATAAGCCGAATTTTGATAAATGTGAGTGAATTGTTTCTAAAAATGTCCAGGGAAAACTGGGAAAAGTCCGGGAATAATTTTACCACAATTTTGTAGATACCCTGCTCAGTAGATAATCGCAGTTAGAGAGGTTTTTTGTCTTCTTTAAAAGATTGTATATCGAAATTTTGTAGATTATTGCAACCGTAATACGCGCGAGGTTAAGGAGGGATAGGAACGTGCTTATGTACCATACACAATTCAAAATCTACTAAAAGTATTTGTTTAGAAGATTTTAGAAATTCCAGCTTCTCAAATCTGATAAAGTTAAAAAAAATTCCATGAAAGGGTCTGTAGTCAATTTCTGTATCTTAGCGAACGAAATTCGAATCGAACCAATCTTATTGTTCTGACCTTCTTTGTAATCTAATTTAGCCCGGCATCGCTCCTCTTTATCAACAAATTATAGACGAACCCGATTTTGAAATATGTATAAAATATAACTGAAATAAAGCATAATATACTGTAAAAAACACTAGAAAGTAAGCACACTAGAAAGAAAGCAAGTTGTCAAAGAAGCACACTGGGCGCATAACAAACTTCAGGCACTTAGGAGTAGGCTCGAAATCGTCCTGGTAGTCCACATCGGGGAGCGAACTGCGAATCTCCTGATCCTTCAAATGCAAACACATAGGCTTCAGAGATGCAGGAACAACCTAGACAGACTGCTTGTATCACCTTTTAACAATCACAAATGTGCAATGCAGGGTTTTTGAAGAAACGTAACATCGTCGAGTTGTGTGCGAGGATCAGTTGTTTATGTTAAAATATTCTAGAATTATTGAGTTTTGATTATCAGATTAGTTTTCAGCAGGCTGAGTATGGGTTATGAACAGCGTGCAGGCATAATTTTACAAGTTAAAAATAAGAACCGATTTTTAGTTAAACTTAAATGTAAAATTAAAAGTGATTTCTTTTGAAAAATCACATCATTTATACAATTAAATGCGCACATTTAAAAGTAATTCTTTTTTTTAAGACAAGAAAAGTGCCTACTAAATTACTCGCTCAAGTATTCTTCAGTATTATCACATATATATCCATGCTCCACATTAACGTGATTATCATTTGTGCATAGAATTCCTTTGAATACTCGCATACTATGTCGAGTTATCTCTTGCATGTGAAAAAACTGAATTAATCTGTGCAATAATTTTTGAAACAAGGGAAAGTAGAACGTGATACTCGACATTCGGTACCTCGGTATCTTGTTTTTTATTCCTTACTGGCTTATCTCTGAAATCTCTTTCGCTGGAGCATAGACAAACTCGTTGGAGTAGATTTTCTCTCAGTTGCAAAAATAACATGGAAAATCCTGAAGGTTACCATGAGCAGTGAAAAACTCATTCTAGATCTTCCCGGCGTAGCAGAAGATGGTTTTCTGCAATCAGTAATATTAATAATAGAGTGTTTAGTTATAAGTTCTAGATTGTTCAGGTAATTTTGAACCTATGATTTACACCAGAAATTCCACAAAGCCAAATCCAAGAAATGGAGTAAAGCCTTTATAATATTTTATTTCTCCTATTCTTCACGCACAATAAGCAGCTAAATTCTCGTCGATTTTATACACACCATCCATTTTATCTTTCAGGTTATATCATCTTTAGTATCTTTCAGGATCCGATTGTTCTGAACATTGTTTTTTACCCATTTGTTCTTGCATTTTAATTGAAGAAATTCCTTTTTTCCCCATTTCATTACAGTTACTTTCTCCTCTGTTACTTAATAATCGCTGCTTTCTTTCAACTTCGTTATCTTTAGACTCATATGTATTTTTTTTACTTTCTTCTATCTGTACAAAAGGAAAGTATCAGATTTTTTTTTAGAAAAGTAAAAATTACTTCCGGTTTTCGATGGTTTTATACGCTTCAGAAGGTCCTGAACACGATTGGATGCTTTTAGGAAGAATCTATGTCACTTTGTGAATCTGTGTGTGACAAAACTTTTGTTGTGCTCTGTATCAAGAACTAATGCATGGAAATTTACATAACTTTAGATTCAGTCAGCCCTTAATATACACTGGAGCAGATTAATTTTTTGGAGTATACTGCTCCTCAGGTGGAACTGCTATGCTGCATTATACACAATTTCCATAGTAGTTCTATAAAGATATAATGCATGAGTTTTCATAAAACTTTAGTTTCAGTTTTTGATATAATTTGGTCCTGATAACTTTTTGGTGTAAATCGCTCAAATGCTGGCAATGCTATGCTGCATTATTCATGTTTATCACAATAGCTACATATCTACAACTGAAGCACAGATTTTTTTTTAACTCCAGAATCAGTTAATTTTAGACAAGTACACAATGAATTAGGACTTTTTAGTATTTTTTGTAAATCGCCCTACAGGTGGCGTTGCTAGGCTGTATTTTTTACGATTTCATAATAGTACTATCTCAAGAATGACTATAAATATGGCCATCAAACTTCAGATTCAGTTAGTACCTGATAAAAATTGATCCCGATTAGTTTTTGATGTACTAACATGTGGTGCTGTTTTGCAGAATTTAAGTTTTTCACTATCTCAGAAATTAATGCACGTATTCTTATCAAGTTTCAGATTAATTAGAAGTTGATATAAGTTGTTAGTGTCAAGCACCTAACCGGTGGCACTGCTATTCTGAATTCCGAAGTATGAACACTTAGGAAATAGAAGAAAGTTTTGAGATTGCCACATCCATTTAGTTTTTATTTTAATGTTAGTATTTCAACATACTTCAGTCTTTCTTTCATCAACGTATCAGCTAAATATGGTGAATTATAAAAGTTCGCAATTGTAAGTCTATATCTTTTGTTCAGTAGTGTTTTTGTATAAGTTATGACAACTCGGGCTAATACAGGAAAATCGTCGAATGAATAATTGAAATGAGTTCCCTTTCCACTGTATACTGTGACATTCCAGACGTATCCACACAATGAGGTGCACAGCAGGTATTTTTTTCCTAATCCTGCTGTTTTCAATAGAATGTATTGCACCTATCCGAGTTTTCCTTTATAAGAAAGTAAACTTTTGTGTATTGTTATATTTTTATGGCAAAATTTGAAATTTCTGAACTGAATGTTGCAGAATAGGTCATATCTTATATACTTTTATAGAGGATATGCACTTGCATCATACGCGTGAAAGTGCGTTGTTGAAAGGCAAGTTTACCTTTATTCGATAAAATGACCATGTTCTTGCAAAA
Organism: Maratus speculifer; assembly: GCA_964019185.1. NCBI lineage: Eukaryota > Metazoa > Arthropoda > Arachnida > Araneae > Salticidae > Maratus > Maratus speculifer. The sequence continues at coordinate 43,081,481 of OZ025297.1, read as the reverse complement.
TAGAGTATTCAACATGATACTCCATTCGGAATCGGATATTGAAATACTTTTTATCGAAAAATCTTGTAACTATGTTTTCTTTATTACACATTGAAAAATATTTACTTATACAAAAACTTATAACGCTTGCACGGCTATTCTGATTTTAGCAAAACTTGTCTCTTAACTATATGTTCAATTCTTTCTGTACTTATTTTTATCACTTTACAAAGGATGTAGATATTTTACTCTGATAGATTATGGCTATCATTCGCTATCGTTTAATCATTAGAATCGTTTCTGTTTTTTGTCAGATAAAGCGTATTACTGCATGTTTTCTTTCTTAAGATTTGTTAATGGAATGTTGTGGTTCGATTGGAAACATACCGAACTTTTTAAATTCAAGACCGTTTGGCTCAGTTTCTTAGAAACATTGTAACAACGATTGCCTGATGAAGGTTATAGAAAAAAAACGTTGACTAAATTTTAGTACAATGTTTTTAGACTTTACAGCATTTTATACTCCATTTAGCAAATTAGCGATTATTTTTTTTTGTTTATATTGAACTTTCATATTACGTTACGAAGTGTGAAGAATGTATCTTAATACACTATAATTGTCAATGCAATCTGTGAGCACACTTTGCCGCATATTGATTCGCTTCGGTTGTAATAACGTTAAATCATTGATCATCAAAATATCTAAAGAAAAATCCAAAGCATGCATGACATTGACAATTTCAAAATTATTTGGTTTTGCAACGAAATTAAAATTAAGGAGGGGCAGGTGGCAACTTCAGGTTGTGAACATTACACCACTGACGAGCTGCCGCTCAATCGTGCGAATGTCTTTAAATATCTTCTATAAAGGTTACTGACAGAAGGATCATTTCCACAATTTTAAACTCACTGTATGCATCGTTTTCCCTTTATACGCATTTTCCACTCTTTTTCAATGTAACTATCCTTGCACATACAGCAATCCGTACATAGAATCAAACAAAAGATGTGTCCAGTTCTATTATCGATAGACAAAGCTCTACAACAAAACTTTATTATATGCCAGTGAAAGAGGAAAATTTTCTTTTTTTAAGCTTCAAGCTAAATAAGACGCGATAAAACAAATCGTACTGACAAATTCTACCATGCCTGAGTTTTCTTGAGATAATCAAGGAAACTGTTTGTCATTGGCTTTAAATTCTCCCTGGTTTTTAAGCCTGAGATAAATGGGTGCTTATAATCATATGCGTGTTGCAATTATATTTTGATCTTATTAATAAACTATTCTATTTATATACTATTAACATACTCTGCTTTCAAAATGCTATAGAAATTAGGAGCTATCTTCCTGCGTGAGAGCCATTTCCATTCGGCGTCCTGTTTGTAAAATCAGAATTGAAGAATTCGAAGAGTGTTCATGGAAGACGAAGTATTGTTCATATGCCACCTAAAAAAAAGGTTTAATGTACTTCCTAATTTGATAAAAAAAAAAGAAAAATGCAAAAACAAAATTGAATTCATTAAAATACAGCAACGGTTTACGATTGAAAATCCTGTCAGTAACTTATTACTGATTGGAATATACAGGGTGGTCAAAAAAACTTTGCCGATATATGGAGCTCTAGCGGCGAGTCCGGCTCAACCGATCGAGGTGAAATTTCAGATATAGCTGTTCAGATATAGCATGAGCTCCAGGGCTTGTTCAGCGAACTTACAAAAGTGACCAACGTAACTGGTAACTTACCGGAATGGTAAGTAACCGGTAGCTAACCAATTGACTGATTCTCTGGACGCACTGGTTAGTTATGTCATGTAGGGCCATCTATATTCCATTTTGACATCGAACAACAGAAAACGAAACCGAATCTACCGCCTGTTGATTTGAAGTTGCCATTTATTTTTAACTAAATAACATGTAACCGATCACGTGACTCAACTAACCAAGATTTTTCCCCGGTTAGTTCGGTCACTTACCGGTCACATCGGTTACTTGTGCTGAACGACGTTGGTTGCTTACCGGTTACAGCACTGAACGCATTGGTAACTAACCAATCTTACCGGTTATTTACCGATGAAATTGCTGAACACGCCCCGAGATTCTATGAACGACAACAAAATGGCGCTCACGGTTATAGTTACAGAAACTCAAAAATTTCCAATGGCAACACCCATTTTTTTTCATCGCAAAATAGTCAGCGCATGCGAAAACCCTAAGGAGCGTTGGAACCGTACGTGTATCGCAAGAAACGGACATGTTACGCATGCACAAAAAACCGTTCTGAAAATCCTCCCCCCCCCTTAGAAAAAACTGGATTGGGGAGCAAGGAGGAATTTTGCAAATGACGCACTAATCTGTACACTAATCTCTGATTACAATACAGATCAGAGAAACTAAAACATTTATTTTGATTAAACATTTTCCACATGGCTGCCATCACAGGCATGGCACCCATGTGGAAAATGTGTAACTATAACCGTAACCGCCATTTTGTTGTAGTTCACAGAATCTCGAGCTCATACCTCTGAATAGCTATATCTGAAATTTCATTTTGATCGGTTGAGCGGACTGGCCGCTAGAGCTCCGTATATCGGCAAAGTTTTTTTTATGACCACCCTGTATTGTATATAATTTATTATATAACATCTTTGGAGATATTATATAATAATTTTAAACTGTTTTTTGTAGTGCTAGATAAAATTAGTCTCAGGACTGAGTAACATAAGAAAATATCTACTTCAAAATTTTTTAGGCACAATAAAAAAGCGGGAAGGGGCGTCAATTCGAAATTTTTTAGTCCCCTATCTACCGCATATTTATCTGTCCAAAAAATATGAAATAATTTAAGGGTTTTGACATCTATTAGGGGACCAATAACAAATATGCCGGTTTTCAAAATTTCACTAACTTAAAAAGTTATAACACTTCATCTATGTCTATTTTTTGGAGTTTTTCCTGAAGACAATTTTAATCCGACTCTAATTTGACACTTGCAGGAGTTGCCGAAAAACCTGATGAATTTATAATGCCTCACGGCAGACATTTAGTTAAACCTTTTGTATATTAAATTATTACTTGCTTAACAACATTTTAAAATGAAAGGTTAAAAAAGAGCAAACATTTTTAATTTTAAAATAAAAAATATATCCATGTTAGGATTAGGCATTTATATACACTATCTACCAAAAAGTATTTGTACACTTTCAGTTTTTGACATTTTGTCAAATATTTAAAAATATACTGGTCGGATTCTTCTGAAACTTCAGAAATATAAAGATTATGTTTCACTTTATATTTATTTACATTCATTTGTTAAGCGGGTAATTAGGGGGCCGGCAAAAAAACAAAGAATAATAGAAATATTTGGGATCACCCTGTACATGAAAATGCACGAAACGACTTATCGCTTTAGAATACAAATATATGAATACAGTAGAATATGTACACTAATTTTTGTGAGAATAGCATGTATATTTATGGCGATAGAGAGATTTTTTTGAAAAATTCAAAAAATTCTGGTATGTTTTTTGTTTATATCATGCTGGGTTTTTGACCAAATTTAATGCAAATTTCAGAAAAATTGGCAAAATGCAGTAGAAAAAATGTAGCGCAATTGGAATATAAATATATTAAATATTTTATGAAATATGAGTAGTTTTATGAAATAATTTTTATCTGCGCATGCGCGAATGATAAAAACAATTCTTTTACATCATTTAATAGTCAATTCTATGGAGTAACTTATTAAAAAAATCCAATGAAATATCGTGAAAATTCAAAAAGATATCATTATTAAAAGTAAGCTGTTTTTACATTGCTCTCTAAAAACGGCTGAATGATAAGGGATTCTCCACAAATTGACATTTTTTATTGACTGACTCTTAGGAAAAAATTAGTATTTAATGTATACAATATCTAATACAATATTTCTGTTAATAAGTATCTTGACATCTGTGATGGAAAAGAATAAAAGCCCTTTTCCTTTTCTATCACAGGTGTCAAGATACTTATTAGCAGCAATATTGTATTCATTAAATAGTTACTAATTTTTTCCTAAAAGTCAGTTAATAAAAAATGTCAATTTGTGGAGAATCCCTTATCATTCAGCCGTTTTTAGAGAGCAATGTAAAAACAGCTTACTTATAATAATGATATCTTTTTGAATTTTCACGATATTTCATTGGATTTTTTTTATAAGTTACTCCATAGAATTGACTATTAAATGATGTAAAAGAATTGTTTTTATCGTTCGCGCATGCGCAGATAAAAATTATTTCATAAAACTACTCATATTTCATAAAATATTTAATATATTTATATTCCAATTGCGCTACATTTTTTCTACTGCATTTTGCCAATTTTTCTGAAATTTGCGTTAAATTTGGTCAAAAACCCAGCATGATATAAACAAAAAACATACCAGAATTTTTTGAATTTTTCAAAAAAATCGCTCTATCGCCATAAATATACATGCTATTCTCACAAAAATTAGTGTACATATTCTACTGTATTCATATATTTGTATTCTAAAGCGATAAGTCGTTTCGTGCATTTTCATGTACAGGGCGATCCCAAATATTTCTATTATTCTTTGTTTTTTTGCCGGCCCCCTAATTACCCGCTTAACAAATGAATGTAAATAAATATAAAGTGAAACATAATCTTTATATTTCTGAAGTTTCAGAAGAATCCGACCAGTATATTTTTAAATATTTGACAAAATGTCAAAAATTGAAAGTGTACAAATACTTTTTGGTAGATAGTGTATCAGCTTAAGGAGCCAACATTAATGGGAGTGTCAGCTTTTGGGGATTTTTGCACTATTTTTTATCAATTCATGAAACCAAATTTTACAAGAAAGGGGGAAATAAATGTGCATGATCGTATAAAAAACAATTGTCCTTTACCGATTTTTTAAAAAGAAAAATAGCCAAAATACCGGACAGTATACTTAAAGTGTCAGCTTTATGGCACTTTACCTGAAGTAATAGAGAATAAAAAACTGCAAGCAATAAAAATAGTATCAGGTAATATGAAAAAAAATCCTTCCCTTCCCTCCTAAAGAACCGAGTTGTGCAGAAAAAAGCAACAAGCACATCTTTTTATTTTTCCTGATATCAAAAATAATTCTTAAATTAAAAATCTGAAAATAATTGCTTAACTCACACAATCTGCAACTGTTGGTAACAGGGTCTGCTCTATAAATATTTTAAATTTTAAAGAACAAACTTCTGTTTATATAGAATACAAACTTGGATTTCTTCCTTAACAATAATTGTTATTGATGATTTGCAAAAATATTAACCTTTCACACATTTTGTCAACATATTTTGATTTTGCCTATACTAACCCCTACAAAAAGCTATATTGACACATGAAAACTGTTACAATCTCATTTTTTTCTCTTTTTATCATCCTATTATGATCCAATTCTATATTAAAATAACAAGAAATGTCATCCTTTAGTTTTATAGCTGTGAAATTTCAAAGCACTCTTAGAATTCTATAGCATAAAAAAAACTTGTCCACGCTACACTTCTCTTGCCCCTCTAATACATTGAAACAGTTCAGCTTTTAAAGTATTACAAACACAGATTTTGTTACTTTTTGCGCAAATGAATGTGAAATTTTATTTTATCTTTAAGACAACTGTCAAATCCAAAACTTATTTTCATCTTTAAGTATTTCTACATAATTTCTTCTCCTAAATTTAAACTATACCTATGCTCCTGTTTCTGTAAACAGTAAATGCTATTACAGAAGATTCTTTTCAAATTTAAATTCGAAACTCGACTGAAATCGCAAAAAAACTGCTTCAGAAACAGACTAAAAAATATCTCATTTATGAAAAGCTAAAAGTAGCAATAGAGTTTTTAATTCCTAAATAAAACTAAATGAATAATCATGCCAATAGGAAGTCTATTCAGAGATTTTTTTTTTTTTGGAGGTAGCGACGATAAAAATCATGTTATAAACGCAACTTAGAATCGCAGAAATCTGAATCAAGTACAGAATCTGAACGCAACATTTGACAATTTTTATAAGTTTAAAAAAAATCTTATTTTCTTTGCATCTAAGAAGACACTACGAAAAATACCCCCTCCCCCTCGAACGACAAAGATAACTTTTATTGAATATATTTTTCAATCTGCTATGTCGTCTAATCGCATCGTATTCAGTATTTTTTCTTTTTTTTTTTGGGGGGGGGGGGGAGAGTGTTACGATAAGTGATACTGAAATTCTTAATTTACAAGTTATATAAAAGAAGTTAAAAATTTAATATCTATCGCTGTTTCCTATTGCAATTTCAAGAAAGTTGATTTGCATCCAAAATATCAGACAATCCAATAATCGGGTCAATTCATTTCAAGGGTTCCAGCACTGGTCGTTCGACCATTTATATAATATCTCGTCTTTTATTCTCCCAATTGAAATGGGGATTTGCAGCATTTTGTTCAGGATAAAATAGGCTAAATATACAGTGGTAGAAAAATTTTGAAAAATAAATTTTTACAGGGGAAATTTTAGCACAAAATTTAAGATTTTTTCCAAAATCTATCCGTTTGCAAGAGGAATTTTTTCATGCAAGGAAAACTGTCAATCTTACAGAATTTTTTCTAAAAATAGGTCGAAAGTGCGTGTACTCGTACACCAAATCTAGGAGATTATTTCTCTTTGCGAAAAAAAATTCCGAAGTACGTCAAAAATTTCAAAAATCGCACATTTTAGTCTTCGATAGTATTGTATAGTAATGTTATGCACAAAAAATTTCAAGAAGGAGGTTTGACTACAAGCTGACTACGGGTTTGATCAAATTAGATATGAACCTTTCAGAATAAGCTAATATAAAAAAACTTAACAGAATCTTAGCTTCTTGGTGTTTTTAACAATGCTATAGTATAAAGTAATGGCTTTAAATAAGCGAATCATAAATGTAATGCTTTAAATCTGACGTAATTTTCACGAAACTTTTCTTTTTTTGTAATATTCTCGCGAAAATATTTTTGTCTTTAGAAATAAAAATTAAGACAACGTTAATAATATTTAATCTAGCATCACTTTTCTCCATTTAATGAATCTAAAATCATATCAATGAAGTTATTAATTTTACGATTTTATTTCCCTTTTAATATTCACATATAAATATAATTTTATGACATAGTTTTCACTATCTTCCCGCTGATAACTCTTACTTATTTAATTCGCATTCGAAAGTATTTTTCCCTGTAAGTGATAACTTCATGCAAATTTACGTTTTAATTTGAAGTAAATATTATTCTTTGATCATTTCACAACAATTTAAAATAATAACCTTTTCTAAAATATGAAATAAAAAGTGTCTCAAAATGCTGAAAATTTGAATTTAAAATGGAAATAAATGCATAAAAGTTGGATCAAATTAAAAATTATAAAAGCAGTCTGCATCACGGGAACATTTAATGTGTAAAATGACCTACAAATTTTTAAATTCCTATTCATAGTATTACATGTTATAAAAGTTTTTTTAATGGAAAGATTTTGACTATTAATATTAAATTTCTCTTAAATAATTATTTTATTTAAAAACTGACAACACCAGTGTTTTTATGAAACATTTTTCTATATTAACACCTCTTTTCATATTTTTGCATGCAACAGTTCCTTTAGTATTACAGAAAAAAGACCTCCGTTCAAAAATTTTTTTCGTAAGCGGTAGTGAGAGCGTTAGTTACTTTTTTTAATGAAACTTTTAAATGAGAAAGTTTATTATAAACAAATAATTATGAAAGATTTTTATAGGTTTAACCTTATGATTTTTCATGCGTAATTTCCATAATATTTTTCATAGTACGCCATTATTTTATAATTATTTTTTTAAGTGTAAATGGCGATTTTAAAATATTTGATCAATTTTATCCGTTTTAATAGCTTTAATCCAAGTGTACATGATAAAAATAAGGTGAAAATTTAATACCGTGATAAGAATATACCGATTGGTTAGTATCTACTTTATATTAATACAAAACATAAAAGGGGGAGGCATCGTATAAAATCCTTGGAATTCAAGACGGCGACTGTTATTCAAAATGGCGTCAATTGCTGAATTTTCTTAGTATGCATGATATAAAAGTGAGTTTGATGTTCGGTGTTTTGGTAAATGAAAATTTCGTCTTTAACAACTATGGAAAGTTTTAATGCATTCAAACAGTTGAGTTGTCTGTATTTGTCCGAATGTCCATTGCGCGCTCTAACTCTGATTACCTGGTCATTGATATGCGTTATTTATATTCACAATGGAGTGTTTGGTATTAAAAATGAAACATAAGCAACACTTCCTCCATCGGGACATTCAAAAGAATTCCGTTACATTACGACCTATGGGGGGGGGATAGTTTTTGGTATATTCTATGCATGTTTATTTTGCTTGCTTAACAACGTTTTAAAACGAGAGATAATAAAAAAATATGAAATTTTAAAAATATCCACGCCAGTTAAGCATTTATATGGCTTAGGAAACCAACTTTGATGGGAATGTCAAATTTAGGAGAATTTACTCTCTTTTCATCAAGATATTAAAACATATTTTACAAGAAAGAGGAAATAAATGTGCAAAAAACAATATTCCTTCAATGAAATTTTTTTAAGAAGAACTATTTTTAAAGACATTGTTTAGCTAAAATACCAAATAGTACCGTTAAAGTGTCTCCTTTAAGGTACTTTACCTTAAGTAATAAGAGTATGGAAAACTACAAGCAATGGAAAAAGTACTAGATTTTCTGATAAAAAGAACCCCCCCTCCCATACAAAAACAAATTCTCGAATAAAAAAAGCATCAAACATACCTTTTTATTTTTCCCGATAAAAAAATTCGCAATTTAAAAATCTGAAAATAATTGCTTAATTCCCCCAACCTGCGATTGTTATTGGTACAGTCTGCTCTATAAACCTTTTAGAACTTAACACACAAATAAACAGAATAAATAGAACTGAATAGTGAATACAAAGTTAAATTCCTTAACAATAAATGTTATGGAAGGTTTTTAAAAATATTAACTGATCGTACTTTCTCTCAACATATTTTAGTTTTGTCTACACTAACCCCTACAAAGAGTTACATTAACGTTACAAATTCAATTTCTTTGCTGTTTAACTGTGTTTATCATCCTGTTATTAAATAACCCAAAAAATATCCTCCTTCACTGTGAAATTTTTAAACTGCTCTTAGATTTCTATTGCATAAAATAAAAATTTTATTCACACAAATTTTTCATCCCCCCTCTTATTTAATAAATTTAAATATAATAACTGTAACCTATATGGACACTTTAAGGAAAATGTATTTTTTTCACCCCCATGTACAAGTCAGAGGACTCTAAAAATGTGTGTCCACTATCCTTGGACTATTGACTATCATTAAAATTAGCGTCCTTGTAATTATTCTGGTTTTTATTTATATGATAAAAACAAAAAATGTTTAGAAGTGTCCATATAAGGAACTACCTGTCAATATTATGGACAGGTGTTTCTTTGTTGACTTTCTACACAGTGTGGATGGAAGAGACACTTTTTCAAGGTATTTTAGAGGAGAGGGAATAAAAAAAATGTATCTTAAAGTATTCGGAGGAGGAGAAGGGCAGTAAATATCTTCAGAACATGCATTTTCGAAAAGGGAGGATCATTCTCGGTTTTTACTCGAGAAGACCCATGCAAAGCCCCTTAGGTACTAATATTAGGAAATATTGTTGATTTTGCTAAGCTTTATAGCATCTGTCTGAGAATTTACATCTGTTATTACTCAGTCCTCACGGCATGGACAAAGATAAACTTTTTCACCATGGGCAGTAAGTACCACATAATCTCCATGAGCATATCTGCAACATGTGGTGCATGGCTGCATGTTTGAAAAAGCAGTAATACTGCAAAAGCAGCAGTACTAGCTCTCCTTTGTTGAGGAATTCATACCATTAATGCCTACGTTTTTGCCAACAGATATCCTACTGGGGGGGCGGTTCTTTTTATTTTTCTGCAAGGGTTTTTTGGAGGAAGGTTTTGGGGGGGATTGTTCAAATGGCATCATGTCGAACAAAGATTTTACCACTTTGATGCCTTTTCAATTTATTGCTTGGCAACGTTGAATTTTCTTCTTTCTTACAGTTGTAGTCGATGGGGACATAAGCTGTCCATACTGAGAACCGGGCGTAGTTTTACTAAATCTAGTAACAAATGAATAAGGAAAATATTTTAAAGCAAAATATGCAATAGCAATCGAAAATATGTTTTATTAGCTTTCTAAAATACTCCACTTTTCAACATTTAATGTAATTTTACCATATCTAATAAGAATTTAAGCTTACAAGTAATTAAGATGAGCACATCTCGAAACAACAAATTTCCTTCTAAATTGCGAACAGCGCGCTTTTTTACACTTTCCAGGCTAATTATCTTTTCAACTGCTTTTCTTCGTGAAAATGTTGAGCCATCTCCCGATTAAATTTATTAATTTTAAAAATATTAGGGGTGTCCATATAGGATACAAATATCTTAGTTCAATTTTAAAATTATTACAAACACAGATTTTATAACTTTTGCGTAAATAATGGGAGATTTTTCAAACTTTAAAGCTATTTTCTAATCCAAAATGATTTATTTTTAACCATTTTAAAGCCTATTTTTAACATATTTGTATATGCAAAAATATATCTGTATGTAAGATAATTGTATGCTCTTGTTTTTGTAAACATTAAGTAGCACTTACTGTTTACAAAACTGTACTTGCTTGAGAAAATGACCTTCAAATCTTTCGGAAAGCCGAAAAATTTAGTCAAGATATTTCATATTTTGATTAAAAACAATTACTTTTTTTTTTATTCAACGGTTGCTTAAACTTATTTTCTAATGAAATTTCTGGTATAAACCAAATAGGGTAGTTGTCAAATTGATCGTTTACAACCGTTCTAGTGCCGGTCTCATAAACCATTGCTTTTTACAATTTTTAAAGTTTAACTTGTTTTCAGTTTAACTACAAACACTACCGAAATTTTGTTTCGTTTGGAAATTTAGTACTATCACCAGATACTTTTAAATAGGCGAATTTGAATTGTAACAGCTGTATACAAAAGATTTAGTACAAAAACATTCCATGAGTTAATCATGCTTTTTTTTAACCTTTCGATCTTGCGGTCTCACAGATTAATTCATACTTGTTACGTAACAATTTGTCACATATTTCAAAATTAAATGAAAAAAGTAGTCCTTTTTGTTTTCTGTTCGAGATAAATTTGTGTTTTCCACCAGGTCATTCGACAGATTAGCCTCTCTCTTCTCTATACTTACATACTAATGAACTGCACAGTGTCATCACATTATATCCAAAGCATTGAACGAGTAAAGGGCTTATAGCTTCTTCCTAAAATACTAGAAAATAAAATGAAAAAATTCCGATTTTATTTTCTCATTTTGTTTCAGATAGAGTAACATCCCCAATAATAATCCCAATAACAGTCACTAGTGATTGGTACATCCTACAAAAATGTCCTAACATAAGATTTATATCCAAACTTTTAAAAATGCAAGACCATATACCAGTTATATGCTCATTTACATTACAGATTATAACTTTGATTTATGCTTCTAAATGACAATAGTGCCTAGGAAAGAGAAACAATTATGGTTTGTATCAAATTAGCCATTTCTGTTGCAAATGCTTCTTTTCTGGCTTAAGAAAGGCATGCATTTCAATATATTGTCCGATTTATAGTACATTTTAAATTTTAATTGACAACAGTTTTGTTTAGTTGTAAAGAGTTACTTTAATTGTGTAAAAGTCTAAGTGCCAATTACTGGTGATTACAGCAACTTTTCATAAATATATTTTTATAAAAATACTTTTGAAATATTTTTGCTTTTAGTGGACAAAATAGATGCACAGATATGCACTCTTTGATTTAAAAATATTTGCAAGTAAATATTTTATTTTTTGATAATGAAAATAGAAGTAAGTTTAAAGACAAATCATTAATGCACCAATTACTGGGGATGTTACCCTATATTGTAATTTTAGTTTCTGCAATAAAATGAAATAGCCATTCGAATTAACCTTTAACTCATGTTACCGGTCTTGCTGACTGTTGCTTTTCAATTTTCATAATTTCACTTGCCATTTTCAGTTTCATTCGAAACACGATCGAAATTTTGTTATGTTTGGAACTTCAATACTATCAGCAGATTCTTTTGAAAAATATAATTTAAATTATAAGTACAAAACGTTTAGTAAAAAAAGCATTCTATGAGTTAATTACGAATTGAATTCATCTGCCGATATTGTTATCTTAAAGACCGCTTCGGGTTAGTTATTTGACAATTTCTGTCACATCAGTTAAAGTTTAATATAATATCAGGGCACAGTTACATCAGTAAGTATAACCAACGAGGGAAATAGGCTGATGAATTCCCGTAATAGTCAAATATGAAATTAAAAAAACACCAATTTTTTTCATGTTTGAGGCCACTGATCTTGCAGATTTACTAATTTCATGACAATAACTCATTACTTTTTTTTTTGGGGGGGGGGGAGGAGGTGTCGTGGTGAAAATGAAATATTTAGGAGAAAAAAAAGGATTTTTAACATCTGTAACTTAATTGATTTTATTTAAAAGGGGGGCAATAAGCCTTCATGAGCCCCTGTTTGACTGCGACATTAAGCAATATTTCTTCTTCCTGACTGGTTCCATTGCCATATTATAAAATATGCAAGACATAGTTCCATACACAAAAAATAAAAATAACATTGACATTTTAGTAATCACATAAAATAGTTTAAAGGCAGCTGTTTATAAAAGTTCCAGTGTTATTTCATTATGTTAAGTATAATTTAAAAATTAAAATTATGATTATTTAGGACATTATATAAAATGATTATATTAAAATGGAGGAATATAAAAGGATTATATTAAAATGATTATTTAGGTTTTCAATAATTGAAAATGTTTTATGTGCTTCATTATTGGAAAACGGTTAATTAGGCATGCCTTTAATGTACACCCCTCTTAAATCCTTAAAAATAAAGAAATTTTGTAAATGGCACTTAGTATCTAAAACTGAAAGTTTTATACTGCTATTCAAACAGAATCATTGAAATTTAGCAAGAAAATAACGAGTATATAAATTTAAATCCGTTCTTACCATATCTATTAAAATTTTCACTGGGGGAAAAATGCACAAATTCGAAACATTTTCTGTTTCCTGGTTAGTTCCATTAAAATGTTAACAAAACACAAATTTAAAAAAAACATGCAAGAAAGAATTAATAAAAATAATAAAGTATAAATGTTTATTAGTTATATTTTTATGAACCAAAACATCAAGGGGTGTCCAATACTGGCACAAATACCCTATATTTTTATTGCTTCTACAGTTTTTGATGCATATTTTCAATTGTGATATTTAGAAAATTTAACAAATTAAAAAAGAATGAATATATTTTGGATAACCTTGTCAAAACTAATGTAGCAAAGCACTCAACCTGTAAATTATGATTAAGTAGCTTATTGTAATAAACTGTTCCTTTTAAGTCGAAAGCATTATACTCGTAGAAAAACTTTAAAAAACACAAACTTTGAATACAATTTTGAAAACAACTTTAAAAACTTTGAAAAACATATTTTTTACAGTGTACTGTCCACCGCTTTTATAGAAAACGACTACTTCAGGCTATGGGGCTTTCTCATTGGCCAAAAGAGTAATATTCTATAAAAGCAGGGAAGTGACGATGCAGCAAAATAGTCATATTTTTTACAGTTGGCGTGTTCAGCGCAACTTACCAAAGTAACCAATGTTACCAACCGATTGTAGAGCAGTACGAAAGCGAATTGTGGCACCAATGAAAACTATTCTGTTGAAGTGTAGCTGACGTCACACTTCGCCATGATTTTCATTTCGTACTTGTCTGCAATCTGTAAGTAACTGGTAAGTGACCGGTAAGTTGTGCTGAACACGCCCACTGTACAATCGGTCGATAAGATTGGTCACTTCGATGACTAACTGGTAAGTTGCGCTGAGCATGCCCTAACATTCAGTGTAGGATCCACAGTCTGCCATTGGCGGTGGCAGATAGATTTTTCGCTGTGAGCCAAACAAGATAGTTCTGATGAGTCAATCTCGTTGCGCTCACACCGAAAAACTTACCTGGATCTTTGCCGATTTTTCTCATTTTTCTCATATCTTGATTTGGCAACAAGAATGCTGAAAACGCGTATACTTTTACTGCGTTCATGGATTATAACTTAGGTTTCGCAGGTTTAGCCGTGGGGGACTCGAAGCTTTTAGAGACCGACAACACGTGACTTTTCCATGTTCCCCATACACTGTTAAAAACTTGACCCTGTTGCTGCATCGTCACCCCATCGCTTTTATAGAATATCTCTGTTTTGACCGGTGAGAATGCTCCATAATACAGCGAAGTAATCGTTTCTTATAAAAGCGATGGAGTGCCGATGCAGCCAAGGGGTCTTTTTTTTTCAGTGTGAAGCATTCCCATGGGTTGAAAGTAGCGTTGCAAAGGTTAGAAAAAACCCGGTTTAAACCCGGGAATAAACCGGGTTTTTAGGAATAAACCTGGAAAAACCCCGGGATTTTTGGAATAATTCGGTTTTTTAGGAATAAACCTGGGAATAAACTTGGTCTATTGGAAATAAACCCGGGAATAAACCGACTTTTTGCAACTCTAGTTGAAAGAGAAATACTCTTTAAAAGCGGGGAGTGACGATGCAGCAAAAGGGTCATTTATTTTTATTTTTTTACATTGTGAAGCATTCCCATGGGTTGAAAGAGAAATACTCTATAAAAGCGATGGAGTGCTGATGCAGCAAAAGAATCAATTTTTTTTTTTTTTTTTTTTTTTTTTTTTTTTTTTTTTTTTTTTTTTTACAGTGTGAAGCATTCCCATGGGTCGAAAGAGAAATACTTTATAAAAGCGGAGAGTGACGGCGCAGCAAAAGGGTAAAATTTTTTACAGTGTACACTGGGAAACCAGTATGACTTCACTTCCCAATTTTCGAACACTGTAAAAAATCTTACCCTTAAGCTGCTTCATCACTCTCCGTTTTTATAAAATATCTCTCTTTTGACCCATAGGAATGCTCCATAATAGGCTGAAATAACCGGTTTCTATATAAGCCGTGGAGTGACGATGCATCAAAATCATTCTATTTAAAATGACCCAGTAATATTGCAAAACATTTAAAATTTCAAAATGTATATTTTAGACGAGAAATTTACTTCATATTTTGATGTAATCTTTTTAACTATCGTTGTGTTTTCTAAAAGACAATAAATAATATTTTCTTACAAACAAAAAAAAGTATTTCTACGTGAATATTAAAAAGAGAAGCAAAAACTCGGTGAAAATTACATCAGATTTAAACGATACATTTAAAATGTTTTACTTTAAAAAATATTTCTTATAGCGCGATTCAAAAAATACCAGAAGGCAAAAACTTCGTGTATATCGCTGTTTAACTAATCTTGTTTAATCATACATGTAAATACACTGTAAAAAATTTGACCCATTTGCTGCATCGTCACTTCACCGCTTTTATAGAAAACGATTACTTCAGCCTATTATGGAGCATTCTCATGGATCAAAAGAGAGTTATTCTATAAAAGCGTGGAAGTGACGGTGCAACAAAAGGGTCAATTGTTTAACTGAATAGTCTCTGAAAGTTTAACAATAGCTGATTAGATCTTGAAATTCCCCAATCAAAAGGAATTTAATGGAGACTTTTTAAAAAAATTATCGCCATTAAAAAAAAATATGGATCATTTTTTTCGCAATCTTTAAAAAACTGAAAAAAATAGCAGGTTTTGAGAGTTTGTGGTATCTCAACAGGAGTTGACGAATGTAGCTCGTAGAGGCAGAGCCCCCAAGAAAATTCCTATAGTAAATTTTCGAAGCTTAAGAAAAATTTGTCTTTTTTCTCAGTGTAGTTGCATCTTTATCAGGATTTTTCTCGTATCGAGTTTCGATTCACAAGTGTAAGGTCGTTATTTTTATTTATTTGCTTATACAATTTCAAGTTTGATTTTTTTTTTCACCGGGCCCGGGCCCATGAGGGGTCTATACAACAAAACAACAACATGTTTATTTTCGGCACAAAAAAAAAAAAAAAAAAAAAAATCCTCTTACAATCAGTTAACATAAAATATTCTCATCCAATTTATATCGAAATAGAGGTTTTGATTGGCAATGAATCTGAGAATTTCTGACTTTTTCATCCTCCGAAAATCGAACTGTTGTTTGTCAACTTCGTTACACAAGCACTCAATCCATATTGTCTGAATCCAAGTGTATTTATATAATAAGGTGAAGGAAAAAATATTCACTCACCGCAAATCTCCCCCAATAACTTTACAGGGAACGCCATTTCGTCGAAAATTATAAATTGGGTTTAAAACGAAACTATGAAAAGATTCTTTTCTATCCATAAGTTTACTTAACACATTCGCTGCCGCTGAAACGAAAGCGCGTGATATGGCGCGAACGTTAAGTGGCCATTCAAGCACCAGCGCGTGATATGGAGTAGTGTCCAATAGCCAGTCACGCGCTGGCGCGGGAAAATATTTCACTGATTCTTTGTAATAAAAAGTAAATCGGCTTCTGGGAAGAAAACACACTTCTACAGTGCGGCATTGACTATCATCACATCTTTACGTAAGCGGCAGCGAACGTGTTAATATTTCATATTGTTTTAGGGAACACTGCTTTTATAAATTTTATTTTCCGTTTTTTATTTCTTTATTTTATTTATCGTTTGTTAAAAAATTGATATAATAGAGGAACTTTCTTGTTCGATTACAACATTATATAGCAACATTATAAATAATAATCATTATTTTAAATATGGTACTTTAAATTATATTTAGATTAAAAAACAGTTTGCTTCAACTTGTTTATCAAATATTTTACCTATTTTCTGTTTTTTAAGGCCACAGATTTTTGTAGGGTAAGCCAACAAAATGAAATCGTCGCACAAAATTCAATGATGTGAGCATTTATGACTCTTTTTGGAATAACAAGTTAATTTTAAAACAAGTTTAAACAGAAAACCATCCTTTTTTTTTTTTTTTTTTTTTTTTTTTTTTTTTTTTTGTCCAAGGTTTTGAGAATGTGCAAAATTAAATTTTTAAAATAATTCGTTGTTCCTTATCATTAAAAGATTATTCCTAATATAAACCCAGTTGACTGTTAAACTGTTGTTCGCATAAAGTCTCAACAAGAATAAAATTAGAGGAAACATAGAAGGACGCTATGTGAGAATCAAATTGTACAAAATATACACTTGCCTATTCGCGTTTGTAATGACCGAAAGGTGGCGTTGTATAGACCTGATAATCGTTTGTTTACGTAGTGTTGTTTGTTCCATGCTGTAGCTGTAGCATAGCGAAACCCGTTTAAAGAGCTACTTAAAGTTTTTTATCTTTTTTATTTAATTATGGTAGATAAATTACAAATATCGACAATTTTAGAATTTTTAATTGCTGGAAAATCTAGTAATTGCTTTAGAGAAGCTGAAGCAATTATTGATTCAAAAAGATTAGTAATGTGCGGCATTAAAGAATGCAAAGAAGAAGAAATAGAGATTGTAGGCTCGTGTTTAAAAACAAGCCAATCAAAAGGAAATCCCCATATTATTTCAGGTTTGCTAGTAAAGGAAAACAAAAATTTGAAAATAAAAATTTTTCTTGCTCTTGCAAAGCTGGAGCAAGCGAATCACGCAAGCATTGTGTTGCTGCCATGTTATTTTGCCATGAGTAAGTCAAATGTACTTTTTTATATTATAGATCTAAGCTTTGTGCATAAAATTTTGATTTTAGATAATTTTAATACAAAGAACCCAACGTTGCATGCGTTATAGAACTGTTTATTTATTTATTTATTATAGAACTGTTTATTTATTTATCGGCCTTTTAAACACTGATTTCAGCGGAAGATGCTCACGGTATCAGTTCTATTTCGTTTCAGACTTTGTCCGCGAGAGGGCGTCTAATTCATTTCAAAGGCGAATCTTCAAATATATATAATTTTTGGGCATATATTAAATCTTAAGGAGAATATTTCAGGACATATCTGCCATGAAATTATTTCTTTAATAAATACATATCACATATAAGTGCTTTAAATTATTTTAACAACACGTTTCTTCCCATTTTGCGAAAACATGCTACAATTATGTCTATATATTTATAAGTTACTTAGTAAGAGACACATTGATGTTGCCCTTACATAAAAGTTCATTAACATGTGCACCACCGCTCGAAGCATAACTGAATATTTCAGGTGTCAAAAAATTTCAATATTATTGTCTAGAGCTATAAAAATATGGTTTTACACAATGATTCTCTAAAATAATTTGAAATTAAAAAAATCATTTTACTACCTTTCAGTTTGGATAATCTTTCTGAATATTTAAAGAAATTATTCATAAAAATATTGTTTATTTTTAAAGTTACAGAATCATTTTCGAAATCGAAAAGTTACTAAAAAATATAAACATAAAATAGTATCTCTAATGGCAAATTTTTACTTTTATTTTTTTATACTTGCTTTGAATTTTGGATACAGGTTTATTATATGATAAGGCGTATCACTATTTAGATTTGGGGGTTCAATGATTAAGTATAAAGAAAGGAATTGGGGGGGGAGGGGACTATTTTCTCCCTTAATTTTTTTTTTCGTAACGCATTATTATATAAGGCTGTAATATACAATTAGTGTGCATAGCCTGTCAGCTCTATGCCATCCGTTTAACTGGGCAATATTCTTTTTATTTCAGCATTATTCAAAGTTCTGGTTTAAACTCTATAGGCTTTTCAGTATTATCCGGCATGCCACGCAAAAAAGCTTTAGGGATACCCCAAGGAAAAGTATTAATAACTAAAACTAACCACAGTTTAGAATCAAATTAACTAAGAATCCACTCAGAAGTAATTTCCTTTTTATACTTTTAAACTCTATTTCGCACTTAAATGCCAAATTAAACTTCACGTTCTTCTTAAGCAAATTATTTAAACTATGTGAAATGATAAATAAATTTGACTCAAATGTAGCATAACATGTAACTAGGTCTAGAAAAGCTTTAACCTGAAATTTACTGGTCTTAGCGCATTTAAAATTCCCTGAGTTTTATTTTACGTTTTATTAATTCCATGTCTATGAATTTATATCCACATTAAATAATCTCATCTGCCATAAAGAATGATCTTTATTTATTTATAATAAATCTATAAATAACTTTATAATAATTCTTTATTTATTTATAAAAAAAATCTAATTTAAATCAAAACATTTTGTGCAAAAAAGAAGTCAGAAAGCTTTTAAGGATCGATAAAATATACTTTCTTAAATTATTATTTGCATTTATACCCTTTAAAGACAAGTCGCATTTTCAAAAGATTATTATGATACTTTGACATGTATCTGAAAATAGCATTTTATGTGTCGTAAGCGTATTAATATAAAGCAGATACAATGTCACATCATGACGTCGAGAAAAAGTATTTAAATTTATCTTTAAAGAAATCGATTGACGTTTTGAGGATGAAAAATAATTGATATACGATATGAGCAGAGTTATTTTGTGAAGCTTTTTCTTGTTTTAAACATACGGAAAATGACATTATTATACAACATATCTTCTTGAAATTTATAGAAAAAATATTTTCTTACATCTAATAAATTTAAAAATTTTTTATATGAATATTTTTATTTGTAAGTATTGTTCCCATTAAACTACTGAAAAGTACGTTTTTAAAGGTTTGCTCAATTTATAATGTTGTTATTATAACACAAAACGCACAATTCCTACGCTTATCTACAGTTTAATATGCATGGTTGGTCTTTCAACATATGATAATAGTATATTTGATGAATATATCGGTATAGCTTATTAAAACTTAAGTGACACTATGAATTATTCCTTACATGAGGTAAATAAGCATGCGAAGGAAAATATACTGTTTCAAAAGTCTTTCACAATCTGGCAGTGTAATGATGTGACAAACAGTTAGAATAATTCAAAAATAAACTAAGTGTCAGTAAATTAAAAACAGATAAGCAATAATTTAAACAATTATTATATTTTATACATGCTGCATATTATTTCGAAGACAATGGTCTATCTATATATCTGATATCCTTTTTATATGTACGTTAAAATGCAAATGCGTAAAGATATTCTAAATAATCTAAAATTTTATCATTGTGAATTACCATTTCGAGATGTACAAAAAAATCTTTAACTATATTTGTAAACAAAAAATCTTATGTTTTAACGAACTGTAGTACCCAATTTAGTTTTTATACCTTGCGATAGCGACGAGAAAAACTTTTGATGGATGTCTGTTCTATTTTTAGCACTGAAACCTTCGCTGCTAGAACAATTTTTTGTCGATAGATATAACTTTCTCTCAGAAAACTTCTAATGATAAAGAGATCTTTCTTCAAAATTCACCTTATATGATACAAACATTTTAGGTTTCTTTTATAAATAATATCAAATGTTTTGAGAATGCTTTCTTTTATAGGAGGTAAGTGTAGCATTTGTAATAGATTATCTCATACTTTTATTTAATCTTTAGATAAATTGCAGTTGTTAACTTTTAACATCTTCAAACTTACATGTACTTAATAAAAATATTTCGTAAAATTTTAAGTTTAGAAAATTGAAGAATGAAAACAGACTTATGTTTACTATTAACACCAAGCAGTTTAGGATTAATTTTCTTTAATTATATTTTTTTATTATCTCTTATAATATATTAAACAGGTATTTTGTATATCTCATTTATATATCAAGATTAGCTGAATAGCAATGCCCCGAGTTCGTAAAACAGCATTAAATAATGCTAGTTTCAGATTTGAGCGATTTAATGCATTTAAAGGAAACCCTATTTTAAGCGTCTCTAGTTTTTGTGAATCTATCTCCTTCGGCAGCTTTTATCATTGAATTTCTATGATTAATAATCTTCTGTTTATAGAAAATTGAACAACGGTTACAACAGTATTAAGCCTATTATTATTGACAGTCAGGTTAAGATTAATCTTGTTCAATCATATTTTAAATTATCTCCCATAAAATAATTAAAACATATTTTGCATATATTACTTAAAAATTAGGTGAATCGCAATGCGCCCGAATCCGTACATAATGCTTATATCACTTTTGAGTGATTTAATATATTATAAGGAAACTCTTTTCTAACGAGTCTAATTTATGAGAAAGCACTTCTTACGGAACCATACCCCACCATTTTTTAAAGAATATTTATCCAACCAAATTAAGATCTTGTGTTACTACAACGATGTCTTTAGCATAAACTGGGCATGATTCTCATAATTCAGTCTGTATGGACTTAAAGAAATAGCCTAAATTATTCATATAATCAGTTTTAAATGGCTGTATCGCTTCCGTTTTGCAATAAGTTCATAAAGCATATACTTTTACAAAAAATATAAGCCCTTATTCACATGTGGAAAAAAATAGGAAAAAAAATCCCTGTCGGCTTGGCCTATAGCCGGAGGTAGATTTCGAAGAGTGCTCATTTCAACAACAAAAAAATAAATTTTATTACAGATAAACCCAGTTTAACAACTTTATTTGTCCTCTTTTGAAAAATTTTTTATTTCATTTTTCTGTAAGGACTGGTTTTATCAGAATCATCTTAAGCTAAATTCGGATCAAATGCCCGGTTTGACAACCTATTTTGAAATAATTCTGACTTTATTAAAAAAAAATCAACTAATACGGCCCATTATATAGTTCCTAAATAACAAAAGACTATCAATTGAATGCGTTTGAGAGCAAAATTGAATTTAAAAATGAGTTATAAAATTACCAATTTTGAATATAACCTCAATTCTTAATCATGATAGCTTCGGGAAATTTTGCGCAATGTGCCCAATTCGACAGCATTTTTAAAAATATATTCAGCCTGCATCAAAAAACTGACCAATACGGGACATTATACAGCTCCTATATAAGACAACCTGTCAATTGGTTGCGTTTGAGAGCAAAACTGAATTTTAAAAATGAGTCAGAAAAAACGCAATTTGTTATTTCAATGCTTTCTTAAATTTTCAATCACAACTTCTCGAAATTCTGTTCAAAATACCCTTTTTGACAGTCTTTTTTGAAATATATTCTGTCTTTATCAAAAAATTGACCAATGCGTCATATTATACATTTCCAAAATAAGAGGACTTGTAAATTGGATGCGTTTGAGAGTAAAAATGGATTTAAAAATGAGTCAAGAAAAACGCAATTTGTTATTTGAATACTTCTTCAAATTTCCTATCACTGTCACTTCGGGAAATTCTGTTCAAAATACCCTTTTTGACAGCCTTTTTTGAAATATATTCTGTCTTTATCAAAAAATTGACCAATGCGTCATATTATACAATTCCTAAATAAGAGGACTTGTAAACTGGATGCGTTTGAGAGTAAAAATGGATTTAAAAATGAGTCAGGAAAAACGCAATTTGTTATTTGAATACTTCTTCAAATTTCCTATCACTGTCACTTTCGGAAATTTTGTTCAAAATACCCTTTTTGGCAGCCTTTTTTGAAATATAAAATGTCTTTATCAAAAATCTGGCCAATGTTTCACATAATATAGTTCCTAAATAAGAGGATCTGCCATTTGGATGTGTTTAAAATAAAAAATGAATTAATAAAATGATTCAGAATGTAAGCAGTTTGGATTAGAAGTTTTTTCTCCAATTATTGTTTAATTTATTTTTGCTATAAGAATTGATCCTATGAAAAACTTGTCAATACAAAAGTTGTAGATGTTATTGAGAATATGTAAAATCAATTTAATTGGATTTGATAGTTAAAGAATTGACAAAGTTATGGATTTTTTTCTTTTTCGAAAGCCCTTTTTATTTCCGTTTTCATTTTTTTTTACCGGTAAGAGTTAGTCCTATCAAAAACTTGCAAATACAAAAGTTTTAGATAATTTTGAGAATATTTATAAAAAATTTAGATGGATTGGATATCTTGAGAATTGACAATGTGAGGATTTTTTTTCTCCCAAAAACCCTATTTTTTTAGCCCCTTGATCCCATTTTTAACTTTATCAAAAATCTGTCATGCATAAACTTTTGGCCCGTTATTTAGAAGTAATATAAACTTTAAACTGATTCGATATCTATTTTCATTAAGAAGTTATGGGCATTTTCTGTTTTCACAAAAACGCCCCCTATTTCGACCCCCTTGGTCCAATTTTGCCCATTAACGAACTTAGCCGAGATTTTATCCCCTTTGATTTTATGTACGAGTTTGGTGGAGATTAGTGGAGAACTATAGAAGTTATCGTGTCCATAAAAAAGTGAGATATATATATATATATAGATAGATAGATAGATAGATATATAAACTGGTGCGATTGCAATAGGTAGTATTTCTTACGAAATCTACCTAAAATATTACCAAAGAACATAATATTTGAGAATATTATGGATTAAGCAGTGTATATTATTAGGCTCTATATACATGAAATATCTAACATTCTAATATCTAACATATCTGAAAAGCACGTTTAATTTTATAAAAATAATTTAAAATTTTCAAGCGCAATAAATATTCTATTTTTATGTATTTAGAATTGTCCATTTGGCTAAAAAGTGTTTCTTGTCATCCAAATTACACATAGAAAGGCTTTCGAAAAAAGTATTGTTAAAGACTGATATTGAGTATTTTTCTTTTTCTCTAGCAAAAACAATGTATGGGAGAATCGAAAGATTAACTTTGTGTCAAGATTTTTTGTATAAAATTTGTATATATGTATGTATGTATGTATATATATATATATATATATATATATATATGTATATATATATATACATATACATACATACTGTATATATACATACTGTATACAGTATACTATATAAACATACATACTGTATACATACATACTGTACTGTATATATACTGTATGTACTGTATATACACTATATTGCCATTGATTATGGGACACTTGCGATTTTAGACATTTTACTAAATATCTAGAAAAATACATGAGGAATCAATTCGAAACTCTTAGTGTATAAATATAATAGTATAAGTCATACATCTCCGTGAAGATTTTTTCCCGAAACTCCAAAGGGGACCGTCAACAAATTAAAAAAGAATGAATATCTTTTGAATAACCCTGTCAAAACTAATGTAGCAAAAGCGCTCAAACTCTAGATTGTGATTGAATGCCTTATTGTAATAAGCCTTGTTCGTTTTTATGCAAATAGCATGCATACTCGCAGAGTAATTAAGGTTTTTATAAAAATGATCCCAATTTTTTCCAAGTTTTTTCCTTATAATTTTCAGAGTTCTTAATATAAAATATTATTTTTTTCAGAAAATATGACAAACAACATTGTCCACAGTGCCCTGTAATCAGAATTAAAAAATAATGAAAATTGTATAAAAAATGGGTTGGTTTACTAAATAATTTTTTACTGCGCATGCGTCAAAGATATCAAAATTTCATTTGCATATTATGTTAGCTAAATGAATAGCGCAACTTTTGTGAAAGTCACAAAATCATAATTTGAAAATTCTGACAATAATCGTCAATTGAATAAGTCGAAAATCCGTTATTCTCAAAATGAAGCAAAAACTAGAGGGGTTGTATCCATATATTCATTGATTAGTGTCAATATAGAATACACAATATGGGATGTACTACTGCATTTGGATAAAATCCCTCATTTTGTTGCTTCATTTTGGAAACAACGGATTTTGTCCTTTTTCTATAGACGATTACTTTCAGAATTTTCAAGCTATGATTTTGAGACTTTTACAAAAGTTGCTCTATATATTTAGCTAACATAATATGCAAATGAAATTTTGATATCTTTTGCATTTCATTTGTATTTCAATATGCTTTTGTATTTCAATAGAAATAGAGAAATGTAGAATGCTCAACAGTGCAATGTAAACGAAACTTATAGAATGATTTTTAAAATCTAATTTCTTTGAAACAATTAAAATTTTAATATTTTGAAACTGAATACTCATTTTTTAAGGTAAATAAATACTACATAAAAGTGCTTTTTTTGTTGCAATTGTAAAATATTAGAGAATTTTTTGTTTTTACGTATTTTTAACAATTTTTCGTATCGAGCTTCTAAACGCGGGTAAAACATTAAACAAAAATCTAAATTTAAAAAGTATGTCTTTTACGGTGTTAAATACCATTTTTTAAAAACGGTTTGTGTGGTTCAAAAGCATGAAGCCCTTAAATGAACACGAGACTCCCCCCCCCCCCTTCTTTTTTTTGAATATTTATGCATATTAAAATTTCAAAATGAGTGAAAAATGGGCATTTTCCGATATTTAAATCGTTTTAAAGACAATACGTTTTCGAAACTGATGTTCAGATAATTTAAAAAAATGGATTTTCTATATAGTTTTTAGTTAATGTATTTTACTCACATATATAAAAAAATAACAACGTGATCATAATACGCATTAATACCGGTTGGTCAAACTCATTTTTTGGCAGATGTAGGTGTTAGTGTTATTTCTGTACGATATCGAATAAAATATTTAAATTTCTAAATGAAATGCTAATGGTAAATAAAAATTATAGCATTATTCTTTTAAGAACATGTAGGTGAAAATGTTTTTAATCCATTTTAATATGCAGAAACTTTATGGTTTCAAAGTTTTGGTCATGTATATATATAAATAATAATCCTTATGTTGCATAAAAATGTTAATTTTTTAACATGATACTTCCTAGTGAATTCCCGCATCAGCTCGATGTTTAAAATGAATGACTGAAATATGTTTCTTATTAACTGGTAGAAATAACTGGTAAAAAAAAAAAAAAAAAAAAAAAAAAAAAAAAAGCGATTTGATTATGCTCAAGTATGTAATTCCAGGTTTAAATTACGTTCATTTTCCTAAAACAAATGCAACTGATTTTAATCTCCAGATAAGTATATTTTATCTCAATCATTTATCTTTTATCTGAATATATTTAATTATCGCGAGGTAAAGTTTTCTATAATAAATTTCAAATATCGATAATTCAAACAAATCATTCATAAGTACCAGTGCCTTTTTTCATTTTCACAATGCAATAGTATATAATTATGCCGAATTCAATACCGTTGTTTAGTATATTTTAATCTCAAGTTTGAGTACTTTTTGGTAGAAATTTTAAATCTCGTTATTTACAAACGCAAACATGTGTGTACGTATAGAAATGTTAATTTTCAAATAATTAGTTTAAGTTAATGATAAATAAAATTAGGAAATTGAAGAAATAAATTTAAATTTAATGATGCAAAATAGTTCCTTTTCAAATAAAACAATAACAAATCCATGATAAAGATATTAAACCAATGATTATAAATGCACAAATGAAGTATGAAAAGGTAGCAAAAAGCTGTTTCGAATCTACTATCGAGATACTTCATCAGTGCAAAACTCAGCTAACTAGAAAAGGCAAAACTGAGCAAAAAGACAGAGAGACGCAGGCTTATGTACCCACTACGGGAACGATCCCGCCTAAAGAAAAGCAACCATTGAGAAGAAAACTGCAAGAACAACTGGGCGGACAAGTAGCGACATCTACCAGAGAATTAACAAAACAAAAACTAATAAGCGAGGAGTAAAAAAAAAAAAAGTTTTAAATTAAAGATTTCCAAATGCTTGGAAAATAAGGAGTACGTAAGTCATTGACTAATAAGTGATAATTTTTAATGATGTGTTAAGCTTCTCAAAAATTAAGATCAAGAATGGAAGGACACTTATGAATGATAGAGGCTGAGGAAAAGTTAAACTTATGTTGTGAAGACCAACAATGTTGAGCAATAGAAGAGCGTTTAAGCTCTTGACTTTTGACATGTATTTTATGTCCCATTAAACGAAATTTGAGAGCACGTTTAGTCTGACCCATATAAAAAAGACCAAATTGGCAAGAAATTTGGTAAATACCTCAGTTATCTAAGCGTTCAGTGGGGTGCTTAAGATATGAAAAAGCAATTTTATTAACAGGAGAAAAAATAACATTGAAATCGAACCTTTTTAAAATTTTAGCAACTTGCTGACTGATTTTGGGGAAAAAGGGAAAACAACCAAAGTTTTGGAGTTCGAATTAAAGTTTTTCCTTTCAGGGGTGCATTTTTTTCAATTTTCTATGAATTGAATCTATAATATTAGGGGAATAACCACGATCAACAGCAATAGAAAATGAAGTTCATCACTGAGTAACTGAGGAGTTGAACAAATATTGGAAGCCCGGAAAACAAAAGTTTTGAAAGCCGCAAGTTTCTGGTTAGGAGGATGAGAAGAATATCTGTAGGGTGGAAGACTGGAAGCAAAAGGTTTGCGAAATACAGTAGTCTGAAAATTATCTTCATTGCAAATAACAAGGACATCCAGAAAAGAAAGCAATTGTTCGATTAAACTTTAAAAGTAAATTGAATGTAAGAATCAATAAAATTCATGACAGAGAGAATATGATTTATATCTGAATTCACTTCAACTAAAGCATAGACATCATCTACGTAACGAACATAAAACTGAAATTTTAAGACTTCAAACAATTTTATTTCAAAATAGTGCATGTACAAATCGCATAAAATCGGAATAAGAGGATTACCCACTTCCAAATCGTCAGTCATACGAAAGAAATTCCCATTAAATACAAAAGTATTTTGAGACAAGCAAGCACGAGTGAGATGAATGAGCTCCTCGATTTTGAAAAAAGAAAAATGAAATTCACAGAGCCTTTTCTTCAGGAAATCTAAAGCCCCTTCGACAGGAACATTAGTAATAAATGATGAAACATCAAAAGAAACCATCATGTGGCCTTGTGGCTTAAAACTATGAAGTTTCTTAAGAAAATCAAAAAACTTCTTAACAGTGTAAAAATTGCTGCTAGGGAGAGGAGAAAATATGGAAACAAGATATTTTGCAAGTTTATAAGAAGCCGTACCGATACTGGAGAAAATGGGTCTAAAAGGAATGTCAGGTTTATGGACCTTAGGTAAAGCATAAAATCTGGCACAATGAGCGATTGAATGAATAAGCGACCTCTTTAATTTAGCAATAATAATGTGTGAAGACTTAATGGCAGATTTGATAGTATCAATTGCACTAGAGGAAGGGTCTTTGTGGATATCCACATACGAACCATCATTAATTAATTTTTGGGATTTTTCCAAATATGTAGACTTGTCAAGAACAACAATCTGACCACCTTTGTCAGCCTTAGTTATGATCAAATTCGAATCAGAATACACATTTTTTTAGCAATGTTTAACTGAACTATTAAGATTTGGCAGATAAACATTATAATTGAAATCGACAGTATAGGCAATGAAATGCCTAATAGACTCTTTTTGAGAAGGAGAAATAGCGCTATGCGTAAAAGCTCTTTCAATAGGAGTGATCAGACGGGGTAATGAAGGAGTGGCATATACAGAGAAATCGCTGTTTAATTTGAGAGCATTAAGCTGATTATTACTTAAAGCGACACTAGAAAGATTGACAACAACTTTTTCATTAACAGTAGGTAAATTGCTAGAGTTGTTAAAGAAAGAATTATTACAAAACGTACTAAATTTCTTTTTTAGAACTTAGCAATGAATCAAAGAAGCTTTGAGGACTCTATTCCATGAAAGTCTGTCTATAGAATCAAAATCAGGAGAAGAATTAGCAAGAGAGATATGTAAGTAATGTAATTCGCGCTCTAGTTGAACAATTTTCTGACGAGTCTCTTGAATCAAAGTTCTTAAAAGAGCTAAATTAGAGCGAAATAAGACCTTATCTATCCTACTTGAACTAATTAAATTACAAAGTATTAAAATGAACCTAGGAATAACTTTTTGCGTCTACAGTGACGTAGAAAATGTAAGTGCTCCAAAAACCTATACTTTTTCAATTGTAAATTACAAAATCTATTGGTTTGTGACATAGCAAAGAGAAGAAAAATAAAAGCAGCAATAATGGAATCAAGGCCCGTTGACGCCAAATACATTAAAATAGCAAAACAATCGCACAGAGGCTTTATTTGCTATTTTAATAAATCCATGTTTCCACATTACGCTTTTATGCAGTGCACATTTAAAACCACCAATCTTTGGAAAATTGCAAGCAAAGTCTTGCATTTAAAAGTCTAAAATATTTTTCAATATTTTAAATAGTTTTTGAAAATTTTTATGTTTCATGCAAGAATTAAAATAATGGTAAGAAATAGGTGAAAAAACAAAAAACAAATGAGTGTAACATAAAACCTTTTTTTAATTTTAGAAGCTACATCTAAACTAATTTTTAAGAAAATGCCAATTGCATATAGCAATTCAAATGTGTTATTTAAATGGCATAGGTATATACTGACAGGATTTTTACTTCTCATTGCAATAAGTTATTTCTAGTTAATGTAAAATTAATGTGAAGAAGAAACGTAACTTTTTTTTCCCATTTTGAACGATTTGTAAGCATAATAAACTGTCCTAAAATTCCTAGGTGAAACGAACCTAAAGAAAACACTTTCTTAGGTTAAATCAACTTCCCAGAAATAAGATTAAAGATGTAGATTATAGCAGGTGTGGCGAAAAGAAAATGACTCTTTAAATATTTATAAGGAAAGTAATTTAGGAGAGAAAAAAATGTTGATGATTACTTTAGTTGTGGTAATATGTGCTTTGAACTACTTAAAAAAAAAAAAAAAAAAAAAAAAAAAAAAAAAAAAAAAAACATCCCACTGGTGTATATTAACGTTAGATAAAAGTATTTTTTTCTTAAATATAAAAGAAAAAAAGTCTTTTAAGAATGTAACTTACTAAAATAAATAAATTATTAAATAAAATATATAATATAACATAATATAATATAAATAATTATCATAAAACATTTTTAAAGTAACAGAATATGTATCCTAGCATATTTTTAAGTAAATGCATGGATTCTGAAATCCACGTTTATTTACAGATTTATAATTACCACTCTAGAATATGTTAACCATAGGATATTGGGCATGATAACTACAGCTTTTCAAAAGACAAAAAAATATAAATAATTAATGCTTTAGAATAATTTTTTTAACATTCCTTTTTATATGATTTAAACATGTGTTATTCTGAAATTCATCTTTATATTGTTTATGCACGTAAAATAATAGCATTCAAAGAAATAATTGGCTTTATTAAATACATATTCTTTTATTTATTTATTTTTTGAATATAAATCCTTCTCATGCTAAGAGACATTCAGTCATCATCAAAAAATGTTATTTTTTGCTTTATTTCTATGCTCTTGCCTGTTTTCAGTCTTGTAAATTTTATTTTATGCAGTATGTATCTAAAGTACACAAAATAACTTTTTAATTTTACTAATTTAAAAAACGTTTTTTTCCCACAGGAACGCATAAAAGTATTTTCAAATATAGTGGTTCACAGCGTCAAAAAGAAAGCGATATCAGCAATAATGTAATTAAAATGAATTTGGATAACAATGAATTATTACATCAAAGCTAATCTTCTGTGGCGCATACAGCAGTTATAAACATACACAATCTGACATGCAGTTAGTACGCAAGTATTAATATGTGCAAACTGGCAAGCAGTTAGTAGAAAACTGTTAAGATAGAGAAATTAGTATGACATTAATTCACCACAACTATAATAGTAAGAAATATTCACTTAAAATTTTAAAAATAAAATATACTCATTTTCTTTATCACCTAAAGTACTCAAATTTAATTTCTTTACGAACTCAAATCTTACAGATTTCTGTAACTTAACAAAAATTAGTTTTGTAGATTTCCATTTTTCTTGTACATTGTACAGATAACACGTCAGCAACCATATGTATTTCGGCAACTTTACATCTGTATGATTAGAGTATTTTTACAATGTACTTCAAAATATTTAGAATTGTTTAAGTCTATGAAAATCTTCCTATTTGCTCCATTCATCTCGTTTTATTTCATTTGAAATTTAAATTTTTTCTTAAAATAAATTACTTTTGTGCATTGAGCCAATTGATAACATATGAAATATACAATATGAAATTACTAATTAAAATAAGTATTTCAAAGGGAGACATACTTACATAAAGGAAAAAAGGAAAAAGATGTTTGAAGTATATTCGCAATCCTGAAAAAAAAATACATGTGCGTGTACAGTTGCATACAAATTATAAACTGAATCGTTCAAATGCTTATATATATTTTTGAATGATATATAAATGATATTATATCTTTATGAAAAAGTCTTTCAATTGTCAAAATTGGTTAAATTTTTATTTTTCTTTATGTTCAGAGATTGAAATTAAATTTTTACATTTAATATATGTATTATATATGTTACGTATATCATAATCTAAAGATTTTTAATAGTGTTGTTCATTAGAACTTTAACTTCAGTTTTTAAATATTTTACGAAAATAACATTTTCGATCTCTTTCATTTCAAAATTAAAAGAAAAAAATCTGGTTTTCTACATGTGTCTCTAACTTTAAAGTAAAAGTAGAGATTGCTTGATATAGCAAATTTTCAAAGTGCTATTCTGAAAGATATAAAATATTTATGTGGGCTTTTTGAAATCTTTATCTTTCAAATGATTTCATGTAACCTTTTCTTTTGTTTGATCTTTTACTTTTCCCACTTTGATCTTAAAAGAAAGTTCTTTAAATTTTTAATATGGTATAAATACTGACTTTATATATACGTTGAAATACATGTTGCAAAAGTGAGAAAAAGCGAATGAGAAATATAATTTCTATTAAAGCTTATGTATATCAATAATAATTTCTAAAATAAAGAGTTATGTTTATATATATATTTGTTTAATCCGCTGGAAGAATGGTTTCGATAACACATTTACTATTTGTTCTAATATATTTTTTTCGTTTTTTCTTTTATTTATTGATTTTAATACAGATGTCACCCTGAGTCTCATATGAGGCTATTTCGCCGATTTGCAAGAATTGAAGGTAAAAAAAAAAAAAAAGATTTTTTTTTCATTTTGTAATATCATTAAATCATTTAAAATACAAATGGACTTCTAAATAGCTGCATTAATCGTACTTAGATAACAGTAATAAGTGATTTCTAGCAATATTTGCTATTGTTACTTTGTTCTTTTAGAAGAGAAATGAGCTTTTTTTTCAATTGCTTAGATTTTTTTAAAAGGTAAACTGTGTTTTATAATTCTTTAACCTTCTCTTAATATATGCATGCCTTCAAGTTAATTTTAAAAATAACAGATTCCTGAAAAAATTTGGTAGAGTTTTAGGGCCTCATATGAGATTCGAACGAGAGGGTTCATTCAGGTATTCTAATGGAAAATTAAAAAGTATGGAGTTTGTCTATTTCAGTACATGACTTTGCATTTGTGCCTATTTTAGAGTATGACTTAAGGCTCCGCTTCACTGACACTCCCCGATCGCGAAATCCCATGTTAGCCTAT
This sequence comes from Maratus speculifer, assembly GCA_964019185.1. Taxonomy (NCBI): domain Eukaryota; kingdom Metazoa; phylum Arthropoda; class Arachnida; order Araneae; family Salticidae; genus Maratus; species Maratus speculifer. Next base: position 43,049,043 of record OZ025297.1, on the reverse strand, counting down.
GGGAAAACTTTTAAGCGCGATTACTCATTACCTAATATAATTATTAAAATACCGTTTTTGCATTTTTGCCTATTTTAGAGTATGACTTAAGGCTCCGCTTCACTGACACTCCCCGATCGCGAAATCCCATGTTAGCCTATGGGAAAACTTTTAAGCGCGATTACTCATTACCTAATATAATTATTAAAATACCGTTTTCATTATCAGAAAGTGTACGTCAGAAGCCGATGATGTGCGTTTTTCAAAATTGTCTACGCAAATTTTAAGTATTTAAAAAATCCCTCTAAACTTTGAAATTTCCATTTGATTAAATTTTATCATCCGCTTAAAGATACTTAAAATTTGCGTAGATAATTTTGAAAAACGCACATCATTGGCATCTAACGTCCACTTTCTGACGGTGAAAACAGTATTTTAAAATTTATATTAGGTAACGAGTAATCGCGCTTAAATTTTTCCCATAGAGTTAACGTGGGATTTCGCGATCAGGGAGTTTCAGTGAAGCGGAGCCTTAACGGTACTTACGTATTAACGCCACCGCAGCTACAGATAAGGTGGTTTTCGTACCGCCAATCTACACCTAAAATTTTTGCGACAAAATTACTATAAAATAAAACACTTTATTTAACATTAAAACACTTTCAAAATTCAAAGCACTTTATTTAAAAATAAAGTACTTAATCGGATTTCGGTGGAAAATGAATTGATATAGAATTTAACATAGATTCAAAACAGTCTCTTTTTTTGGCAAATCTCAAATACGCGTTTTCGTAGCGCTAACCAATTGCGTCAAAAATCAGCGAACAACAAGGCAACAAGGAATCCAAAAGATAACTGCATGAGCGTGCGAACAACAAAATTGTTCTTTATTCGCACATTAGTGCAACTTCTGCTGTGGTGGTGTTAATACGTAAGTACAGACATAGCACTTGTAATTCTTTTGATGAACATTACTATACATAAGTATTTATCTAATTATTGGTTATCACTCATGTCATTTTCTACAAGCACATTATCATAGCTGTACAGTATTATCAGCTGTACAATATTATCATGATATATTATTATTATTAATATTATTATTATTATTATAACAGCACTGGCATTATTACAAAAGCCGCGTACTGTAAGAAATAACGTAGAATGACATACTTAAATAATATTTTGCTAATAAAAAATACAAATAAAATTTTTTTAACATATAAATATTTAGTTTCGTCGTGACAAATTCTTCATCAGAACAGTTACGCATTCCATAAAATAATTTGCTATATTTCAAAATTGTACCCTTTAAGAAATAAAAAAAAATATTTTAAGAAATTCTTTAAATGCATTTTGAAACTAGTCAGATTTGTCAATCCCAAAACTTTCTTCTATCTTATGCATGTTCCATGCAATGCTCCCTCAAAGATTCACCATAGCAGCACCATCGAATAGGTGGTTTAAACCAAAATCTAGTTATGAAAAACTTATGTTAAGTTATAACTGAATCTGAAGTTTGATCAAAATCCGTGCATTAGATTTTGAGAAAGTGCTATTGCAAAATTTATACACATAACTGAGCCACATGTTGGATTATGCACACCAAAAACTAATCAGGATATATATTTTTCTCAGGTACTAACTAACTCTGAAGTTTGATGAAAATCCAAACATTAATACTTGAGATACATTTATTGCGAAATCGTGAAAAAAATATGCATAACAGCACCACCTGTTGGGGGATGCACACCAACATCTAAACAGCATATATTCTTTCTCACTTATATTGTTTTTCAGGTACTAACTAAATCTGAAGTTTGATAAAAATCCAAACATTAGTACTTGAGATACATTTATAGGGAAATGGTCAAAAACGCAGCATAGTAACGCCATCTGTAGGGCAATTTATACAAAATCTGTATCAGGAACTAACTGAATCTCAAATTTTAGAAAACTTCGTGAATTAGTTCTTTAGATAGAGCTATTGCGATAATCACGAATAAAGCACCATGGTAGCGCCACCTGTAGAGCGATTTACACACAAACGTAATCAAAGCCTTGTTATATCAAGTACTAAGTAAATATATTTTTTATGAAGATCCATGCGCTAGTTCTTGACATGTGGTTATTGTGGAAAATTCTAAACAATGCAGTAAGCAGTCCCATCTGTTGAGCAAAGTACATACTAAAACTAAACAGATCTAGTTTATATCAGGATCTTCGAGAGTCTAAAGTTTTGTGAAATTCCGTGAATAATTAGTTCTTGAGAAAGAGCTATTGCGGTAATTACGGATAATACACCATTGCAGTCCGACCTTTAAACTACTGTCCGGCATCAAAACTAAATCAGCACAATGTCATGTCATGCAGTAACTAAATCTAAAGTTAAAAAAAAAATCCATGCACAAGTTCTTGAGTAATGGCTAATTTAGGAATTGTGAATAATACAGCATAGTACAGCCACCTGTTGAGCGATATGCACCAAATACTAATCAGATCCAGTATTCATGTATTTTTCTAGATATTAGACCCAGCAGTACACGCGCCGGGTCTTTTTGACCCGAAGTACGTATGATTTTTGCAGTTGTAACCACTTATCTTTAAAAAATCATTTTCAACTTATTTTATCACAAAATTTGTAAGGATTTTATAGAAATCTCCGCCTAAATAAAATGACGGTTATAATTTAATTTTATTGGTGACAAAGTTAAAACCATTTCTACCCTGGGTAAGCGCATATTCTCCCGGGTTAATAAAATCTCTAAAATCGCAAGTGGACGGTCATATTTGGCTCTGTAGTGTATCTAAATACAAAAAATCGATTGGTTTATTACAATTTAGATATATATGGTTTTTAAAAATAGCAGGTACATTTGAAAAAAATAAAGAAAAAATTACACATCTCTCTCTCTCTCTCTTTTTTTTATTATTTTTTTTTTTTAAAGGACGCAAATGTACGGTTTGTTGCAGTTTATTTAGAAATTAAATGATTTCTTTTTGCTACACAAAATAAGTAATTTAATTAGGAAGTTTGCAGAAATATAGCACCGTCAGGTGAAATAAGATCAATGAAACCTTTGTAACACGAACAAAAATATATGTATCAAATAAAATGCCTTTTAATTTTAATATTATAATTTCAAATAATATTTAAATTTCTTTTAAATTAAAGTTTTATTTTATGTTATTAATGTTTCTTATGAATATTATTTTACCCTCAGTTTTATACTTCTTTATTTTTATATTAATTTTAAAAGTTTCTCTTACTAATATTACATTTTGTTCAAAATTTAATGACTATTCATATTAACTTAATAATGTATTTTCAAGAATATGAAAAAGGAAATGTTTATCTTCGTAAGTCTCGAAAGAATTAACAAAGACGTTCATCAGCCTTCATTAGACGTAATAAAACTGAAACTTTAGGGCTCTTCAGTGTCACTTTAAACACTTAAGTAAAGACTTTCATTATCACATTATTTCCATCATAATAGATTCTATTCTAGTGAAGTAATATTGCATATATTTTGATATAACTAGATTTTCCCAGCAATTTTAATATAATATTAGAATCATTATTTTTAAAAGTCAAATTATGGTAATTCTACCGTTGGATATGGAGTGGCCGGAAGCGCCTTTTTAAATTAAATATTTATTAAATAAACGATGGATTTAAGCTAGAGAAACATAAATTTATTTACGTGAATTTTTAAGTGCACTGCCAACAAGGCTTAAAACCAGTAGAATGAAAGAATACGCTGTTAAAAATTTGAAAATTTTGCCGTTTCGTAACTCCGCCCCTTTTGTAGTATATTTCAATTTTCACGAATGAAAATGCTCCATAATAAAGTGATGTAATCGCTTTCTATAAATGCGGTAGAGTGACGATGCAACAAATGTTTAAAACTTTTAACAGTGTATGCAGTCCAGAGTTTGAACCTAACTACTTGCTTCAACGCCCAAATGCCTTTCCACCTAAGCCACATTAAACATACCTTATATGTTAATAAGGCTGCAATCATAGCAAAATATACGATAATTTCAAGAACCAGAATCCTGTGACAAACATAAATCTCAATGCATCATCGATAATATTTATTTAATAATTTAAAATGAAGATGTGCGTCCGATAACTCTAAATTTTATTGAGTTAATATATATTCACTTTTCTAATAAATAATAAAACTAACAGAGTGACAAAATATCCAGTTTTCGATCCTGGGAGTTTGATTAAGCGCACTAACCATATTTCAACAAACATACCTGAAACTTCTCATTCTTTTATCTTGGAAAGGATGTACCCGCTATATAAGATGAGGTAACTTCATGAACCTCAATCACATGACAAACATGACTTTTCATTAATGAGCTTCGATAATATACACTGTAAGACATTTGTGTAACGTTACTCCATAAAATTGGTGGCAGCCTTGCTGCCTCCAATTTTGTGGAGTAATTTAACCGATATAACTGGTGTAACATTGCGAAGTTACACCAGTAATATATGTTTAAATTACACCATTATATAAGTGAAAAATTACTCTGCAAAATGGAAGTCGTAGTTGCAACCAATTTTATGGAGTAACATTATGGAGTAACATTTATGAATATTTAATAATTTCGGATAATTATGTACGCCCGAGAAAACTAAATTTCATTAAGTGAATTTTTATTTACATAGCTAATAAACCGTCAAACAAGAGATTGAAAAACAATCTAAGTCAATATTTGAACCTGGGTCTTTTACTCAATACGCCAAACATCTCTCTCGATTAAACAACCTAACGCGACACACACAGATTGGAAAATCTCACCCTTAAAATATCACAAGTCTGCAATGGCAACACAAGATTTGATATCCAGGCCATAGTTCTAGTCTGGTTCCTTGGTTATACGCGACAACGCTTTTCCAGCTAAGCGTTTTTCAATTACACTTCAAGCCAGCCAGATCTCACTCCTAAAATGTTATTATATGAGGCGTCAAAAACGCTTCAAATTTCATGTATATCCATGCTATACTATGGCTCCAGAGGAATTGCTTCTAAAGCAAACAGCTTTTCTTGACAACTATGACGCCTAAAACGAAGCGAATCACCAGTAACAGCCAATAAAATACCTGGAAATATGACAACGAAAAAGTCTTTTCTCGAGCATCCAATGAACTAGAGGGAAACTGACAAGCTAGAAGCATCTTTGTCAGTTTTGTCGCTTAAAACCTTTACTCGTAATAACATATGATGATCTGGCAACAACCGCAACACAAGATGAGATAACTTCATGAACCACAATTCCGGGGCAAGCATCTGACTAAATTAATCAAGCATCGATAATATGTATTTATTAATTTTAAAGAAAGACTTACGATCGACAAAACTAGTTTATATTATGTGAATTTTTATTCACATTGTTAACAAAAAGTAAAAAAGAAATACAGTGAGAAATCCCCAGGCCAGGTTTCGAACCTGAGTCTTTGGTTCAGTGCAGCGATGCTCTTTCAACTAAGCCACTTGTAACGACACTCCTAGCATACCACCAACACTTCTATATGCTGGTAAGTCTGCAACAAGATAGGATAAATTCATGAGCTATAATCATGTGAAAAACATAACTTTCAATTAACCCAGCATCGATAACATATATTTAATAATTTTAAACAATGGCATACGCTCTGCTCTATAAATCTAATCCTAATTACGTGAATTTTTTATCACTTTTGTAAAATAAAAGCATGCAACCAACAAAATGAAAAATTATCTAGTTCGGATTTCGAGTATTTTGTTCAACTCAACAACACTCTTCCAACTAAGACACTTGGTACGACATACGTACCATAATACCCTTCAATCTTTAAGGCTGTAACCTCAGCAGAAGATGGCATAATTTCAGGAACCGCAATCCTGAGACATACATGAGTCGTAATCAATTGAGCATCGATAATATATTATTTAAAAATTTTAAATTGTGACCTACGATCCAAACCTCAGATTCTAATTACGTGATTTTTTATCCACTTTGGTAACAAAGCATGAAAAGAACAACGTGAAAAGTTATACAGGTCAGGGTTTGAAACTGGATTTTTGGTTCAGTCCACCAATACTCTTCGAACTAAGAGTGCGATACATGCACAGTAAAAAATGAAGACCCAAATTGGGTTGAAAGATTTCTGGGTACAGAATTGTTCTAATTTCGAAAGTTCAGTTTGAAGCACAAAATTGTTTTAAATAAGTCTGATTTTTAATGACATTAAAACAATTAAAATATCTTAGATAGTATATACATTATACCTCAGAAATTTTGATTAATTTAATGTTAATGAAGATCTGCTCCGTTTTGAACCATTTTGGGTTATCTATTTTGGGAAAAATACTCTACCATTTTGGAATCCTTACTGTGCCATTTCAGGAAAATTACTATACCCAGAATTCTTTCAACCCAATTTGGGTCTTCATTTTTTACTGTATGTACACGTAAAGATGTACACACATGTACGACTCAAAATCGGTTATGATTGGTTATAACATAGGATAATTGCACATTGATATCTACATACTCAGAAATGCTTAATCTCACACATTTAAATCTGGTACTGAAGGCTTAATTTTGGAATCCAGTATATGAGCATCACACTGTATTGCATGCGAATTACAGAAACAATGATAATGAAGAAAATATTTTTTATATTCCGAAATAAACTCCCATTTTGGTAATATTTTGATTGCATTACTTGCTTTTTAGGTATTAAATGATTCTGAAGAAATGTTATGCGTTGTAAACTAAAGATATTTTTAGTTTGGAACTTTTAAACATTTCCCATATTTCATGCGAAAACAAATCTGTTATTACAAATATATTTTTAATGATTTGAAAACTTTAAACCGGAAAATAAATATTGTCTAATGATGGAAAAATTAAAAATCCGTGTAACTTACTGTAAATAAATTACTTCTAACAATATAATAATAACAATATAACTTATAAAAATAAAGATTAAAAACACTGTTATTTTTATCTTTTCACTTTTAAGCTTTCATTTATTTATATAAGAAGAAATGAAAAATGAAAATTTTTAATTAAACAGTTGCCTATTTACCTTTCTATTAATTATCTTCTAGTTTAGTTAAATTACACTTAAAAATTTAAATGCAACTTATATTTCAAATAATTATTTTGTTTTAAAGTACTTTTTATTGATTTTATTTACGATTATTTTTCAATCTAAATCTCCCTTAATGTTTAATTTTTATTTTAAGGGAAATTTAGTTCTAATGATTTCATTTTGAATGATTGTGAATGAGTAAAATAAAAAAATTAATTAATTAAAATTAATTAATTAATTAAAGTATTCACTTTAGTTGAAATATCCTCATTGAGAGATATTGAGACCGAATAAAAGAAAATGAATCAGAATTTAAAATAAATCAGTGCTATAGTGAGTTAGCAAGATTAGGTAAAATTCAATCGACCTATGAAGATTTAAATACAGTAAAATTCGGTGTGCAACGAGCATCTTCGATTTGAGAATGTATTCTACTTTTAGATTATATTCGGAGCATAACTCGAAATCGCTTCGTTCCAAAAGGATTAATTTCTTGAAATACATGTACATATACGATGATCTTATTTTGTGAAATCATTCATTTAAAGTATTTTCTAAGGCTTTCAAACAATGATATACAGAAAAGACAAGATAACAAAGAATATTTTCAAACGCAATCATTTTTTACTTTTGTCTATTTTCAATAAAAGAAAGTATTGCAATCAAAATATTTTCCTTCTTCCGATATTCAAGGGATTTCCATGTTTTATGGATATGTGTCATGAAAGTCTAGAAATAATACGTAAAAGGATAAGAGAAATATGGAACAAAATTAAATCTGACATAATTCTAATGTGATTTTTATTTCGATGTTGTTTTTGTAATTTAAAGCGCGCGACGATATACAAAGGACTTAACGGTAATTCAAAAATTATCAATGATGCAAATAATTACCGGGAAGCAATTATAATATAACTCATTGATAGATTTACCAATAAAGTTATAGTATATAAGGATGCATTGGCATATGTTATCCATTGATTCTATAAATAATTAGTGCATAATAGATGAAAGTTTTTTGTTAAAGCATTTGAGTACCATTTTTTCTAAAATTACTTCCCTTACTTTATTTTTAAATTGCAATGATCTCTCTGTAACGAATAAGAGAATAACATTATTTGATAAAACCCCTGACAATGACCATGTGAATTTGATAGAAAACATTTTGAGAGTAAATTTGGTTTCATGTTCGTATAAGTTTTTATTAAACATTCAATTAATTATCAGCTTAGAAATTATGCTTTAAATTATTCAATATTTAAAAGTAAAATACCACATTTATATTACATCTTGAATGAATATTTTTCTACATGATATGCTATTCAAATTTACCTTCATATGATATGTTTATACAAAACAAATAACAATTAAAATATTTTCAAGAAATTTCTAATAAAATTACTTTTTTTAAATGCTTTAAAGCAATATAAATTGATATGTAATTATAACACTATAAAATTTTTAAATTTTTAGAGACATATATTAAGTAAATTGCCGATCCTAATCCTAAAACTGAATCCAACTGTTATAATCAATTTAATTATGTATGTATTAAAATGATGTTGCCGACAAAAAAGCAAGCCAACGCATAACAGATTCTATCTAATGTTATAAATAAACTTAAGTATCGTATTTATTTCTAAATTTATTGCCAATTTATTTTCTTTTTATTTGAAAAACTTTCACCGATAATCTAAGAGAAAACAGAATTCAATTATAGTAATTGAGAACTCTTAACGAAAAGATATGTCAAGTACAATGTCGAATTTTAAGCAGCATACTTAGTAATTTTGAAATCTATTGAGGACGGTATTTCTATAATTAATGTTTCTTAAACAAAAGGCTTAAGAAGTCTCAGAAAACTTAACTTTTCAAAAATTTCGAATGTTAATTAATTAATTAATTTTTTAACTGTTATCTATTCAAACTATTTTTACAGAATTGTTCTTGAAATTTTCATTAAAACAAAAGTTAAGCTTTCAGAATTATGTCCTAAAAACGGCATTTACAAAATTTCCATAATTATTTTATTTTTACTTATATGTATTTTTTAACAATAGGACTTTTTGGGACATAACTAGCAGAATACTGCAAACACCTTTCAATATTTTTTATCATGCAGTTTTATAAATAGAATATTTTCATGTCATCATTTGATAATATAATTTATTTAATTTATATTAATTTGATAATATAACTTATTTTTATTGAGCCAAAAAATAATTTTTTGAAGGAAGATTATTTTGTGCTATTTAAATTTTAAAAAAAGAAATGTAATAGCTAAGCACTTTATTTTAAAAATGTAAAATAGCGTTTTAATCTCAATTTCATTTATCTGTAAATTGGTCTTAAGGGACTGAAGATAGTTATAAATTGCATTTTAAAATTATATACATTTTAATACATGAAACAAATATGTAATAATTTTAATCCCCATATAAATATTAATAGACTAATACCAAAATTTCTTAAATGCATGTGAAATAATTGCACCGAATTAGATCTTTCGCCCTTTTGAAAATTACATTTTAAAACTAAGTACATTTTAAGATATTAAACAAATATCTAACAGATTGTATTCCCGGATAAAAATTTAAAGCCTCGAACAAAAGTTTCTTAAATGTATGTGAAATAATTGCACTTACTTGGGTCTTTTATCCCTCTGAAAATTACATACATTTTAAGATTTGAAACAAATGTCTAACAATTTGAATATCCAGATAAATATTAATAGTTTCATACCAAAGTTTTTTTAAATGTATGTAATATAACAGCACTTACTTAGATCTTTCACCCTTCTGAAAATTACATTTTAAAATTACACACATTTTAAGATATAAAACGTTGAAAATGATAATTTGATTTCCTATTTTAAGAATCTTAAGATGCCTTAAATATTAGATTGAGATGGCCAGATTTTTGGAACGTAAATTAAGAAAGTAAATGATGAAAAAAAAATCTCGTACATATTCTTTATTAAACAAATTATGTTAAAAACATATAAGAAGATATTTATCTAAAAATAGCTCAGCGTGATAATAAAAAAGAAGTTTTTTTATTATTGATGTATATTTACCGCGAGACAGACAATTTCAAAATGTCATAAATATAAGTATTAGCAATAAGTAAATCATTTAATATTATTAGAAAATGCTTCAAAATGAATTTTTTATAAAATGCAATTAAAATAAAATTAGAGCCTTATATACCAATAGTTTCCTATTTTATTAGGCCACGCCTCGTCAAATCTTCTCTAAAGTCGCTATGCTCACCCCCCCCCCCCCCTCCCCCATCTCCGCAACCTATCCTGTATACAATATATTTTAAAAAGTGAACTCTATTTTCACGCTAAAAGCGTTATAGAACCTTAATATTTTTTATTCAGAACCCATATATTAACTTATAAAAGAGATTAATCTTCTGTAACACATGTGTTTTAACATAAATTTTACAAAAGCAATTATGTGATACATCACCGCCTTTGTACAAAAAAGAGTATTGTTATATTCAATTAACTTGTCTTAATATTAAAGAAAAGTGTTATACAGTTTACATTTTTATTTTTACAAAAGAGAGAAACTTGATTTAACAATAAAATTGATAAATTTATACATTTCTAATGTATTTTTGTAAATTAGTAAAATTTGATGGAAAAACTTTGGACACTTAATTTTATTTTCTTTCTGTGAATAACAAAATATAAAGATCGTTTTGTAAGATTCCCATTTTTTTTCAAATTTAAATTGCCCGTTATCGCCATCACGATACATTTTCTGTTTGCTTCTTCCGATATCTTTAATAGTCTTGGCGTAATATCTGATTTTAAAATATAAAATGTTCATGCAATCATAAAAATTCACTTACTTTCTAAAATATTCGCAAATTAGGTATTTACGATCTACTCAATTACACTTTTAACGTTACTTTGGAATTATAATTTCTGTAAAGATGGTCGTACATTTTCATATATTCTATATATTTTTTTAGGTAATATACGTATGATCAAAGTAGTCAAGTTGATTTAAATATTTTTTATCTAGTTTCACTTCTAGTTTAACTTTTCGTGTGACATATCACAATGTGAATAGAAATAGAACATTTATTATAAAAAGTGTTACATAATTTGTAAACTTTACTATGAGAAAAAATATTATGTATATTAAATATCTATTTGGCATAAATTGTGAAAAAAAAAACAGAAAAAAAGATTTTTTTTTTTAATTTAATTCAATTATACGGTTATTTAATTATTATTCTTTACTAGTATTGTTAGCCTGCAACATTACATAAAAGTATAAATTTAAATTTAAAGTAGCCTTGCATAAAATATTTAATTTATCGTATAAATCTTCTAAATATTCGAAATATTTTTATTTCCTGTGAAATATTGTTCAGTTTCTTTTTAAACTTCGGACCATAGAATTCGATGTTTATTACGCATTTTTCGTTCTTTGTTTTCATTATTTTACAAAAATAAAATATAACAAAATCAATGTCAATCAATGTTGAAACTTAAAACAACTATCATTACATTACGCAATAATCTTTTTAAAATCCAAACTTAACGACACGATAATCCAATTATTCTGAATATTTCAAATTTCAATTGCATCTGTGTGGTTAAATGCTTTGTCATAACGATGAATCAACATATTTTGCCCCAAAAATCAAATATTTAATTACGAAAAAGAAAATAATAATCTAGTAAGCGCTCTTCAACTCAATACATACAAAAAATTATAAGATTTAGAAAGAGTCAGTTCATTTCAGTTAAGAGGGGCACAGCTCAAATGAACCATACGCTGGCTAAGTATCTGTTTAAATAGTATCCGGAACACACAGAAAAAAAATATTTCCACAGAAAATTTTAAAATGAACTTTGTAAACACAATTGTGTAATTTTTTATATAATGGAAGAAGGTGAAACAAAAAAGGTAATTTTTATTTGCGAATAAAAAATATTTTATTCTTTGTTATCTATTAAAGCATCTCGTTGAATGGCTAGCTATTACAAAACAAGCTCAATTATCACAACTATTATCGCTGCAGAAAATATTTATGAGTTTGTTAATGTGCATTCATCTTGACAACGACGCAGGTCCTGCGTACGGAACATGTAGGTTTGTTTATTAAAGGTATTTATAAGTTTTTAAAATTTCTTTTTTCGCTTTTAAAATATTTGAACTTTAGTTAATTGCACCAAGACTCGATAATATCATTTTTTATTATTATGGCAACGACTGCTTAGTTTGAATTCCATAATTCTAAGCAGAAATAAATTACAAAAATTGTCATTTTTAAAGTGCTTCTTTCCAAATATCATGATATTCTATTAATAGATTTCATTTTTTTATCTGATTAACATTTTTTAAATCTGATCTTTATATCAGTATTAAAAGCGTAATCTTAATTTCAAACTGTTTAGAATTGTAAAAGAAATGTTCAACTTTTTTTCAACTAAAATTATATTTTTCTGTTTCCCTAATTATTTATATTCCTTATTATTTATATTTCTTAAATAGGGATATTTAAGGTGTATAATTTTACATATGTCATGTGTAAATATTTTACTTTTATTTGATCAGCCCTTGAACCACTCATGATAGAACAATGTATGCAATTTTACAAATATACACAACATATGTGTAAAATTGTTAAAAGAAACATATTTAATTATTTGCCCAGCAGTGCCCTAATATTAAACATTTAGGACAGATATCTAAAATGTCAATATCAATTCTATTGATGAACCCGTCAGTAGTCGCGTGTCGGTCTTTTCGCCGCCCGTATAACTTATCTTCTTCTAACTTATATCACATTACAAATACAACGGAAATCTACCATGTAGCTGACTTTGAAGCTTTCTCAACCACCTTAGTGTAGTAACAGGACACTTCTGTTTTTCTTTCAGATACATTTTTAGAAACAAAGTTGAAATTGGCGAAAAAGTCTACATAAAAATCACTAATGTCAGTTCTTGTTACTTTTTCCAATTACTCCAGATCTCATGAATAACATGCAAAATTTAAGAAAACTGGAAATTTTTATCTTCGTTGTAATGTTATTTTCGTATATTAGGTGAAAAATATTTCTTATTTTACTTATTTGGTATGCGGGGGGCCAGCGGCGAAAAGACCGAGCGCGACTAATGACGTTGTGAAAAAAGTCGCGACTACTCGCGGGTTAGTTTGTTTTCACTAACAATTCCTAAAATGATATTTTTAGTGTATAAACAAAAATGTAACAATAGCCACATAATAAGAATATTTTGATTTTAATCTATGGGTATATATATATATATAGGTATATAATTTTTTTAACATCTTTTGTATTACAGAAAATATTCCCTTTTTTGGTAAATGTTTAACATATGTATCATTACAATTTCGATGCCCTTAAAGTCAGAACTTTCAAAGATTTCTCGTTTCTTCTATATATGTATCTATTTCTTAAATAAAAGTAGAAAATTCTTTAGATACCGTTTTCAAAGAGCTTTTCAGAAAGACATAAAAAATTTATATGGGATGTTGGAAATTTTATATTTCAGATGTGTTCAAAGATATTTATTCTGAATGGAATTTTTCTTTTTAGTGTCCTTCCATCTCAATTATTTCTCAAGAGATTTCTTTAAATTTATTGTGTGGAATAAACACAAAATTTATTTTTCATAAAAAAATACAAATGTACAACATACACACACACATATATATACCGGGTGTCCCAAAAATGACTGATGGATTTTAAAATTCAATAACTTGCAAACGGTCACAGCTATTTAAAAAAATTTTGCAGCAGAGTTATGTAGAATGTCAGAAGTTTGTTTTTACCATAATTTTTTATTGTAGTTCGCACATCAAACAATAGGTGGTGCTGACGGCGATTGAAATCCAGGTCGACGCTTCACTCAGCACTGATCTCCTGGCCTTTAATCGCCGTTAGCGCCACCTATTGTTTGATCTGTGAACTAAAAAAAATACGGTAAAAAAAAAAAAAAAAAAAAAAAAACTCCAGGCATTGTACATAATCCTGCTGCAAAAAATTTTTAAATAGCTGTCACCGTTTGCAAGTTATTGAATTTTAAAATCCATTAGTCATTTTTGGGACACCCGGTATATATACATAACGTTTTTAATATAAAGTATATGTTTTGTTCTCTTTTTTGTTAAAATAATTTAACATTTTTAATTCTGACGTCACTTACACAAATTTTTTGTTGGAAGGTACCAATTTTTATAAAAATATTTTTCTATAATTATATTACTTCATAAATGTTTTCATAAAATAATGCAAATTTTATTTTCATTGTTTACTGATGAAAAATATGCTACGATTGGTGGTGTCGTTCGAGGCCAATGAGTACAAAATATGAAATACAGTGCGTCATAGTAAAATGTTTACTATATTACGTATAATGTAACGTTGAATGACCGAATTCATTTATTTTGAATGGGAATATTTCCTTTTAGTGTCCTTCTATCTCAAATATTTCTCAAGAGATTTGTCTTTAAATTTTTAGTGTGAAATAAACTGTAAATTTTTTAAAGTTTAAATAAATTTTACAAATGAACAATATATATGCTATGCATATTTATATAAAGTTTCTAATGTAAGATATATATAGATAAATAAAACCATTCACATGAACAATAACAAAACAGTCTAACAAATTTTCACATTTTGTTCTCTTTTTTTTTTTTTTTTTTTTTTTTTTTTTGTTAAAATTATTTAACTTTTTCGACTTGACCGTCACTTACACACTTTTTTTGTCGGATTGCACCACTAAAAGAAAAAAAATTATTGACATTTACATTACGTGACAAATGCTTTCATAAAATATATGGAAAATTTTATTTATATTCGTTACTGTTTCCAAAAATAAAATTTGCAACAAATGATTGTGTCGCATCAGACTCGAACAAGAAGTACAAAATGTTAAATATAATGTATCATAGTAAAATATTTACTACATTAAGAGAATAATATGTTAAATATTCGAATTTCTATCAATATATAAGTACATTTAAAATGTTTAATAATTGTCTTTTTTTAGGTACATTTTATTACAAAATGTAAAAAGCTACATATTGCAGCCTTCCGGAAATTTTCGTATATTTACACAGATCTTGATCCCCTGACCCCAAAAGCACTTTCACATAGATATGTATACATACATACATACATATATATATATATATATATAGGATTAAAGAATGAAGTATTCAGCAATAAAAGATAATAAATTCAATGATTTAATGAATGTGATATCCCAAGTGAGACTCATGTGAAGATGCGTGGAAAGAACGAGGTGTTCTATAGATTTTTCAGCGATGGCGAGTTTGGTGAATTTTTAATGCAAAGCTCAGGGAAGCTTTTTTATGCTGAATGTTATTCAGTTCGACTGTTATTTTTGAATGTTACGGATAAATTTGTGTCTATTAAACCTTTTTATATTTTCAAGAATATTAGTTTTGCTTAAATCATAAGTTAATCACTCAATTTCCCACAAGTTTTGGATTCTCGGCCGGGATTGAATGATTTAAATGACTTGGATTTAAATTTGAATTTTACTACAGATGCTATTTTGTACTAAGGAGAAAAAAGTCTATGAAGAAAAATGTGTTTTTTTATCTTAAACGTATTATATAAAAAAGGAACTGTTTATCATATGTCTGTTTATCATATGTGTAATAATTAGAAATTATCCGTTATCAAGCCTGCAAGATAGTGCAATATTTTGTTTTGTTGAAATGTAAAGAAAAATAAATAATGTCATTTCTATATAAAACTAGAAAGGCTGATTTGCTAACATTGTGTGATGTCCTAGGTATAGTTGTGCTTCAGAGTCCAAGAATCATTGATTTGATAAAGTTGGTGAATGAATCGAAGGATTATGAAGAAAATTTTGTAAAAGTTCGACTTGCAGTCATTGCCGCGGAGAGAATACAAAAAGAAAAAATAGAAGCCGAAAAAGAAGAAAGAAGGCTAGAAGCCGAAGAAGAAGAAAGAAGACTAGAAGCCGAAAGAGAAGAAAGAAGACTAGAAGCCGAAAGAGAAGAAAGAAGGCTAGAAGCAGAAAGAAGATTAGAGGAGAAAAAACTAGAGATGGAGTATGAATTACGAAAAATTGAACTTTAAGGGACTATGCCAAATATAAGTGACTGTTCGACTGTAAGCAGTTCAGGTAAGCAACCAGATTTATCTAAATTAATCTCACACTTTGATGGGAAGGGTGATACAGTAGACTTCCTCAAATCCGCACAGCTTGGGACCAGAGGTTTTGCGGATTTTAGAATTTTGCAGATTTCTGGTCAATGCTTTGTTTACATTTTTTTTTAAATAATTTGAATGTAATTAATAATGGAATTGAAAATTGTATAATGAATGCATACAATATACTAAAATATTAAAACAAGTAATAAACTAAAATAATAAAAATTTAGCTATTTTTACAATGATTAAAATACTAAAAGGAAGGGTCAAATTAATAATCAATAATGTACAATTAAATATTCATTATAAAAGAGGAAATCTGTTTTTCCTAAATTATTCAATGAAACTTGCCTCATAAAGATACATTACTAATTCACATCAGGATCATAAAATAATGAAACTTTATTTCAGTTTTAGCCAGACCTAACAACTATAAAAGCTTGATTAATACATAAATACATTTGGTAAGATTGTGAATACCAATAATATTAGCAATATCTTTATTTTTTCAGAAATAAATTATTCTTTCTTAATGAAAAAACATGAATTCAATAACCTTAACAAAAATTATAAGCTAAAAAATGTATGGAATTGATTTTAAACTGAAAAAATCAATTTTTGTATCTACATGTAAACTGAATGTTTCATTGTTTACATCCGTAAAATATGTGCGGATTTTAGAGAGTTGTGGATTTTAAAAGTGCAGATTTGAGGGAGTCTACTGTATTAGTATCTATTTAGCTCGATTCGAGAGGCGGATTTCTAGAATGAATATAACAAAAGAAAATTGGGTAATGCACTTTTTAAGTTTAATGCCGCTAGAAATTGCTAATGTTATAACTAGAGAACCAGAAACATTAGCAAATAACTACGATTACGTAAAAAACTTGCTGCTCAAAAGATTTAAATTGACGCCAGAAGAGTTTAGGCAAAAATTAATGTCGCATAAAAAAGAAAAGTCAGCCACTTGGCACGATCTAGCATTTGAGTTAAGAAATTATTTAGAAGAATGGATTACCGGTCTTGATGTATCCAATTTTGAAGATTTAAAAGAATTAATACTAGTAGATCAAATGAAAAGAAGATTTCCGTTAGAAATAAAGGAACATTTTATCGATGGTCTTCCCGAAATTAAAAATGTTGATGTATTAGCTTGTAAACTAGATGATAATGAAACAGCAAGGCGTAACGTTAAAGCCATGAATAGAAATTCACACCACTTTGAAGAAAGGGAGCCAAAAATGCACGAAAACAACAACACAAAACCATGGTTACCATATCAACGTTATAATACATTAAGAAAACAAGATAATACAGATCATGCAAATGAATCTTCTTATTTAAATGAAAAGAACAGAGCACAAATTATGTGTTTCAAATGTAACCGTCTTGGCCACATAATATCGCAGTGCAATAATGGGAATAATAAACAAAGAAAAAATGACAGCCAAAATCGGAGCCAAAACCCGCGATTATCCAATCACAAAGAAGTGAATTCTACAGTAATCACACAAAACAACAGCGCCAAACCAGAATACATGAATCACATATTGATTAATTAATTACATATTGATATTAACGGTGAAAAGACACAGATCTTCTTCGACACTGGAAGTGATATAAGTTTGGTGAGCTATGAATGTTACACAAAGATGGGCTTGCCAAGATTATTTTCAAATAATATCTCTTTTTCCGGCATAAATAAAATAGTTGTTTATCCAAAAGGATACTTCCCATATGAATTTAATATTGATGGTTTTCTAATCAAAACAAATTTGTACGTGTTAGAATCTCTTGCATATGATATTTTATTGGGATATGATGTGATTAGCGAATTAAATTTGGCGATAGATGAGAACGGAATTAAGATCGTTGGCAAACGCAACAATGTTCAAGTAGGCTGCACTGAAGTTAAGAAGAATTCTATTATAAAATTGAATAATGCTGCCAGAAATAATAATGAAATGAAAACTTCTACGTTAGATAATTTACGTGATAAAAATATTATAGTTGCAAATGATAAAAATGCAGCAGGTAATTACTTGATTAATTTGGCGAGAGTCTTAGAAGAAAATGAAATTGATTTGAATCACGTGAGAAATTTGAAAATTAGAAAAGAAATAAATGAGAAAGAAGAAAATTTAATTAGTAAGAAAAGATTGAATGAAAGAAACGATACATCACAATCAAGACGAATGAATGACCTAAAAGAAGAACGCAATTTATGTGCACGCGTCAATGAAAATAAAAATGAAACGAGGAAAGTTAAAAAAATTTATAAACGGAAAAACACGAGGGAAGAAAAGAATATTGAAAGAGTTAATGCAAATAAACAGAAATTTATCAGAAATTACAAGAAGCGTGATTACAATGATAGAGATGAAGAAAAGAAATATTATTCGAGAAATAATTTTAATAGAAAATGTCACACATGTGAAAATCGAGAAAATATTTAGAGTAAAGAAAACTTGAAATTTTTGAAAAAGTAAGGGTTGAACCGTGTGAAAAAATAATAAAACAAGCATCAAAACAAACTTTAATGGTCCACGTAGAAATCTATATTTCTGGAGTAAATATAATTATACAAAACAATTTAACATGATGAGAAAAGTACCTAACAGATATGAATTAAATGATCCCGTGGTAATCCAAGAAACGCAGTATGGAACAGGACTGAAAAAGGGGAAATTCCATGGACCGAATAAAAACATTATGGAAAAATCACATGATTTTTAAAATCACATGATCATTACGATGCAAAGAGAATTGGAGACCATGGTGGACAACAAGATATCCACTGTTGCAGATTACATCAAGCCATGGGGTAACGCATCTGTATAACATGAGATGTTTTGATTTATATTTACCTGTTTTATTTGTATAAATTTGTGTCTAAATTTTTATAAGCAGCTCCGAGGACGTCAAAAACGTCAGGATGACCGAGGATGTGGGATTAAAGAATGAAGTATTCATATAAAAGATAATAAATTCAATGATTTAATGAACGTGATATCCCAAGTGAGACTCATGTGATGATGCGTGGAAAGAATGAGGTGTTCTATAAATTTTTCAGCGATGGCGAGTTTGGTGGATTTTTAATGCAAAGCTCAGGGAAGCTTTTTTATGCTGAATATTATTCAGTTAGACTGTTATTTTTGAATGTTACGGATATATTTTATGTCTATTAAACCTTTTTATATTTTCAAAAATATTAGTTTTGCTTAAATCATAAGTTTATCACTCAATCCCCCCCATATATATATATATATATATATACATTACTTGTATTACAATGCATGAACCACTGAATTTAAATTGCCGCTGAATAAAATTGCCTCATTGAAACTTGGAAAAAATTAAAAAAAAATGAATAACCAACTAATATTATCTATAAACAGCATATTAAATCCCATTATATGTATGATTAGACGATACATTACTGCACTGGAATTTCCTATTAAGTGGTATCAGAAAACTACTTACTAGTAATCATATAAATGTATATATATATATATATTATATATGTATATATATACCGGGTGTTCCAAAAATAACCGGTAGATTTTAAAATTCAATAACATAAAAACGGTGACAGCTATTAAAAAAATTTTTGCAGGAGGGTTATGTATAATGCCATAAGTTTTATCTCCGTGATTTTTGATTTTAGTTCGGAAACCAAACAATGGATGGCGCTGACGGCGATTGGCGCTCAGTCGAAGCTACCGGGCTTGCTCATTCCTTATTATGACGTCACAAAAGGTGGCTGGCCGCTATCTGTGATTGGTAAAAACAGGGCTCAAAGTGACGCACCCATCGTTTTGTACCAATCGCTGGGCGTCATTCAGCCACCTTTTGTGATGTCAAGAGAGGAATGAGCAAGCCCGGTATCTAGTGTTGCCTTGGTCGAAGCCGAAACTGAGCTCACTCAGCATTGATACAAAGGAAGGAGATTAAGGATATGGAGTGCGTCTCATTCGATTTGA
This sequence comes from Maratus speculifer, assembly GCA_964019185.1. Classification (NCBI taxonomy): domain Eukaryota; kingdom Metazoa; phylum Arthropoda; class Arachnida; order Araneae; family Salticidae; genus Maratus; species Maratus speculifer. The sequence goes on along the minus strand of OZ025297.1, from coordinate 43,028,772 downwards.
TTTCAATGAAATGCATTTTTGCCATGGATGTAACAGATTCTTCGATAGTGGAATGCAGCGTTCAGAAATGGGTATAAATTTCGCAAACAGTATTTGAGTTTGCAGGATATTTTACATTTATAATGTATTATTTGCCCGGATAAAATTACTTTCTTATGGCATGATTTAAAGAATATTTTATGCATCGTATTTTAAAACTACACTGTTAAAAATTTGAAACCTTTGCTGCATCATCACACCTCCGCTTTTATAGAAAAATATTACTTCACTGTATTATGAAGCATCCTCATTGGTCAAAATTGAGATATTCTATAATAGCAATGCAGTGACGATGCAGCAAATGTTTCAAATTTTAACAATGTTGGTGAAGATATTTTGCTACAATCTTGCTCTTACACCGTAAAAAATTGACCTATTTTCTGCAGCGTCACTCCACCACCTTCATAGAAAACGGTTACAATATTGTATTATGGAGCATTATCATTGGTCATAAAAGACATATTCTATAAAAGCTGTGGAGTGACATTCTAGCAAATGGGTCAACGTTTTTGCAGTGTTTCTACACTGGTCAAAATCTGCTGCATTTTGTTGCAACGCACTCCACCGCTTGTATATAATATCTCTATTCCAACCAACGAGAAAGCTCAATTTCACGGCTAAGTAACCGTTTGTTTTCTATACAAGCAGGGGAGTGCGTTGCAACAAAATGCGGCAGATTTTTAACAGTGTATGGGGAGGCATTTTTGTAATAACTCTATCTCATTTTGACATTTTTTAATATTTTTTTTTGCATTGCATAGCTGAGGTCCCTCTCAAGATCTCTCCTTTATTATATTTCTTGATTATTTTCAATTATTTTGGCAATTTTGAACAACAGATGACGCTGCAGGTGTGATGAAAGCTATTGAAGAAAACTCAGTCTCTGAGTTCGCTATTCTGTAAGTTGTCTTTCTGCTGCAAGCGTATGCTGTTCACAGACTGCAAGTTTGCAGGTAAAAATGGTTTATTCTTTAGAACAGAGGATTTTTTTGGTGTTGGAATTCCACCGCCTAGAACACAGTGTTGCTGCTACAAGACGAAGTTTTCAACGGAAGTTTAATGTAGCCAAAGGACCGAAAAGCGATACAATAAAGAATTTGTTTGAAAAATTTCAACGGACTGGAGACGTGAAGGATGAACGTGCTGGAAATGTAGGGCAACCGCGTACGACAACAACAGAGAGTAATGCTCAGCTTGTGCAGAAGGTGATCGAACAGCGGCCTCAGGTTTCCATTCGCCGTGTTGCAGCTGCGGTCCAAATAAAGTCAACGTCCACGTACCGTCTCATGCGCCAGAGTTTACACCTCTATCCATACAAAATTCGAACTCGGAAACCCCTCAGCGCTTCTTCTATTGATGCACGAGTAACATTTGCTAATGATATGGTGCAAAGGATTGATGTCGGCGATATCCAAGTGGACAGCGTTTGGTTTAGTGACGAAGCTTATTTTTACCTGGACGGTTTCGTAAATAAACAGAACTGGCGCATATGGGGAACTGCAAACCCCCATGTTGCAGTCCCATCATCCCTACATCCTCCAAATGTGTTGGTTTGGGCCGCCATTTCTTCCAAGGGGCTCATTGGTCCATTTTTCAGATCCGAAACGATTACTGCACCACGCTATCTGGACATTCTTCGAGAATTTGTGGCGGTACAATATGCCTTAGACGACACTGCGAAGACCTCGTGGTTTATGCAAGATGGTGCCCGGCCACATCGCACAGCCGAGGTCTTTAATTTCCTGAATGAACATTTCGATGATCGTGTGATTGCTTTGGGCTATCCCACACATACAGGGAGCGGCGTGGATTGGCCTCCCTTATCGCCAGACATGAACCCTTGTGACTACTATCTGTGGGGACACGTGAAAGACCAGGTGTACCGCCACAATCCAGGAACAGTCGAACAACAGAAGCAGTACATCTCTTCTGTATGTGAAGCCATCCCTCCTTAAACGTTTATAAACGTTACTGGTAATTTCGTTCAGAGACTACGCCATATTATTGCTGCGCATGGTGGATATGTGGAAAATATCGTTCTTTAGATTTTTCAGACTGCAGCGCCATCTGATGTTGAAAATTGTAAGTAATTTCGTAAGTTTGTCTGTCTAAAAATTTACTATTGTCCCAAGCACATTACAACAAACGGTGTATTATTAATTTTTCAAATATACCGTCATTTTTGAAACAACCGGAATAAAGTTACTTTTACTTCCAAAACCGATTTTTAATTGAAATTAAATTTATAAAAAAAATCTGCAACCAAAATCGAAAATGTAATCAAGGAGTGATCTTGAGAGGGACCTTACTTATGCAGTGCAAAAAAAAATTAAAATTAAAATGTCAAAATGCGACAGAGTTATTACAAAAATGCCTCTCCAAAAGAACACTATAAAAAATTGACCCATTTGATGCAGCGTCACTCCACAGCTTTTATAGAATATGTCTTTTATGACCAATGATAATGCTCCATAACGCAATAAAGTAGCCATTTTCTATAAAAGCGGCGGAGTGAATGACGCTGCAGCAAATGGGTCAAATTTTTTTACAGTGAATAGCTTTAGCTTGCGAGTTTCTTCGCGGGCAGGGACAGAGGGTTTACAGAATGGCAAATTCACAGATTGCGTTTTCTATTATAGCTTTCAAATTGTCTGCAGTGACATCTGTTGTTGAAAATTTTAAGTGATTCCGAAAGTTGTATACCTGAAAATTTACTATTGTCCCAATCATATTGCAACAAACGGTATATTTGTAACGCTGCCCATTTAAATTTTATTGATTTTTCAAATATACCGGTCATTATTGTGACTCTCTGCATCGTCACCAACACTGTTAAAATTTGAAACTTTTGCTACAGCGTCACTCGATGTTATTATAGAATATCTCTGTTTTGACCGATGAGAATGCTCCATAATACAGTGAAGTAATCATTTTCTATAAAAGCGGAGGTGTGATGATGCAGCAAAGGTTTCAAATTTTTAACAGTGTAGTTTTAAAATACGATGCATAAAATATTCTTTAAATCATGCCATAAGAAAGTACGGCAAAAAATCCGGGCAAATAAAACTTTATAAATGTAAAATATCCTGCAAACTCAAATACTGTTTGCGAAATTTATACTCATTTCTGAACGCTGCATTCCACTATCGAAGAATCTGTTACATCCATGGCAAAAATGCATTTCATTGAAATCAAATCGAATGAGACGCACTCCATATCCTTAATCTCCTTCCTTTGTATCAATGCTGAGTGAGCTTAGTTTCGGCTTCGACTGAGCGCCAATCGCCGTCAGCGCCATTTCTACACGGAGATACGGAGATCACGGAGATAAAACTTATGGCATTATACATAACCCTCCTGCAAAAATTTTTTTAATAGCTGTCACCGTTTTTATGTTATTGAATTTTAAAATCTACCGGTTATTTTTGGAACACCCGGTATATATATATATATATATATATAAATATACAGAGAGAGAGAGAGAAATAGATAGATAGATAGATATATCTGATATTTGTCATGTTATAACTATAGTATTTATGAACGGATTTGAATTAAACTTGGGATGTATGTAGTACATACCAAGGTCTCGAACAAATTCGTTGCCCAGCGTCTTCAGTCATCTTGTTTCAAAATGGCGTCCATTTTTTTTGAATTAAATTTAAATTTAAGTAGAAAAAATATGAAATTGAAAAAGTTTTCACTTTTACGTTTTTGACGTTGTTCAAAAATCCCAGAGCATGTTTTGTTTTGTCTATATCTTAGAAAATGGCTGAGATATAGCACTTTGAATATCTTGAGACTCTTTGAATATCTAGTGTCTGACATTTTGAATCGGTCTGATTTTTGTCACGTGATAATACGCGTAATTTGAAGCCTATTTGGATGCAACTTGGTCTGTAGATTGTGTATACCGACGTCTGAAAGATTTCGTTGGCCAGTTTCATTCGCTTTCTTGTTTCAAGATGGCGGCCATTTAATTTTTTTAATTAAATTTAAATTTAGGTACAAAAAATTTGAAATTAAAAAATATTTTTCTTTCACGTGTTTTAGCTTGACACACAGACAACACCGCATATTTTGTTTCGTCTGTACCTTAAAAAATAGCTGAGTTAAGCATTCTGAATTTCTAGTATTGCTGAAATTCTGAAATGATCTGATATTGTAACATGATGAAATGAGTATTGATGAACTGATTTGTTTGATTTTTGATGAACCGATTAATTTGGTGTATACATAGTATACATAAATGTCTCGGCTGAGTTCATGCGCCACCTTGTTTCTAAATGTAGGCCATTTAAACTTTTTTTCACTGTAAGACTGTTTTATAATTTTTAAATGTACTCCGTGAGTAATAATCATGTATACATATATATATCAAATTATGAAACATGCATTTTATACATCTAATCTAACATGAAGTCAATATGAGTTTAATTAGTTTTTTCTCTTTACTGTGAATTCCTAAAATGATTTTTTAAATATATAAACACAAATGTAATAATTTCCATATCATAATAATGTTTTCCTTTAGAAATATTTTAAAAGCTTTTTAAATACTTAATACATTGCAGAAGAGAACCTTTTTTATGTTTGTAAATGTTTAACTTATGTATACGAATTTGACGTTTTTAAAGTCATAAATTTCAAAGATATTTCGTTTCTTCTGCATTTGTCACTAACTTTTAAATAAAAGTAGAATTTTCTTTAGCTACGGTTTTTGTAAGAGCTGTGCAGAAAGACATAAAATATTTATATAGACTCTTGGAATTTTTATCTTTAGGATGTGTTCAAAGACATTTATTGCGAAATTTTTCTTTTTAATTTCCTTCCATCTGAATTATTTATCAAGATATTTCTTTAAATTTTTTGTGTGGAATAAACACAAAATATTTTTAAGTTAAAATAAATGTTACAAATGTACAAATTATAAATATATATATATACTGAAAAAAATCTGTATTTTTGACGAATATATATATATATATATATATATATATATATATATATATATATATATATATATATATATATATATATATATATATATATATTTACTAAAAAAAAGTGTTTTGAAGAAAAGCAGAATTTTTCTGTAAGATACTGACTTTCCCAATTTTTACCGCAAAAAGTGTATTTTATACAGATAAAATCTGTTTTAATGAAAAATTACAGATATTTTCTGTAAATTAAATGATTTTAAACTGACGCCAAAAGTGACAGTTTTTTCCTGTCAATTTGAGAGATTTTTTTACAGTGTACATACAAATTTTAATATAAAATATATAAAGCTAAATATAACCATTCACATGAATAATAATAAAACAAACAAACAAACTACTAGATTTTGCTCCATTGTACTTTCTTTCATTTCTTTTCTTTTCTTTATTATTTCTTTCTTTATTTATTTATTTTTGATGACATGACATCTCGGTGCTTATGGAGTGCCAACGCAACGTGAAACCGTTACGCCTAACCTCCAACAAAAAATGGTAAAGTGAACATAAAAAGGGAATTTCGAAAGAATGCACGTAAAAAAGGTATAATTTAGCGACTCTGTTGGAAATCCTAAGATTATTCCAGAGTTGGAAGAACGAGCTTAAATATAACCTCCAAAAAAGGGGCGCATGGAGCATCCAAATGAGTTTGCTTGCTCCATACTTCGATGTCATTTCACCGACCGGCGTTGGGAAAAAACGTAGGATGTAAAGGTAGTATGGTACCAAAGAGCACCGAAAAAGCATAGCGTAAGGTATCCCAGCCCAAAAACTAACTCTAAGAACACAAAAAATTGGGCCACATAGCTCCTAATTTTGAGTGCCAATCACCTAGTACTCGTTCACCTGTTTTCCTGGTTGCCCGCAGAAGACACTTTGGAACACCATAATAGTTCCCCACAAATCCAGCAAACAAGTATTTCGGTTCTTGCCTGGTCTAAAAGGAGGTCAAGTTAAATTTAAAAATTTAAGAAACTAAGCTACTAAATTAAACTAAAAACTGGGATTTGGATTTTGCGACCATTGCCGGCGGCGAGTTAATCACTCACCAGCGGACGAGTGTAGAATGAGCCAAATGGGGGGGGGGAATTCTTAAATAGCCGAGGTACAGTGAGCAAGCACCTCTTGGCCAATAGGAAATGAGGAAGGCTTTATCTTTGAAGAATGTATTTAACTCTTTCGACTCTGATGTTTCATACAGAACCTTTTGTCAGATAGTACCACTTTTCAAAAAGAAATTACCTACAATTACATTACTTCGGAAATGCGTTAACCCTTTCCGGCGCACTACTCTTTAAAGTTATAATTTACAGAAAATAAAAATTGGGCAATCTATTTAAGCCTAGAAGAGTACACAGGTATTGTTTTGTAAAGATTACACTAACCATTTTAATTATACAGCTGTTGCCGAACTGGTAACCTCCCATAAGTAAAGCATTGATAAGCGCAGTGAAAAGAGCATTGCTGTGAAGCGCGTATTACAATAAAACATTTTACCTATTATTTAAAAACAGCACAGTTTGATCTCTGTGGTGCTGCCAACTAGAACTCATAAGAAAGATTTAAAGTAGTCATTGGAGTAGTTTTTGAAATATTCACTGAGTTTTTGTGTCTCTAAACAGGGGGAACTTTAGGTGTTGCCGACCCGGCAACACTGGCGTTAAAGAGTTTATAAAGTAATGCAAATTTCATTCTTCTTCATTAGTGGTGCAAAAAAGAAATTTTGCAACGAATGATGATGTCACATCAGGCGCGACAACGGAGTGCAGACAAAATGTATTATGGCAATATTCCATTGTTTTCTATATTGCATGCTAAATGTCATAATTTTATAGATATTAACCCTTTCAGGGGCAAGGTATTTCTGCTCCGAAAATGTTCAAATAATTGATTCATACCACATTTTAAGAACAGATTTATTTGAAAATAATCAAGAGCTGCTTTTCGCGAATATTTTAAAAACAAAATTGTACTAAAATTTTACTGGTGCCAGTTCGAAATTGGAACAGTAATATTAAGTGTTTGCAGACTGCAAACACCGCCCCTGAAAGGGTTAAAAGGAAATGGAAACGATGTAATTATTTTTTTTCAAAATGAATAAAGATAAGTAACATATTTATTATTTGTCTGATCATTTTTAATGCATATTTATCCTTAGTGTTTTGTATTAATAAAAAAAAAATAGATTTGAAAAACATTTTTGGCTATGGAAACATAAAGAATAGTGTTATAGTGTTCAATGCTTGCTCGACACTACGAAGACTATTTTAACCTCTTCAGACCTAAGGTTCACAAATGTGTACCGCTATTCTTTTTCTCATAAAAACTAAACTGTTTGATTTTTTTCATTTTTACTTTACCTCTAAACAGCTGAATGTTTTTTGTTTTAAAACAAAACCAATGAATGTCAGTACTGCTGAATATTAACCTCATAAAATAGATATTAATTTTATCCGAGTTTCGAAAATACCTTCAAGACATTGTGGCCAAGAAATTGAGAAATATTCATGATTATTTAACTTAAACGCTTTACCAAAAAAAAAGAAGATTTGCTGATCATTTACTTGTTTTAAAAAATTAATTTTGTAATAGCGTAAATTTATATTACTGATAGTTAAACTGATGTTTTAAGTTTATTAGTATTTTCATATCCATATTTGTAAATCTATAATTACCAGTTCCCTAAAGTACTGATTTCAGAAAATGACTCTTTCTGGCATCTATAGTGTAATTTCGATTATGCAAAAACAATAAACATATGTTTACAGATTTATTTTATGCACAGATGTGAAGAGCTTATAATATTTAGCCGCACTTCATGGGAAATCTACATGTATTGTTTTACAAATCACTTAAGATATTTTTTATGCAACTAGATTAACACATATATGTAAACATCCCTTAAAATATAATTTTTAATAAAACAATTTTTAAAACTGTTTTATATAAGTATTCTTAAACATTTATCAAAACAAATTAAACAAACTAAACAAATCAAAAATTAACTATAATTTTACCAAGAAATAAGAAAGGAGGTTTTTTTTTTTAACAATGTAAATATTATTAATAATGTCTTAAATCTCCCATCTATAAAACGCACAATATTACTCCGATAGCAAGTAATAAGAAACATACATTGCAGCAATATATTCAGGAAAATAATTATCATAAAATATATCACAATGACAATAAATGGAAATAAAATTTTACTGTTAAGAACAATTGCTTAACATATCATAAGTTACTTTTAATTTCAATGAATTTAAAATAGTAAGTATTAAAACAAATATTTAAAAGATACATATTATTATAAGTTATCCGGTTTTCGATATTAGTTTTCTTCGTTATTTTTATTTATATTGCACATTCATCAAAGTTTAATGACTGTTCATAAAAATTTAATAACTTATTTTCAAGAATTTCTTAAAATAAATGTTTATTTTAGGACATCTCCGAAGAATTAACAAAGACGTTTATTTGACTTTATTACACATAATAAAACGGAAACTTTAGGGCTCTTAAGCGGCATTTTAAACACTTAAGTAAGGAGTTTCATTATCATATTAATTCTATGATAGCACAAGCCACTTTGTTGAATTATTATCGCATATTGTCTGTCGTAAGTTCATTTTAGCAGTTTTAATAAATTATTGAATATAATATCCGCCTTAAAATTAATATTAATAATATTTAAATTATATAATCAATTATGACGTTTGTTGTGCCTAAAATTGCGGATATAAATCTAGAGTGTAGACACAACAAACATCATAATGCATTATATAATTTAAATATTAATAATATTGGTTTTAAAGCGGATAGTATGTTCAATAATTTATTAAAATTTTGAACATATTTACATATACATACACATCTGTATGTGTGTGGATTGACAATTATTGTCAATCCACACACTGCAAAATTTCCAAATGTTATTTAAAAATATTTTCACAATTTTTACTTTATATTTAATTAACTTAAAACAATGGATTCTTTTTAGATGAAATGAAATTCAAATAAAGAATAATTAATAAGAACATATTAGAACTTTTTTTTACATCAAAGTGTGTTATAATTTTATCGCAGTTTGACATAATTTGACGTATTTCCATCTCGTATCTTACAATTTTGAAGCCTGCTAAAATGATGACAAGGGAAAATATGTTTTATAAACAAAAAAAAAACCTCTTTAAATCATCACTGTTGTTGCCATATTTAAAGGCATCTGTTATAACCTTTGCAACCGAATTTCTGTCTGGCTTATTAATTATTGGTTGTGTGATATCCACTGACTAATGTGTTACAATTATCAAGCTTGTTAAAGTGACGTGAAGGAATAATATGTATTTTTTTTTTACCATAATCCATTATCCAAACGGTAATTTCGTTTCTAGATTTAAAGGCACCTGCCGCCAACTTTACAACCTTTTTTTTTTTTTTTTTTTTTTTTTTAAGAAAAGATATTACAAGATCATAGCAACATTGCCAACATCTGCAATAACCGATTAACATCGAAAATAGGTAGTAGAAACAAATTTTATAAACAAAAGTCATGTTAAAATGACGTAAATTTGAAGTTATTTCATCTTCACAATCTCTTTTCCCACAGGTTAGCGAAACGTCTTCCACTAGCGAGACTGTGCGCATACGTACTATACCATGAAACGGAGGGTCATATAAAAAAATAAAATTTCCTAAAATTCCGTTTTTTTTTTCGTTGCTATATCTTAGAACATTAGCATACACTTAAGGGTGACAAAACTGGTCGCAAAGTCCGGTTACTTATATAATAAATGACTTAAACGATTATGACTATGTTGTATCCTGACTTTTTTTATTACAGAAAGACCATAGCAACATTGCCAACATCTGCAATAACCGATTAACATCGAAAATAGGTAGTAGAAACAAATTTTATAAACAAAAGTCATGTTAAAATGACGTAAATTTGAAGTTATTTCATCTTCACAATCTCTTTTCCCACAGGTTAGCGAAACGTCTTCCACTAGCGAGACTGTGCGCATACGTACTATACCATGAAACGGAGGGTCATATAAAAAAATAAAATTTCCTAAAATTCCGTTTTTTTTTTCGTTGCTATATCTTAGAACATTAGCATACACTTAAGGGTGACAAAACTGGTCGCAAAGTCCGGTTACTTATATAATAAATGACTTAAACGATTATGACTATGTTGTATCCTGACTTTTTTTATTACAGAAAGACCATTGAGCTAAGTCACATTTTAGAACATACTGTATTAATTACTGTAATTAACATACTGTAATTAACTGTATTAATACTTTGGTAACTATGGTTAACGGCACAAAGTTTAAGCAAAAGCCAATCAAAGTGCGATATTTGTCAAAATATTAATTGCACTTGTTTGAAATATCGTTTTTCAAGATTGCGAATGCTAAAACACATACTTGGAGCTAAATGAAGGAATGTCATCAAATTTAGCTATATTTGACATAAAAATGGCCTTAAGAATTTGAATTAAGTTGTTTGAAATTTACATTTTCTTATTAGGAATCTAGATACAAGTTAAACCAATCAGTCATGACCTTAAAATGCGATTTGGATTGACGGTCTTTTGGTGTTAATATACAACTATTGTAAAATTAAAAAATATGTACGAAGTTACCTAATTTTCAAAATTCTTGTAAAAATTACTATTATAAATAATATGCTTTCTAACAATACATGATAACTGGTACAATGAGAACATTATATCAAGTTGACCATGCATAGTTCAGTTACCTCTCTAGTGTTACATTAATTAACCCGTCAGTAGTCGCGTGTCGGTCTTTTCGCCGCCCTTATAACTTATCTTCTCCTAACTTGTATCACATTACAAATACAACGGAGATCTACCATGTAGCTGACTTTGAAGCTTTCTAGACCACCTTAGTGAAGTAAGATTACACCTCTGTTTTTCTTTCACGTACATTTTTAGAAACAAAGTTGAAATTGGCGTAAAAGTCTACGTAAAAAAACTAATGTCACTTCATTTATACTTTATCCAATTACTCCATATCTCATGAATAAAATGCATAATTTAAGAAAACTGCAAATTTATATCTTCATTGAAATGTTACTTTCTTATATTAGGTGAAAAACATTTCTTATTTTACATATTTGGTATGCAGGGGGCCAGCGGCGAAAAGACCGAGCGCGACTAATGACGTTGTGGAAAAAGTCGCGACTACTCGCGGGTTAATATGGTTTATATGTACCACTTTACATATACTTTAGTGTGATTGTTGAATGAGATAATTAACTGACTCAGATGCTAGAAATATCCATTCCTGAATGAGGGAACTTCAGAACTCACTGAAACTGGCTGCTGAAAATTCGCAGTCAGAGACAGCACTCCTGGGGCAGCCCATTCCATTTCAGTGAAATACCAGTTACTCTATTTACAAAACATTTGCAGTTTAAAGGAATAAGCTTGATTTTTCGTAAATTATGAACAATGATTAAAAAACAATAATAGTTGGAATACAAAATTTAACGTCAGTATCTATGTTACAGAAATTTGCATTTATGTATATGCATGTTTCCTATCTGCATGTTTCCTATCTGCTATTAAAATTCCTATCTGCACTATGATTCTGTCAAATCTGAATTCTATATGTTATATTTTACGATTCCCCTAGCTGCTTGACCCTTAATTTTTCCATGCCGTTGCATATTTTCTATTATATCTGTTGGCAAACCTGGGCTTGTCCAAAAGTATTAGGATGCGTCAATCTTTGGCTACTAAGTCAGTATTCGGAATATTACGACACTATATAAAGCTTTACTCTTTGGCTTTACCTGTTAGCGCACTATGTGGTTCCTGATAGTACAGTACATTATATCGACACTTCAGTACACATTACAGGTAAATAATGTCTTATCAAATGACATATGCATGATTAATGTTAATATTTGTACAGATCGCTAGTCAATCTTGAATAAGTATTTCAAAAATACAATAATCATTAGAGGAGATGCCAACCATTGAATGAGTAAATGTTTGTTTCTGGATAACTTTTCGGCAATAAAAATCTATTTTTATAAACGAACAAATAACGAATTATCAATTTTACAGAACAATAAGCAATGTCCGATTTACCCGATTAGCTAAAATTTGTCAAAGCATTCGACTTTACAAGAGAACGCGTTACGCAAAATTCGTTTTCGGCTACATAAACAAGATAAAAAAGTGGAATTTATGAAAAATTACTATTAGCATTTAAATGCACCAATTTTATCCTATCAGAATGTTTGAGGTTTTAAATGTCGATTAAATCAAAGCAAGTCTGGAACTAACATAAATATAGTATGTCGCATTTAGACAGAAATTATACTTTAAAACATACGACATTTGCATAGGTATAACTATTTATACAACAATTTTCATTAAATCAACATAAACGTTGCTTTGAGAAATTGAAAATTTGTTTTCCCTGATTAACTTTTGTAGAGTGTGTATCAGCAACACTTTCGTTTACATAACATGTGGTGATAGAGGAGTTTATAAGTATTGTAGTCACAATATATTTATATTTTTGTAGTATTTGGTTATTATTTTTAATTTTTTTGTTTATTATTTTATTATTTTTTCATTATGTTAAAAATTGCTTAAGAAAAGTTATATTCTGTATACTGCAGATAATCTTATTTTATCGCATTTCTTCCTTTTTTACATGAAACAAATTTAATAGGAATAAATGTATACACACATAAGGTATATACATAACATAATTCTTGGTCAGACACCAGTAAGTTCCTAGTAATTTTATGATTCAAAAGAGGGCAATACTAACTAGCTTGTGTGATGAATCTTGTTCCAGTGTCAGCGTAGTTTGTGAATTTATCCTAATTTGTCACCTTTTATTTACGTTATTTTTGGATCTCTTGAGCATTTAATATTCTGAGTAAGGCCCTTATAATAATCCATTGCGCATATTTAATGTTTATAAGCGGATGTTTTATTTCAAATCGGATATTTACAATATAAGTGAGTTATGCATTCTTTTACACACACAAGGCAAACAGAAGCGACCTTAATCTTGAAGAAATATTGAAATAAGTGTCTGCGACATCTTTTTCTTATATTTGGGGAAATATGCAATATGATTAAGAAATAAACCAAATTGAAGGTAAAAACGAATTAATAATTTTTTGTCTTCAAGATCACACTACCCAGTGCAAACAGCAACTTGATCACTGTTTTTCAAACTATTAAAAACAAATTGTTAACAATCTCTGAGCGTTTGAACCCACAGAATGCCTGATCATAAATTTTTCAAGACTTCAATTTTCATCTCTTCTGAATACAGCTTGGAGCAAGGGAGTCACAGTAGCAAATGACCCTTCTGAGTTTTCAATATTTGATATCTATCCCTATAAACTGCAAGCAATTCCAGAAAATACGTTTTTGATCTCTGATGGTTCCACTAATGATAGCTTTATTGCATACACAAGCGTCGCATGTGACAATAGGCTTTCACAGAGAGTTTCTTCCACAAACTGAACATGTGGGCCTTCGCCATCTGTTTGCTGTAGCAGATCTAGTGTCAGCAGAATATCACCAGCAGTTACTTTCACCAGCTGGCAAAAGAGATTTTCTGTCTAAGAAGCAATCGGTCGTATTTTTCACGTAAGAAAACCTATGCCATCTGGGCGTAAGAAGCAAGCAGCTGAAGTCTTAAATTCATCAAGTGAAGAAAAACTATGCGGTAAAAGAATGGAGGATATCAGAAAAGGCAAATAAAGCTTACAAACAGCAGAAGTGAAACAGACGTGTAAACTCGTCTTACTTAATTGAAGAAATTCCTCTGGATACCAATGGCGATAATTTTGCTGCGGATACTGTTGATGATTTTAGTGTTGTATGTAATAGATACTTTTTCACTAACAGAAGGCCTCAAGTGCGATTTAATGCATCAAATGAAGCATATAGTTGCACGAAGATTGTAATGTTGTGTAATTAAGAACACTTACAATATTGCGCAGGTTTGTAGCATTATTGCTTTTAACATCATAAATAAAAAAATGATTTGAGTTTATAGATTTATTTGTTTGATTATAGATATTGCTGATTCTCGGGCAATGTTTCAATGTTTAATTCTTTTCTTATTTACAATGTTATTACATCTTCCTTTATGAGTAGTGGCATCTTCCTCTTTATAGGGGGAAGAAACCAAATTACACAAATTTATTAAACACTAAATTACTTGATCATTTGAACACTGACAAAGGAGTTAATGAATGTACATAGCCAATAAAATACTAAAATGCATAGTCGTATAATTTTTCGTTATCTCATCAAAGATGTACATATGTATGAAATAATAAAATATGGCCATTTTCATGTTTCGATTTTGTTCGAAATTCTAATAAAAATATACTTTTATCTATGTTTCAGTAATATACTAACATTTAATTATCAACAAAATTCCCCCTTTTTCTTAATTCGGCGTAAAATACTATTATTTTCCTAAAACAAAGAACTCATTTTTATTCTTTAAATGTCACTCTCTTATTGCTCAATATTAAATCTATTTTATTATTTCATTTATCCTTTTTAGAATAAAAAAACATTTTTGTCGGAAGCTTTATTTTTAATATTGTATCAAAAAATCGTTTGCATTATCCATAATGCTCTTGTATCTTGCAGGCAATGCACTTCTTTTAGGTTTGCATGCTTCCGCAGTGTTAGAAAGAATTATATTGTGACACTCCTCCTACTAGCCAATGGCGTGGTGTAAACTATCTCTCTCCGCCTTGTGATTCCGTTCATTGGTTGTTCCATGCTTACTTTCAACCTTCGCCATTGCGGGATTGTATTATGTCGCGATTAAACCTCACCCACGCGAGGTTGGGGATCGGAATTTAGCTGCCTTTTCAACTGTCAAAATCAACCCCGCCAAGTGCGAGTTTGATTCGAATGCTTTTTGGTCGTCATGTTGCTTCAAGCTGCCGAGTTTCGAAATTTCTGTTTTCCCTTTAAATTATTATGACACGGATTTAGAATCAAGAAGTCTAACTGTGATTATGGATTAACACTAGAATGATGGAGAGGAGCCAATTTGGCCCTTACTAATTCAGTATATTTTGATTCGAATCATAAATTTTTGTCGAAAATACATTGAAAAGAAACAAAGGGGAAAATGGAAAATAAATAATTTAAACAGTTTTAAATAAAAATTCTGGTGTTAAATATTTTTTATAAAACTTGTGTAAAACTTGCCTTTTTTCTACTGTTAAGGACTGAAATAGTAGGATAAAGAACATTTTCGTATTTTACGCTAAGAAGGTGATTTGATTTGTTCCATTTCGTGAATGGCGTATTGCTAGAGTTTAGACTAACATGTGGAGTGATTTTGTAAAATTAGACAACAATAAAGATTTATGGCTTTTATTTTTTGATTATTTGGAATAAATCACTAAGCATTAAAACTCCATTCTGACAGATGTCATCGGCCACGACGTAAATTGAAGCACACTTTTTTCAGTTGTGATATAGGTTTACAGATTAATCATGGACAGCATGTGTATCGTCATTTTTATTTTGTTATATCATCGTCGTTCTATACTCACTTCCTTCTCTTGTAACATACATATATATAAAGATATGAACATATAATTAATTGTTCCTTTCAAAGTAAGTCAAACTATAGGATCAATATTTTCTGATGATGTAAAAAATTAAATTTTAAATTCTATCTTACTGCTCGCAAATTATTTTACAGCAAAAGAAAGAAAAATTAAATATCAATTATATTTGTCTTTTGAAGTTAAAAAAGTTTTTTTAAGGCCAAACTCAAGCAAAAGACATAATAAAAAACTATTTTAATTCAACAGATTCGGATTTTTTTTCCCTTAGTATCTTCTCTTTCTGAACTAAGTAAATAAATAAATGAATGAATAAACGATAAAGGGATGCCAAATCTTAGAGTAGCTCAAATAATTAAGCTATTGTATTTAAAAATGCATTTACTTGATTTTTAATTACAAATATTTCTAACAAAAACTCATTTAAGAACTTCATTTCATTTAAAGAAGGATTTAAGCTTAAATTTTTAATAATTGAGATATTTTTTTAAAAAAGCAATAAATCAATAAAAACAATAAAAATAATGAATTTACATTTTATTATTTTGGATTCGCATATTTACTATTTTCAGACAGATAATTTTGTTAAATTGTTTGATAACAGAAATAGATTTTTTTTTTCAGATATTTCCTCTATTTAAGACATAAAGAATAATTTTAATTTCCGAAAATAATATTAGTTTTAAACTACATTATTTTATACAATGCAGATATTTAGAAGTTTGAAATATGAAAAAATAAGTCACAGCCGACAACTTCATTTTTCAATTATAGGCTAATAATTTGTAGATTTGCATCTTGATTAGCAAATAGTAAAATTGAATTTACTTTATGATTTTGAACATTTAAATTTTTAAATCTTATACATTCACTCAAAAAGTTATTTCATTTTTGGTATCCTAATTTAAAGTGAACTAAAAATAGAAATACATACATACACTGTAAAAAAAAAGGTCGATCTACTAAAAAAACTTTAGTGATCCTTGTAATTACTAAAAAATTTTTAGTAATCTTAGTCGGTTACAAGAAAATCTGTAAGAATTACTAGAAAAAAGTTAGCAACGAAGAGAGTTAGTAGTTTTATATTTTTAATAACTATTACTAAAACTCACTTGGTGTGGCCTTGATAGCATAGTGGTTATAGTAACGGACTCCAGACTAAAAGGTTCCGGGTTCGATACTGGCCACAGCCAGACACGCCCCGCATGTATGTAGTGTACTCGTTAGTAAAGGGATTGTGAAAATCCTTTCGGAGCAGTTAGCAATGTTTGGTGCTGCCATCTATTGCAGTTTTGCCGAAAATCTTCCGCGTCAGAAGTCTGGATGCAGCTCGAAGGAACCTTCTGCTCTTCGAGCGCACGTAATGGTTATTAAAAATAATTTTGGAGCTATTACTAAAATTTGCTTGGTGGCTCATACTAAAAATTTTGAAGTTAGTTATACTAAAAATTCTTTTGTTCAGTTTACAAAAGAAATGCTTGTTTCACTTGCAAAAAAAAGTTTGTAATGGTTACTAAAAAATTCTGTGGAATACAAATTTACTAAAAAATTTTTAGTAACCTCTTGAATTTTTTTTTACAGTGTAGAGCCCAGCGTAGATTTTGTTTTTGTATTGATTTCTAATCTGATGATTTATTTTCTTTTTTCCTGTTCAGTTTTTATAATATGATGTATTAGTTTATGGTCTAAAAAGCTTGAAATCTGTTCTCTTGAATTTTTTTTACAGTGTACATATGATATAAGTTGTACTTTGTTCGATTATAAATTAAAAAATTTAAAGTATGGAATATTTTCTGCATGAAGACGACTTTCTAAGAAATTATATAATTTATACTATTAATAAAAATTACATTAAATTAGCATTTACTATACCTCTTAAACTAAAAAATACGTGTGGCACTCGGGGACTGCCGCGGTAAAGCTATTGCATAGCATTTTTTATCAACTTATGCAAAAATACCGCGTCAATGTCTGCCGAAGTCTACCGAAGGATACCGTGCCGAAGTCTGCCGAACTGAAACGACATTAGCCGGGGTGTTAGGATTTTTTCTCGTTACGGAATTTCTAGATTCGGTCGCCGCGCTCAAAGCCCGCGATAAAAGCTATGCAATAGCTTAAAAAATTACCAAACAAAATTTGGTCGTGCTACGAAAATTAGATCGCGAGTTATAAGCATTTTAAATTTTCCGACCCTCACCGTGGGGGATCTCCTGTCACCAAAATTTAACGCTGTCTCATAATAAATTACCAAACAAAATTTGGCCGCGCTACGAAACTTAGATGGCGAGTTATAAGCATTTTAAATTTCTCGACCCTCACTGTGGGGGGTCTCATGTCACCAAAAATTAACACTGCCTCATAATAAATTAACAAACAAAATTTGGCCGCGCTACAAAAATTAGATCGTGAGTTATAAGCATTTTAAATTTTTCGACCCTCACCGTGGGGAGGAGGGGTCTCCTGTCCCCAAAAATTAACACTGTCTCATAATAAATTACAAAACAAAATTTGGCCACGCTACGAAAATTAGATCGCGAGTTATAAGCATTTTAAATTTTTCGACCCTTACCGTGGGGGGTCTTCTGTCACCAAAAATTAACAGTCTCGTAATAAATTACCAAGCAAAATTTGGCCGCGCTACGAAAATTAGATCGCGAGTTATAAGCATCTTAAATTTTTCGACCCTCACCATGGGGGTCTCCTGTCACCAAAAATTAACACTGCCTCATAAGAAATTAACAAACAAAATTTGGCCTTGCTACAAAAATTAGATCGCCAGTTATAAGCATTTTAAATTTTTCGACCCTCACGGTGGGGGGGGGGGTCTCCTGTCACCAAAAATTAACACTGTCTCATAATAAATTACCAAACAAAATTTGGCCGCGCTACGAAAATTAGATCGTGAGTTATAAGCATTTTTAATTTTTCGATCCTCACCGTGTGGGGGGCTCCCGTCACCAAAAAGTAACATTATCATAATAAATTACCAAACAAAATTTGGCCGCGCTACAAAAATTAGATCGCGAGTTATAAGCATTTTAAATTTTTCGACGGTCTCTTGTCACCAAAAATTAACACTCCCTCATAATAAATTAACAAACAAAATTTGGCCTTGCTACAAAAATTAGATCGCGAGTTATAAGCATTTTAAATTTTTTGACCCTCATCTTGGGGGGGTCTCCTGTCACCAAAAATTAACACTGTCTCATAATAAATTACCAAGCAAAATTTGGCCGCGCTACAAAAATTAGATCGCGAGTTATAAGCATTTTAAATTTTTCGACCCTCACAATGGGGGTTTCCTGTCACCAAAAATTAACAATGTCTCATAATAAACTACCAAACAATATTTGGCCGCCCTACGAAAAATAGATCGCGAGTTATAAGCATTTTAAATTTTCGACCCTCACGGTGGAGGGTCTCCTGTCACCAAGAATTAACACTGTCTCATAATAAATTACCAAACAAAATTTGGCCGCGCTTCGAAAATTAGATCGCGAGTTATAAACATTTTTAATTTTTCGACCCTCATCGTGTGTGTGTGGGGGGGGGTCCCGTCACCAAAAAATAACGCTGCCTCATTATAAATTACCAAACAAAAATTGGCCGCGCTACGAAAATTAGATCGCAAGTTATAAGCATTTTAAATTTTTCGACCCTCACCGTGGGGGGTCTCCTGTCGCCAAAAATTAACACTGCCTCATACTAAATTACCAAACAAAATTTGACCGCGCTACAAAGTTAGATCGCGAGTTATAAGCATTTTAAATTTTTCGACGCTCACCGTGGGGGGTCTCCTGTTACCAAAAATTAACACTGTCTCATAATAAATTACCAAACAAAATTTTGCTAAGCTACAAAAATTAGATCGCGAGTTATAAGCATTTTAAATTTTTCGACCCTCACCATGGGGGTCTCCTGTCACCAAAAATTAACACTGCATCATAATAAATTAACAAACAAAATTTGGCCGTGCTACAAAAATTAGATCGCGAGTTATAAGTATTTTAAATTTTTCGACCCTCACCGTGGGGTGTCTCCTGTCACAGAAAATTAACAATGTCTCATAATAAATTACCAAACAAAATTTGGCCCCGCTACGAAAATTAGATAGCGAGTTATAAGCATTTTAGATTTTTCGACCCTCACCATGGGGGTCTCTTGTCACCAAAAATTAACACTGCCTCATAATAAATTACCAAACAAAATTTGGCCGCGCTACGAAACTTAGATCGCGAGTTACAAGCATTTTAAATTTTTCGACCATCACCATGGGGGGGTCTCCTGTCACCAAAAATTAACAATGTCTCATAACAAATTACCAAACAAAATTTGGCCGCGCTATGAAAATTAGATCTTAAGAAACATAAGTTTGAGACTTGATATCCTAATATCTGAAAAATACCGCGTTAGTGTCTGCCGAAGTCTACCGAAGGATACCGTGCCGAAGTTTGCCGAGCTGAAACGACGTTAGCCGAGTGTTAGGTTTTTTCGTTACCGATGTGTTAGGATTTTTCGCGTTACGGAATTTTTGGATTCGGTCACCGCGCTCAAAGCCCGTGATAAAAGCTATGCAATAGCTTAATAATGTAAATAACTAATCTACATTAGAAAAAAAAACTTCATTTTGTAGTACAATGCTATGTACCAAAATGCCAGTACTTTTCCGTAAATTTAACAATAATAAACCTCAAATAAGAGGAAAATACAGTCACATATATACAACCAGTATTATATATTAAATATTACTAATTAACGGCTGATTTTACTTTCCCAAATGACTATCCTTTTGGTGTAACAACGTTGTCGCCTCCAAAATAGAAAAAAAATGTTATCTATCAAACTGGTGTTTTAATTGGAAACTCAATTTTTTACAATTACTGTATGCAGATGATATCATATGCAACATATTCTGTACGATATTTATGTTTTCTACGATTTCTGTTTCCCTATATCACCTCCCATTTTCTAAACATACAATTTAAGAAGATACTGTTTTCAGAACGGTTGTTTCTATATAATCCGCACTTATTTGTATGGTTAAACCAAAGGGTAGGAAGTTTTCGTCTGGCTGTGCCCTCCCTCGTGTAAATAGACTTGGATTATTTTATAATCGATATACTTTATTGAGGTTTTCCATGACTTATTCAGTATTGAAAATGAAATGCATCATGTTCATAGTTTATATACAGGAGCAAACAAAATTATTCTCTTACATTATGGTCTATGGAGAAACACATGGGGTGAAGTTTCAATGAGATACATATATCTTAATGTAATGAATTTCATATACTTCTTTAAGATGCACTAGAAGATGATTGCTGTAAAGTATATTATATGTAGCAATTATACTTTGCGTACAAGGGAACTCAAAAGTAACACGCTACTTAATGATTTGGAATAAATATAGTTTGCGGCGTAGTTTAATTTTACTAACTCATTGGAAACACAACAAAATTTGTATGGGATGTACTAAAATATTTCTGAGGTCTATTAAATATTTTGTACCTGTAAAGTACCTGGTGGAAACATTTATCATTAATTTACAAGGTGGCACAAGAGTTCGGCTACAGAATGGTGTATACTAAAAAAAAAATTACTTTTTCTTGTTCTATTTCAAACTAATAAGATTGATATACATAACTAAGATTAATTACATACATTACTATTGATACACAAGATATATTACTATTGATATACGAGATTATTGAAGTAAAAAAAGGCAAGCATCAGATTTAGTTTTGATTACTCGCTCTTTATAGAACGTTTATTCTCAAATAAGACACCCAATTGAGAGAGAGAAATTTTATTACTAGTATTCAAGTTTAAATAAAGGGATTATCCCTGTACAATGTGGATTTTAAATTATACACACATAAAAATAACAAATAAAACATTAACATTGAGTAACTTTTATAGTACTCGTTTCGTACTCAAGTATCAACATCAGAGTTACGATTATTACGAATGTAAAATCGAATGTATCGATTTCTGTAGGCCACAGTTCCCGAAACATTGCATCGCAATCGTTTTTTTATTTGTGTTTACTGCTTGTAAAGTACCAACACATACAATTTATCATCATTCCTCGTCATCTAAGCTATAGTCAAGATTCGTATTTTTTTTTTTTTTTTTTAATAACAAGTTTCCTTTTATTAACTCTTTATTTTCTTATTTTTTATACATCTTTATTCCTTTCTAAAGCTTACTTTTAAAGTCTTTCAATGTTTAAAATTTGCTGAATCAATCAATATTCGATTGGCTAACTCTTACCTGTGCCTATTTTTTTTTTCCTTTTTTTTTTTTTTTTTCCTTTTTTTTTTTTTTTTCTTTTTTTTAAGTACTGGATTATTGAAAAATTTTGACTTACAGTTTTCGATAGATTTATACTTTTTACAATTTACCGAACGCAATTTGATAGTTTTTTAGATAATTATTATTTATGAGTCTTTCTGTCACTCTGTGAGTCTGTACATGAAAAATTTTTTTGGCGGTGCTCTTTCTCATGAACTAAAGCACAGGATTTCAGAAAATTTTAGAATCAGTTAGACCTTGATAAAAACTGGATTTGCTTTTGGTGTATATTGCCCACCAGAGGGAATTGATATTGTGTGTTATAATTTCTATAGTACCACTATCTCAAGAACTAATGCATGGACTTTTAAAAAACGCAAGATTCAGTTAGTCCTTGATATAATTTCAAGCTGATTACTTTTCGGTGTAAATCATTCAAAAGGCTATACTGCACTACATGCATTTATTACAATAAATCTATCTCAAAAATTAATGCACGGATTTAGATCAAACATTAGATTTAGTTAATTCTTTAAATATATATATTTCTGCAGTTTTTTGTGTAAATCGCTCTATTTTTGTAGCTGTTTTTTAGCATTTTTCATCAATTAAATATTACCATGCATGAAATAAAAGAGAGTTTAAAGATTGCTATATCCGATTAGTCTTTCTTGATTCTGTTTTATTTTTATTGGTCTAATATCCCCAGGATTGAATTATCAAACAACCGAAGCCGAAATCGTACAAGCCCCAATGATTACTGCAGATAAAACCGAAAAAAGTATACTAAATGTATTGATCAGCAAGCTTCTAAACTATCATAGGTGAATTATGAACATCATCACTTAAACATCATTCTGTTTTATATGAAAATATTGTGTCAGACTTTTCGTAGGAACATTTAAAGCCTAATAGATATCATATTAATTAACACAATTTCCAAATTATTCCTTATAATACCCTTCGATTTCTTAACCTGTTCCATTTTTTCTTGGTAACAGTGCACATTTTCTGTAAATAATAATAAAAATAATAATAAATTTATCAAATGGGATAAAATGTGCCCGCTAGCCGCATTTAAAATTTCTTCTCAAAATTGTATATGTAACCTTGTAAACATTAAAAAAAAAAATCAAATACATTAATGTAGAATAGGTAGAGTTACCTATTCTATATGTGATACATTGAGAAAATCTCTTAAAAATTAAATTGTAAAAATTGAAATAAGTATTAGAAGTTAGATAAAAAAAAAAAAAAAAAAACATATGAATGCAAATAAATAAACAAATAAATCAATAATATCTCCTTCACGTAGCTTATGCTGTAAAACTACAACGGGAATTTTGAAAAGCTAAAAGAGAAGAATCCTGAGTTTAATTACGCGTATTTATTCTATCCATAATTCATTCTATACATAAGCAGAAAAATTATGAAGAATGCGCCTACATACCCCTGTAGTCAACTAGCTCTTCACTCCCCTATAAGTTGTGTAACATTTAGCTAGAATATAAGGACAGAAGAAGAGATTTGCGTCCAGTTAATAAATCACAATATTAACATATGCATATAATCTATATCAATAAAGAAAACCATAACAAATCAAAGTTCGATTCATTGGATATAGGGTTTTGTGTTTACGGTGGTCAATACATTTGAGTCCTCAACCCCAAGTAAAAAAAAAAAAAAAAAAAAAAAAAATGAAGCATGTGGGCAAGCGAAATCTAAGTCTTTTATTTTTTAAAATCAATAATCCAATGTTTTAAAACGTCTAATTAAAATATTTGTCAAATATAGGACTATCCTTCATTGTAAATGAGAATCGTTTGCGAAATTCAATTTCTTTGCGGGAAACATGAGAAAGCATAAACCCTGAGAATGGATCGTTTCTAAACATCCTTTAGTGTCGATGGAGCGTATTTATTAGTATTATTCAAGTAGCTAGTCCTTCTACATTTGTATTTTTTTATAATATTGAAAGATAATCACATGTAAAAGCTTATCTTGAAGAGCTAAACGACTGAACATAAAAAAGAGAGATTGAATCCCTTTTAAGTCATTAATATACGAATATTGATTAATACAGTGATCTTATGCGTCAACATTGTGCTTTTACATATTACAACAAAATGACGACAACAAATTTTTAATATGATCATTTAAAACAAAAGTTCACTGACAGAATAACATGAGTGCAAAATTGTGCATAAACTTCTAATTCATTATAAAAAACCATTTGATCATTTAAAGTAAGTTAATATCCTTTTTAATGCGATAGGCAAAAAACACATTAAGTATTTCAGTTTGTAATGTAAAATGTATGCTATTTTATCGGATCAAATTATCTTGCAGCAAAGTAAAAAAACACTTAACTACTGTGTAAAATTTTCCAACGCGTTCAGCAATTCAAAATCGTATCCATTTTTAAATTTAAAATAAATGAGAAAGAAGTTATTTGACTTCACGTTGATAGACATATTTGATCTTAAAATTTAAAAAAGAAATTGTGATCTCTGCTTTGTGAAAATTTGTTGAATTTAGTGCTAATGCACTATATAATATAATATATAAGATATTTGTACCCTATATGGACAGGGCTCTCAATATGGACACCCCTAATATTTTTAAAGGTAATAATTTTAATCGAGAGATGGCTCAACATTTTCGCGAAGAAAAACAATTGAAAAGATAATTAAGGCTGGGAAGTGTAAAAAAGCACGCTGTTCGCCATTTAGGAGGAAACCTGTTGTTTCGACATGTGCTGATCTTAATTACTTGCTTAAATCCTTATTAGATATGGTAAAATTACATTAAATGTTGAAAAGTGGAGTATTTTAGAAAGCTAATAAAACATATTTTCGATTGCTATTGCATATTCTGCTTTAAAATATTTTCCTTATTCATTTGTTACTAGATTTAGTAAAATTACGCTCGGTTCCCAGTATGGACAGCTTATGTCATTATCGACTACAACTGTAAGAAAGAAGAAAATCCAACGTTGCCAAGCAATAGATTGAAAAGGCATCAAAGTGGTAAAATCTTTCTTCAACAAGATGCCATTTGAACAATCCTACAAAAACCTTCCTCCAAAAAACCCTTGCAGAAAAATAAAAAGAAGACCTCCGCCAGTAGCATATATGTTGGCGAAATCGTAGGCACCAATGGTATGACTTCCTCAACAAAGGAGAGCTGGTACTGCTTCTTTTGCAGTATTGATGCTTTTTAAACATGCGGCCATGCATCACATGTGGCAGATATGTTCATGGGGATTATGTGGACTTACTGCCTATGGTGAAAAAGTTTCTATTTGTCCATGCCGTGAGGACTGAGTAATAACAGATGTAAATTCGCAGACAGATGCTATAAAGCTAAGAAAAACCAACAATATTATTTCATAATATTAGTAACTAAGGAGCTTTGCATGGGTCTTCGAAGGATAAAAACTGAGAATGATCCTCCCCTTTCGAAAATGCATGTTCTGAAGATATTTACTGTCCCCCTCCTCCTCCGAATACTATAAGATATATTTTTTTATTCCCTCTCCTTTAAAATCCCTTGGAAAAGTGGCTCTTCCATACACACTGTGTAGAAAATCAACAAGGAAACACCTGTCCATAATAGAGACAGGTAGTTCCTTATATGGACACTTGTAAACATTTTTTGTTTTTATCATATAAATTAAACCAGAATAATTACAAGGTCGCTAATTTTAATAATGATAGTAAATAGTCCAAGGATAGTGGACACACATTTTTGGAGTCCTCACACTTGTAATGTACATGGGGGTGAAAAAAATACATTTTCCTTAAGGTGTCCATATAGGGTACAGGTACTATACTAGATAATAGGCAATGGGTATAGTAACAAGAAATGCTTGATATATATATATATATACATGTGTGTGCAGCGAAATGTTACCTTAAGTTCAGATGTTTTATTATATAGCATTATTGTAGAATCGTGCGTAATGATGATTACAACAGAATGATGTTGCCCGGAAGTATATATTTAACACTGACGAATTTTTAATTTGATGTTCCAAATTGTCAGCGTTTGAAGATAAGTAGATATAGGGTATTATATCCCTAATCTCTATAGAATTATTATATCTGTTGAAATATCATGCTTATCTTTATTGTAACAGATATAATAATGCTGCAAAGGAAACATAGATGAAATAATACATTATCCAGCGTATATGTTTTATGAAAAATTTGTAAAATATTTCCGTTTTTATAATTTTATTTTTTGCATATTGATGAAAACAAAATACTATACAGTAAGATTCATTTAAATTTAATATTAAATTTTACATTATTTACATGAAATATTTCTTTATAAAAATTCTGGAGAGAAATATAGTTATTACAAAATACATCTTTTTAAAAAAAATCTAGGTATTTGAAAATTTCTCCAGAAGAAAAATATAATTTTACTTAATTCACTAAAGAAATCTGCAACCTTTCCTGTTTTAAATTATTTTCTTTATAAATGTTTAAAAAGCTAAATCCTTTTTTGGTCACACCTGCCTTAATCATTTTTTCAATCTTGTTTCAGGAAAGCTGATTTTATTCCCCGAAAGTACATTTTTTTTCCAGAAATTTATTTTTTTTTAATTCTCTTCTCAATTTAGACATCTTGCATGGCGGAATTTTGATTTAAACTGAATAACATGGATTTTCTCACATGCAGTGCAGCATAATTAAATAACTTTGCAACCAACTTCTTTACATTGTTAAAACATACAAACATATTATTAACCAAGAAAAGAAATTTTACACAATGTTGTGTTTTTTTAATTTACAGTAGTCGAAATTTTATTTTATTTAGTAAGCATAATGTACTTTTTAAATATTTCTATTCGACTTAAAATAAGAGTAGTTTTGCTCAGTCAAGAAATAATTACTAGTTCGGTGAAAATGCATGCGCGCATGAGTTTTATTAAAATATTTTAAATTTGTTTGGAAAAGAAGAGATGTTACGAAAAGTATTCTAATGATTTCAAAATGTTGGAAACAGTATATAATTAAATATAAATAAATTGTGAAAAAAATTGTTTTAAAATATTTTTTTTATGTTAATGCTTACAAAAGTTACAAATTTACAATTAGATTTATATTATAACTGTCGCAAATAGAGAAAAAAATACACTTACAAATACACCTATGCTAAGAATTTAAAGCCAAGCTACACAACATTGAAAATTTCTTTAAATTAGTATCGATTAAAATAATTCGCGATGGAACTAAAAAAAATCTTTGAAAATAAAAACGGTATTCTTATTATAAAATTTTTCATAGAAAAAGAAATATTAATTTTCTATTATTCAACATTTTACACAAAAATAGATTGAAAACTCATATAAAATAGAAAGGATCGGATATTTTTAAAAATTAGTTTAACTGCTGTAAAAGTGTGAAAATGATAAAAAATTGAAATACACTCAAGAGTAAAAACATTCTGACACCCATACATTCCGTACTAAAATCGCCTAGGTGACGTGGAAGGCACATAATTCTGTTTGATCGGCATTTCAATAATGCTAGGGAGTCAGGTAAACTTTTTTGCTCTTACGTCTGCTTCTGAGGGTAAAGGATGCTGATTTAAACTGTTTTGATACAGGGCAGAATTTACTCTTTGGACGACACAGAAAGATTAACATCTAAACTGCACGTATCATTTGCTGTTCTTGACGTATCGTTGTTAATACTTATACAAAATGCATAAATGACGTTGAAACCATCAGTTGAAAACATTTCGTTGGAATAAAAAAAATGAAATGAAAGAAAATGGCGAAGATCCTTCTACCCCTTCATAAAGAAAAATCAGCGCAAAAAACATACTCCATTTACAACCATTAATAATGCAGGTCCAAGTGTAATTTTGTCGAGTATACAGCTAAGCTGTCATTGTTGAGTATGAAACAACCGGACTAATTAAATCCCTCATGTGCCCTTATTGACCAAGCATCATCGCCGTATGTCCATACACTAGGACAGCAATATCATACCAGGACTAAGGAACAGAAGAATAGAGTTTCTTTGTTGTATAAAACACAATTAATCATTCAAAACGTTGATGGCCGTGTTCTTCTCTGCAAACAGTTACTGAAACTTACACAACAGTTCAAACACAGACCAGGTGTTGTGGCATAAAGCTTTGGGGGCTATTCTCCTGGGCGTTTCTGGGATTTTTGGTTGTTTTAGAAGAGACGATGTACGTCACGGAGTATCTGAACATCATTGCGCGTCATTTACACCAATATATGTTGTCTGTCTTTCAAAGAGGAACTGGAGTTTTTGTGCAAGACAACACTCAGTGTCACATGACTCAATTGTGCTCGATAGTCTCTAGGAGCATACAACTAAATTACTGTTAACACCTTGTTTGCCTATATTAGAAGGTGTTAATCCTACAGAACATATTTTAAGTGTCATTCAACGGCAGCCCTGAGAACAAAAACAGCCCTTTTGGAATATCTCGTATATCCGTGACCATTGTTTGAACACCTAATACTATTTATTCCCGGTCATCTAGTAAGATCTTGTGGCATCCATGATAAAGCAGGATATATTAATCGATGCATTCTTATAGCCATTTGCTCCATTGTTCAGGTAGGATTTGTGTTTTTATAAATAATCATTTGTAATTATAATTGCCATCAACTAGTTTTACATTGAAGATTGTATTAAACCAATAATAATTTCAATGTTAATATGACACACTACGATATAGCTATTCAAGGAAACTTGGAGGCTGATAAAGGCTCACACTCAAATTTTTTTCTAGGGGATGGGGGATATTAAATAATTATATTTACATGATACCAATCAATATGAGTTTTAAGGTTCCACTGCAAGAAAATTCAAGTATGAATCTAAATATTTGTAAGTCTAAAAATCTAAAGTCTTGAAATTTTCTTTTATTATTTTTGTAATAAATGAATATATTTTTATGTGTAAATTAATTTATTTTCTCTATTCTGTTGAATATTACATCAGATCATAAAATATTATTCTGTATTCATTATGTATTAATAGGAATCTCGATTCTTTGATGAATATATAAATAAGAATAGTTAACTTAAATGCGTTAATCTTGAAAAAAAAAAAAACACAGGATTTTCCAGGATCCAACATTTGCTTTTTTATCTAATAGTACATATTGTCATTAATGTGATTTTTTTTTATTTTTGGATGGCGTAAAATATCATCGTGTTATATTTCTTTTTATAGCAATTATCAATATATTTATTTTTATAATAATTCTGGGATTTTGTTTGTAATTATATTCTTTATTGAACAACAACAACATTAAAAACCATTTATTAGTAGCTGAATCATATATATTTTAGAAATATTTAAAAATAATTAAATCTCCACAATGGCAATAAAAATGAGCATCATTTTTAATCACACTGAAGGCTTATGATAAAAGCAATATCAAAATCGGAATGTAACTTTCGATACGATATCTTGAAATAAAGGTATTGTAAAATTAATATATTACATCATGTTTACTAATTCGAGACTTAAGTTGTTCTAAAAAGACTTTTCTATGGAAGGTAAATCACATCAGGATTATTCCACCGGAACTTTCATTCCCCTTTAGAGCGGTTATGGAAGGAGAAGAAAAGCCACGTGTCTTAATTGCCGACTTGCGCCAGTCATAATTTAAAAATATTCGCACTGACAGATCTAGGAAGATACAAATGATAAAAAAAAAAAAAAAATATGGTTAACATAGCTCGTTTAATTCTAACATTTTCGGAGATATTTGGTAACCACGCCCAGTACTCCATGTTAAGAATATTCATAATGCCAACTGTCTCATAAAGATGACTAAATAATCATTTTACCAACGAGTTTGCAAGAGATTTTCTTCTGTCTATTTGTTCTAGATTATGTAATGAAGCTAAGCAGTACAGAAATTGAGTGCTTCATTCTGGAGTGTACCTTTATTCACTGTGACCTAATCAATCGGATTATGCGAGTGCGTAAATATATGAAAACCCACACTAAAACAAATTTCTTCAGCTGTCAGTTAAACTCCAATTTGTCACTTTATCACACACGCAAATATATATATTTGTATATTTTATACTACATATTTGTGTGCGTGTGCGTGTATATGCATGTCAATGACACTGATAAAATTACTGAAACCTTGTTTTAGCACTTTCCAATAAAGTTGAAAAGTGCTTGTACATTCGGTTTGTCTGGCCGTCTAGCCGCGCTCTAACACACGTAAATATACTCGGATTGCCATGAAATTTTAGGACGTTATTGATGTTAACCTTAGCAAAAACCCTATTGAAAATGAAATTTTTATCATGATTAGTTTATTTACAGGAAGAATTAAAATTTTTCCATTACATTACGGCCTATGGGAGAAAATTGTTGTAAAGGAATTTTAAAGATGTTATACCCTGTCAAACAAAATAACATTTATGGGCTTTTACAAAATGCATTAAACTATGAATTCTATAAAATATAAGGTGAAAATGTAGATATTATTCATTTACAGGGCCACACAAAATAATTCCATTAGATTATGGTAAAAGGAGGAATTGTGCGTGACATATTTTAAATATAGTAAACTGTTGCATGTATAATGAAATTTATGTAAGTCAATGAGGCTTAGTATAAATTATACTAGGCTGCCTTCCCTAATATAAAGTAATAGTATTTACAGGGACACACATAAGATTTAATATAGTACATTCTTTCCGAAGTACTGTATATGTATCCCATGATAGCTGATGGATGGATGAAATGTATATTAATTATGATATGGGCGTATAAGTTTAACTAAATTTATGGATATTATATGGTGTGTATAAATGCTATAGTTAATATGCAGGGATAGTCCAACGTTACTGAATATGAGCATAAATTACTATAAGATAATTCTTAAATAAATTATGCATTTTTGCGCTGAACTGTATTAAATTCACAAAGAAATGTTTGCAAAATATAGATAAAATGATTTACAGGGCCACGCAACGAATTGGGTACATGGAGCCTATGAATGATAATTTATGAGAAAGTGATTTCAGTTGTTTTAAGAGTGTTTTATTTTAAAATAAATTTTATCTTAACACTGGCGTGTAATAAAGGTACCAGACAAACTAAAATTCTGAAAAAAAGAATTCAAGTATGTTTCCATCTATTAGTATAAATTGCTGAAAGATAAATTTGAAGCTACTAGGCATTTTTACCTAAACTAAATTTTCCCATTATATAGTATGTATATTAGCTGACAGATCAAATACATGGCTGTTAAATAGAACTGGAATCATATTTGGCTATATTTGCCTTAATATCCTTATTTACCTAAATAACGAAGTTTTATTAAAGATTTAATGAAGCGTTGGAAAGTGCTTCATAATCTATGCTTAGCACATGTTTTTTCTTACTTGTTTTCTTCTATCCTGGTAGTGAAAAATAACCATAATTTGATAATCTCCGCTTTAAATTGAGTGCATCAAAACTTTCATCAATTAAATCAAGAGGCGTCATCTATCTCGGAAATCATGCCTATCTGAATTTCGTCATTCATAATAAAAAGCAGCACGTGCCTTACACGTGCTTTTATCAAGCAATTTTTAAAAACTGAAATTAGTCGTTTCTATCAAAGTTTTTCATACTAAAGGTAATAGTCTAAAATTAAGCTAAGTTGTAATGTTCTCACATACATTATTTTTCAAGCGAATTTCTTTGCTTTCGTCTTTTTTATATTTAGTCTTCAGATTATATTTGTATTAAAAAATGAAGAGTTTCTTTAATTACACCCATCTATGCCTATATTATAAAGATATAAATTCTGTTTATATGTAGGGGAGAATCTTCAGAACTACCGAACTGATTTCAAGAGTGATGATATAAAATGATGGTGTTCAGAATGAATCAAACATAGGCTATATTTTATTGTCAATGCCACTAACCCGAAGAGAGTGCAGAAGTAAAAGAAAAAAAAATGTTGTAGAATGCGGTTTTTATGCCACTAAAGTGGTTAGAAATATAAACCTCCATATGTTAATGGCGTATAAGGTATAATTGATCTTTAAGATCCTTTCCTAAAAAATAGGAAATTTAAAAGACATGGAAATGCGTACAAAAGCTTTCTAAAGGACATTGTAAATTGTGATTTTTAAACAATCTTGGGACGTTTCGGGAATCAATGGGTCAGTCTCTGATCCCACACACGCTAAATTTTAAGGCGATGCCAGAACCACACCAAACTTAATAAAGAAGACTTTGATTTTTTTAAATTACGTTTCTATGGCATAAAAGGAAATATTTAATTGATTTCAAAATAAATATTGGCAAATTAATGAAGGAAGATCCTGCTTTAACATATAGGAAATTTTTTGTTGGTGCCACTAGACCTAGAGATACTGAAGACATTAGAAAAGAAGCTTGTAATTCTTCAGAATTGTAAAAATGTAAAAGCGTACTAAAAAATGCTTTATAAAAAATTCAAAACTTCAAATGAATACTGAAATAAATGTATGGTTTTATAAGTTTTGATGTAAAATAATTACTATTACTTCCAACATATATTTCATCATATTTCATTTCCGTTGTTTTGTTTTACTGTTTCATTGGTCGCAAACTTTGATATAAATGAAAATAGCTATAGTCCTTGCGCATTAAAAACATGTTAGCCTAATATTCCATTGTCCAATTTAGTAGCCCAGGAGTCCAACTTAGTGGACTAGCCTCAGAATGGACCACATTTGACTTTTTTTTCTAATTAAAATAAA
Organism: Maratus speculifer; assembly: GCA_964019185.1. Lineage (NCBI taxonomy): Eukaryota > Metazoa > Arthropoda > Arachnida > Araneae > Salticidae > Maratus > Maratus speculifer. The sequence goes on along the minus strand of OZ025297.1, from coordinate 42,996,066 downwards.
CCACATTTTTCTTCAAAGTAAATCGAGTGACTGCGCGTAGCGATGCATTGCTGATTATTCAAAAATTAAGCACGTTACACCGAAGTAATATTTCTTCTATACATATTCTACATTTTCAAATAAATAAATAAATAAATAAATAAAGAATGTGACACTTTACCATTCTACCTTTGCCATTAAATTAACTTAAAAAAAAAGTATTCCAGTTTTTCTTTAAGTTATATGCATTAACATATATCATATATCACTGATATTTTATATAAAATTAAAACATTTATAAAGAAATCGCCGTACTCTGAAATAACTTTAACTATTACTGAAAATAAAGGGAAAGTGATATGAAAAGGACGTTCTGAAAGCAATTATATATATATGGAGAAACAATATTTGTATTTCATGCAAACAAGAATTAACTCTCAACTATTCGGATTAAAATAAAAGTAAGGATAAAAAAATAAATGATAAATATTGTTTAAATCACGCACACTTTTTTCTCTTTTAATTATTCACTACTTTAACTGACGTAATTGAATTAAAATATAATTTTAAGAGTTAAACATGCATCAAATGTAATTGAATGATACTAAAAATACAAACTCATTTTCTTTAGCTTAAGGGTGATAGATTTATCTACCCTTAAAGTTCAGAAAAAAATAATTTAAATTTGAAAGAGATTTATTTTATTTAGATATATATATTTAATTACTATGTAAAAAAATAAAGAAAAACATTACAAATCTAAAACTCAGAAATTTAAATTCATTAATTTTAAAGTGTATCTCTAAAAAGTAAACTTCAGTTTGTTGACGAAATTTAATTATTTAGAAGCACATTTTAAATATAAATAAAATACATTTTTATAACTACTTTACAATTTTTTTTGAAATGAAAATTATTATTCAAATAAATAAAAAGAAGTAATTTAAATTTTCAATTGTGACTTCAACATTGAGTGTTTTTTCTTTTTTGCTTATTCTCCATATATCTAATATTTTCTTTATAATGAAGCTTATAAGAACAAGCTTTTGTCAAAGTATGAATGGTTTTTAGCTCTCAGGTTATTAAAGCCTGAGAGCTTATGTACCCGCCCGTTCATTATGTGTATAATGAGGCAACTTATGATAAAATATCCTACATGAATAATTTTTGTGTTGTAATGATTAAAGATAAATGTAATAACCTCTCCTAAATTAAATTAATATGGTTTTATACAGAATTATCCGATTTGCTTCGAATTTTAGCTACAGATTCATTATGATAAGCCGTATCCCTAATTAATTCTACGGGTTCAATAATTAAGTATAAATGACGGAAATGGGGGAGCTATACTCCCATTTAATTATTTTTCTTCGTAGGGGCTTTATTCCTTGAAAAAATAAGGCTGTAATTTACAATTAGCCTCACTAGCTTGTGAGCTCAATGCCATCTGTTTAACTGGGGGTATATTCGTTTTATCGTTTTAGCATTCAGAGTATGAAAGCCTAAGAGCTTATGTGTCGGCCCATTCTGCATATATACCTACGTATGTATGCATGCAACGCAGTAAAACATAATAAAAATATCTGATTTGCTTCAAATTTTGGATACAGGTTTATTGTTATAAGGCACTTTCCTGATTAGTTTTGGGTGTTAATTGTGTAAGTATAAGAGGTGGAGGAATGGGGACTGATTTCCCTTCTTAATCTAGGTAAATGTGTTTATCTTGTGAATTATCAGATACCATTAAAATTTTAGACATAGAAACATTCTGATGATTCACTTAATGAGTAGTTTTGGGTATTCATTGTTTAAGAATAAAGGGGGGTGGGTAGGAACTAACACAACTTAGTGTAAGTAAATGTTTTTTTTTTTTTTTTTTTTTTTTTTTTTTTTTTTTTTTCACAGAATTTATCGATTAGCTTCGAATTTTAAATATATGATCATTTTTATGAGGCGCACCGTAATTACTTTTGGGTTTTCATTGGTTAAGTATAAAGGGGGGAGGGGAATAGGGGCTAATTGACTATTAATGTATGTAAATGAGTTTTTTACGCAGAATTTATTGATACTTTTCACATTTTGTATATAAGTCCATTCTGGTAAGGAACTTTCCTGATGTTAAGTATAATTGGGGATCTAGGTGTCACTCCTGTTTATTTAGGTAAATGCAATTTTTATGCATAATTAACATATTTGCTTCAATTTTTGGATGTAGGCTCATATTGAAAAGATGTTCCTCTGATTAGTTTGGAGATTGTTTTGTTAAAGTGGGGAACGGGTGATTACCCCCTCTGAAATTAGATAAATTTATCCTTATACAGAATTGTCTCATCTGCTTTAAATTTTAGATATAGGTTGGGAATCCCTGAATACTTTTGGTGGCATAAGGGTTAAATACAGAGGGGAGAACGGGGGATGGTCCCTCTAAAATTATATTAATGGAGATTTATACAGAGTTATAAAATTTGTTTAGAATTTTCGATGTAGATTCATTATGATAAGGCTGAGGGATCAATCGTTAAGTATAAAGGATGGCAATTAGGCATGTGAATATACTTTATTTTTCCCAAGGGGAATTATTACGTGAAAAAAAAAGTTGTAATACACAATTAGCCTGACTAGCTTGCGAGCTCAATGCCATCAGTTTAACTATGCAATATTCTTATTATTATACTTTGTTGTCGTATATTTACAGTATATTTTATCTATACAGTAATATATTACAGCACTGTGTATATTATTAAATGTATATACTATGTAGATACTGTGTATACTATTAAATGGGCGAGCGTACATTTCACTGTAACAATAAACGTACCTTTTCTGGAAAATAAAATGTGTCAAACTTTTTTTTTCTAAGTTTTAAATGATTCCAAACACCGAAAATCCAAAAATTTATCAAACGATTTTATATTATTTTTTTAATTGTAGATAACCATTTAAATGATGCTTGTCTTTGATTTTCAAGATTTTTTTTTCACATTGAAACTTAGTAAGACCTTATAACAATCCTTGCAATAGTAAAGTTTCTATTTATTTATTTATAGCGATGACAGTGTTAAAGTGTAGAATTTGTATAGAATATCTTACTTTTTGGAGTAAAACTTAATTTTTATATCTTGTTACTCATTGAGAAATATATCTGAAAATTCGTCTGCTAAAAACAATCTAAATTTGAATTTCACTTATACACTATATTGCCATTGATTATTAGACACTTGCGATTTTAGACATTTTGATAAATATCTAGAAAAATACATGAGGAATCATCTCGAACCTCTTAGTGTATAAATATAATAGTATACGGCATACATCCTCGTGAAGATTTTTTCCCGAAACTCCATAGGGGACCGTCAACAAATTAAAAATAATGAATATCTTTTGAATAACCCTGTCAAAACTAATGTAGCAAAAGCGTTCAAAGTCTGGATTATGATTGAATGCTTTATTGTAATATGCCTTGTTCATTTTTATGCAAATAGCATGCATACTCGCAGAGTAATTAAGGTTTTTATAAAAATGGTCCCAAATTTTTCCAAGTTTTTTCCTTTTAATTTTCAGAGTTCTTAATATAAAATAATATTTTTTTCATTGAAATTTTGATATCGTTGACGCATGCGCAGTAAAAAATTATTTAGTAAACCAACTCATTTTGTATACAATTTTCATTATTTTTTAATTCTGATTACAGAGTACTGTGTGTAATGTTGTTTGCCATATTTTCTGAAAAAAAATATGTCGTGTTGTTTCAATGCCACTAAACTAAGCTAAGCTATGTGTATCAATGGAATATTAAAATATTTATCATATTTTCAGTTATCATATGCTGTGCGATTGCTAGACGATGGTGTCTCCCAACAGGCTTTATTTTTGAATAATTGCCGAGCAAGAACTTTGGCCAGAATATCTTAGTTGCAATCGATTCTGCAGTACGTTGTGGACCCAAGTTTTCATCCTTAAAACAATCTAATTTTTCCCATATGAATCACTTGTAAAAATAAGTAAGCAAATAACAAATTTTATGTTCATGTTTTATATATAGATGTTGTACTTCCTTTAGAAAAAAAAAAACTTGTATTATTTATTGGTTATAAATAAGTTTTCTTGAACTGCATAATAATGCTGAATATCTGCTAAAAGAGAAAAAATCAGTATTTTTTCAAAACATGAAAGAAAATATATAGCTACAAATGAATTTCACATAATTAAGTCATGGTACATGCATAATGATGCGGTCATACGTAAATGGATTACTTTATTACTTTTTAGATTTCGAGCGGTCTTTGTCTTTGAGGTGTCCGGTACTGAAGAAATCAACTTCTAAATAGAATTGTGTCTGATTTCATGGTATATAATCTTAATAATGTTTTCCTTTAATTTATTCTTTTTAGTATTTTCACACTCATTACAATTAAAAAAATTGGAATGGATGAAGATCAGGACAATTAGGACAGTCTATAAATTTAATATCCGATTTAATTAGCTTACACTTAAAATGGAAAAAATAGGTTGAAAATTATTTTATTAATTCCTGTTAAGTTATGGAGATAAAATTATTCAAATCACGCAAGAAAATATTTTTTGAATAAAGTACATTTGTTTTACCAGTTCATAGTATGACAGAGGATTAAGTCTCGTTAAAAAATCGTCTCTATTGTTCTTTGAAAACTGTAGCTGATTTTAAACATTCCTTTAAAATATTAGTGAAAACTGATGTTGAATAATAATTAGGGATAGGCTGAATAAATTATTAAATAACATCAATTTTCACTGTTATCTTAAAGTAATGTACAAAAATAGTTATTTAAAGCAATTTTTAAGTGCTGGAAGATACATTTGTTTTTTAACAAGAGATAGTACTCTAACATACGTCAAAATTGGTAAGTAGAATATAATTTATACATAAAAGATTTTATTACACAGTTTCCTAGTTTTTATCTCCACAACATAAAATAAATTTCCACGAATTTACCTACATTAGGTGGGAGCTTCTCTGAAAAAAATTGATATTAAAGGTGTGGATAAACCTAAAACTTAGTCCTGATCTTCATCCAAACCAAAATTTTCAAATTGTTATTAGTATCAAAACTGTTTAAAAGAGACATACTTACAAGATTGAATTAATGGAAAGCCTAATTAAGATTTTTATTTATTATAATTAATATATATTTCCTAGTTGAATTCAAAATTCCATTTCGTGATTTTTTCTACAGGTATTATTCGATCGTAAATAATGAAGATGATAAAAATCAATATGCAATAGGTAAAGCAATATGTAATAAGTTTATATTTTATGTTTTATCTATAATGTTTAATGAAAAACGATAATTTTTAATGATAATTTTTAAAAAGTCTTTCTAAAAGATTGAAAAAGATAAAGAGTTTATAAACACTTGATGTGCTGTTAGCTTCAAGGCAGTACGCACTGCCAATTGAACAGCAAAACTACAGATTATTAATTAATTTTAAGTTTAGGAGAAGAAAGGGAATAATAAAGTTTATTTTCAGGAATCCAACCATTCGAAATGAGAAACACCTAACATGATGTTATCATTTTTTTTCTTTTTATCCATTTACCAAAAAAAAAAAATTTTCTGATCTTATAATGGTTCCATTCTACACGGATGAAAAAACAACGCGCTAGAATAATATTAAATTCCACCTGGTAAGTAATTATTCCCATAAAGTTAGCTAATAATGAAGCTTTAGTTACCACACATATTTATTATTTATTTCCATTAGATTTTACTGCTAAGTAACATTTAGAAGTTTTGCAATATTTAACTATTTATAGTTATTATGCAACCAAAATAACTTAAAATGCAAATATCTATACATTTTTTTACGCTAATATACGTGGCAAACAATTCACGATTATTTTTAATTGTTTAATGGCAACGCTTACACAAAACTCATCTCATTATTGTAAATGTCCTTTGGCTTGATTTATACAGAGGAGTTAAACTTGGTTTGTTACGAAGTACTGTACATCATATACAGGTCTGCTGGGTTCACCTCACATTAAAAATACAAATAAACAGCTTTTTGTGAGGTTGTTGGAGACTAGACACTTTGTTTTGCAGTTCTGTCTTTGAGAACTTCTTCCGGGGATGGGGATGCACCTTACACCTTAAAATTTAGCTCATTTAATTCTGTACCATTTTTAGCTTAACTTAGAGTTACAGCTACATGCCCCCCTCCCCCTGTCAGTTTTTCACCTAATTTTGCTCATTTCTACACTTCATTCCAATGATTAAAAAACTATACCTTTGCCTCTATAGGAATTACAGCGGGGAAAAGTGTAGCATAGCCTAAATCTTCCTGGTCGTTATTTTTGCTATTTCAGTTTTCCGGTTTTTCCGATAGGAACATTTGCAAAGGGAGCCGGGGGGGAGGGGGGGGCGTTTCTTAAGTTTCGATGTAAACGGCTATTGAAAGCTTATGCTTCATACATTACAAAACTAGCTTACAAAATTTACTTCCGTCATTCTGGGTCACGTGCACACTCAGAAATGAATACTCAGATTTCACGAAATTCTCCTCGTTTTTGACGAAACCGTTTCCTGGGAAATGCTTTGAACAAATATTTCGTCAAACTGATGAAATCACTTCCCTCACTCGTTTGACGATACCAAATCGTAAAAAAAATTCGTCAAAAGGGGACTAGTGCTGCCATCTATCGAATTTTTTAGAAGCTCCTGTATTCAATGACAGAAGCAAAAAAGACATGTCACGTGTGGGGTTCGAACTCATAACGTACAGTGCGGCAGTCCAACGCCCTACGTTCACGCCACAGATTACTCAAACAAGTATGATTATAAAAACATATAGTGGATTATAGTGTGTGTTTAAATTTTTATACTTGTGATAGTACTTTTATCGATTCTGTTATAAATATTGCAAGTTTTAAATAATAAGACGAATTTATTATTTTGATTTTCTAATGGTTAATGGATAATTATAATATGGCTTAATTAAATAACATCTAGGGGAAATTTATTTGCTTAAGGAATGATTAAAATATGGGCTGGTTAGTTTGTTGCTCAGAAATAACGAATTATGAAGTGCTTATTGGGAGAGATTTTACTACTTTAAGCAAGACTTTAATTAGGTGAATAAGATTTTAACAATTTACTGTTTATAGAGGGGAGAGAGAAAAAATATGTATATATTTTTAATTTGAGTGAAAAAAGTAGATATTGGATATAAAATAGATCTTAGAATTTTGAAATTTTATTGATCAAATTTACTTTTTGAACGGTTTTGTAGAACGAAGTAAATTTTTTTCGAATGAAATCAAAACGAAATACAACTTACAAATAAATAAATAAAAATAGTAATAAACATCCCCCCCAGAAAAAACTAATGTAGCAAGAGTAATTGCTTACATTTCATTATTTTCTGAAAAACGCTAAAAAGTACTGTTTTAAACAAGAAATATATCTATGCTAAAATCTCAAGATTTGGGGAGGTACAATAGCGGGTCCTTCTATAAACAGCTACCGCGACAGTTTCCTTAAATCAAGTCTGGTCATGATTAAGGAAACACGTTCGTCAAATATTTGAGAGTTCACGTTTCGTTAGAAGTCACGTGATTTGGATGCGAAATGATATTCATAAACGACGAAATAAGACTCAAGGATTTCTGAATAGTCAAAAATGAGAGTTTTATTTCTGAGAGTGTGCGGGCCCATATTAGATTAAAATTTAAATTTCTTACACTTCTTCGAGGTTTTCGTCAAATCAGCATCTGAATGACTTCGTGCCAATGTGGTGTGTGTGTCTGTGACTTCTGTACCAAATAAAAATTATTATGCTTTTATATTTAAGTCCATTCCAGTGCTATATTTTCCAATGACAGTCCCGGCACAGTTTCTGCCCGAACAACGGCAGGTGGTTCAGCTAGTTTCTAAATATTCTCAACAAATAATTTCAAACTCCCATTCAAACTTCTCAAATGTTAAATGAAGGCAAAATGTTTTCTTAATCACCAACAATGTAAAGGAGGCACTTCTTTGATGTCACTTGGTGTTGCACATTTGTTGCACTTGAAGATTAATCCAATAAACCTCAACTAGATTTTTTTACTAAATAAATTTTAATATTTATTAAAATTTATTAGAAATGTGACATGGAATTTATACTCTGCAATTACAAACATCATTAATAACAGATAAATCTACCATTAAAAAATATATGTAAAATATACCATTAATTTTTTTATCTACAAAACAGTTTTTACATATTCAGATTTATAAAAATGCGTGTATGTAACTCCAGAGACAATGTAATTAAATCGGTTATAATGTTACCTGAATAAATTTGGCCTAGAAAATGATTTAATAATTTATTTCATACAAAATTCAGATTAAGTACCTACAAAAGTAACACTAGTTTTTTTCCTCCTGAGCAAAAAAAATGCAGGTTTTATTACAAAAAATGTTATATCCTTTGAGCATTTTTATCTTATTTTAATGATATCCTTTGATAAAAACTATAAATAAATAAATAAATGTAAAAAAAAGAAATGTTTTAACTTCTATTTAGTACTTAGAATTTTGTTAGAAAGTTTTAATTGCAATAAAAAAAATAATAAAAATTCAAAAAAGAAATTTCGAAGTCTAAAGAAAAATCGTTAATTTTGTCAATGTATAAAAAAAATTTCAAAGTGTAAAGGAAATGTTAATTTTGTCAGTGTACAAAAAAAAAAAAAAAAAAAAAAAAAAAAAACGGAAACACAATTAGTGTAAAATGGTTGCTTCTTAAATTCTTTTTTTTCAAGATATTGTTTTTTTTTTACGAAGAGTTAAATTTAGTGAATGACTCCGTTGAATTAGAATTATCTTCTTTAGCAAAATATTTTTTGTACAATAGTTAACTATAAGAGTTTTAAGTATTATGCTGTTTAACAAATTTTAAGTGTTTTTTTAATATTTTTTTAGAATATGTATATTTCTATTTGTCTAAAGAATAAAATAAAAATATTTTTTACATAAAATTACTTTTTTTTAAACATGAAAAAATATTTAGTATCATTATTGTGATCAGTAAATGTATAATTCTACATATATCATTTTATTTTTTATGTCGCTTAAACAGTTTGAGGTGTAGATATGAGAAATATTTCATACATATTTTTAAAATTAATATTTTTTTTGTAAAATTGCTTTAGTTTATTTTCCAAGTTTAGAATTACCCAATTTTTCCTTATATGACATAATTTGAAGTTTTCACATCTGTTATATTGCTATTTTTTTACTGTTTTGCTCGTATTTGATGAGTAAATTTTGGGGACTTTTGTACGTACATCAAACAAGAAATTGGGATGATGTATTTTTAAATCTTAAGTTTTTTTTTTTTTTTTTTTTTTTTTTTTTTGAAAGCTACGATTAACATTATTGAAGAATAAATAATATTGTTCTCAAAATGGTAAAAAATAAAAAATCGGGTTATTATTGCAGTAATCTTACTTTGTTACAATCAAGTACATTAATATATCATTTAAGGTTTCAACTACAATAATTACGATATAAATATATGTTTGTCTATTCTCTTTTTATGTCTCTTTTTAATTATGTGCATTAACTTAAAAACTCACGAAATTTTTATGCAAATTTTCACAACTTTTGTTGTATTGTGAAGAGTTTTCATGCCCCATATTTATGAATCACCCTGTACATATAAATAATATACATATGAATAGTTTTATACATTTTACTATAGAATTTCTTATATGACGGTTCTTATATATATTTATATATATATATATATGTGACGATTTCAGGAGAGCTCGAATTATTTCCACTGGTTAAAAGAAACACACAGTCATGGCAAGCGAGGGAAAAAACAAAAATAATAAATAAATGTAGAAGATCCAATAATTAGTCATGGGCTGCTGTAAATTCATTTATTAAATTCGTGATAATGAGGAAGGAAAAGCTCCTTTTTGCAAAAATTCCATCATTATTTCAGCGAGCTGTCCTCATCGAAGAAGCAACCCAAGAAATCTTCAGAAGAATCTTCTCTTCATCTCGAGACTTCCCCCTTTTAAACTAAAAAGAAAGTTCTGGAACATTCTGTAATCTCTAACCATCATTATTTTATGTAAACAGAATTCTTGTCCAGCTACGAGATTATTTTAAACAGACGATAAATTTATTTTAAAAAAAATATATTATTTAACCAATTTATAATTGACTCAGAATTTTAAATATCTTAGGCAGACGATTTTTATACATGATTAATTTTAAGAGAAAAAGAAAAGAAGTGAATTTATTAATATGCAAATTATCGTTGACGGCGGAAAAATAAATAAATAGATAAAACAAAATAATGATATTTTTTAAAGGTATGGGTTTGGAATAAATTTAATAAGACTTTCTTAAAAAGGGTTGATAAAAACATAGAAGAAATCAGTTTTATTTGGAATATTAAGAAATAAAGTTTTAATTAAGAATATTTTTAATTTAGAGCCATCTTTTTAAATTTACGCATACTGGAATAATGTTTTTTAAGGAAAATTAAGAATTTATATCGTCTGCATACAGATTAACAGATTAGATTTAGAAACAAGATTTTAATTTAATAATTTGAAGTAAGTACGGAATATTATTATAAGAAAATTAAGATAGTATAAAGGTTAGTTTTGGCGAAAAAATTTTAAATTTGTAATATTATCCCCCCTCCCCAAGACTTTGTATGAAATTGATAGTTAAATAAAACTACAAGTTCAGACAACAGAAATATAATAATTTAGAAAAGTTAAATTTTGGAATAAAACTGTCAAACTCAGGAAGCCAAGAGATGGAAGAAAAGAAAATTAACGCAATATAAAAAATATTAGCGATTAAAATAAAATAGTTAACAGAAAATAATTCTGAATTGAATTTAGGTAGGAGCATTTCCCTGAAAGAAATACAATAATGTTACAACATCACTTACCATTTGTAAGTGCATAGGAGATAATACATATAATAACAGTAAATAAGTTATGAATATTATTAAGCAAGAGATAAAAATATAATAAAAACAATAAAAGTTTGTTCTCATGGAAGTTTAAATAACTACAATGACTTAATGCATAGTTTATTTTAAATAAGTCCTTTAAATGAAAAGAGTCTTTCAAGAATATATAAAAGAGTCTTTTTCAATGTCCAGTGAATACAGTCTCTTTAATTAAATATCTCCAAATCTAGTTTAAGCTTTGTTTTTTATGTTATGTTGGATCCAACATCTTTCAATAATATATCAATTTTTCAATAATAAATAGCATCACTCTCAATATCAATAATAAATAATATAGAAAAATTTAAATAATAACAATGTCAACAATAATAAGTAATAGTATAATAAGACTCCATATCCTAATATTTTTCAATAAGAGTATAATTAATACAAAACTTCATCATAGAAATCATAATAATAATAATAATAGTAAAACAAGAGTATAATCAAAAGAAAATATCACTATTTGTTTATTATTGATAGGGAAAATATTGGTTGAGGATAAAAATAATTACATAGCAACTAAATAATTTTCTTATCTTCTAATAGCATAAGAAAGTATTTTTTGCTAGCCGAAAGCATAAATAAAAAAAAATCATAATAATTCCAAAATCCAAATAAAATTAAATCTAACTATTTAGAAAATGGACTCTCAACCAGTATTTCCTTACAATAATTCCTCTCTGATACTCTTTTACAAAATTGTCAAATTTGGTTATAAGTTTTCAATGCCAAATGTAGAATAATGTTTTATCCACACATGGTTTATAAACTTTAATAATAAAATACAATAGGAATGAAAGTTGTCATTCTTAATTGAGAAATGGAAATAAAAATAGTGTGCTTTTTTGAAAAACTTTTAATATCTAGTTTTCACAATCACTGAAAATCACATATTATGTTATAGGTTTGATTAGAGTCATTAGATTTTATAACTATTATCATATAATATCTGCTGAATAAATAGAGTAATACTAATGTCAAATAAAGGAGTAAATATAGTTAGACTTAAACACCCTTAAAATTAATTTATCAACATCAATTTGAAAGCTTTTACAATCAAAGTGTTCACCTTATGCCTGCATAAGGAGCCCAATTTAATCCCAAAAACTCCCAAAAACAAGTAATATTCTTGTAGCGCTCCAAGAACATACCCGCTGATGTTGAAAATTATGGTTTTTTTTATGGTAAATGGTTTTAATGGTTTAATGGTTTAATGGTATTTGGTAAATGGTTATGGTAAAAGTTTTTTTATGGTATTTTTTTTTATGGTTGTTTATGGTAAATTTAATCTATTGTCTTGACTTTAGTTTGATCTAGTGATTGTATCTGAGGTTTTGTTTGTTTTTTGGATTGCTCATGAAACAGTTTAAAATCTTCGGGTGAAAAATAGGGTCTTAATTTAGAAACATGCACAATAACGGAATTCTGTCCTGTCTCATAATTAAATTTATCTATTTCATAAGTTACATCAGAAAGTTTATTTATAATTTTATATGGTCCAGAGAAAGTAGGTTCTAATTTTCGAGTGTTAGGGTATTTAAATTCTTCCTAAATTACAGAGTCTTGTATTTTTAATGGGCATTCAACAAAATTTCGATCATAGAGTCTTTTACTTTTAAGGTGAAATTCATGAGTTCGCGCTTTCGCAATTTTGAGGGCTTTGTCTACTGATGTTGTATACATTTTAATTGCCTCACACAAAACCATTACCCCCCATTTTAAAAATCTGAATCAAAATTATCGTGAAAAGTATAACTATATTTAGCTGCTAACTTTAACCAGAAATTTTATCTAATAAAAATAGAAATTGTAAATATCATAGTTATACCTTAAATTGTGATCAACTTTTTAATTCTATTATTTTATAAATCATAAACGGATTCAAAAATTTTAATTATAGGTAATTCCTTACTTAAAACCACAAAATTTACAAAAAAAAATTAATCACATTTATCAGTCAAAATTCCAGCAACAGCCTTGCACAGTTGCATATTCTTACTGAATTTAAATAAATTATAAGAATCCGGGAACCAAAGCTCACTGTCACTAGAAATTCTAACAAATAAAGGAAAAAACATAAATGTTAATTTAATTTTCAGCTCAAATGTTTAGTTGTAGGAACATTATCATGAAAATACTGTATTCTGAGAATAGTTCTTGATAACAAACAATATCAATAAATTAGAAAATGTACCTTTTAAAAAATAACTTGAGCTTCTGAGTTCTTTTATACTTCATTATTATTACGAACTTATATTTAAACGTGCATAAAAATATCATAATACTCTTAATAAGTAACAGTAAATATCTTAAGAACATCATACTCCTCAATTAAATTTTTAAGAACAAACATGTTTTCACTCCAACAAGTAATAATAATAATAGTAATAATAATAATAAGACTCATAACTAGATAAAAAGATAAATAAATAAGGCTCACAGAAAAATAAACAAACAAATAAATAAACCTTACAAACAAAGAACTATCTACACAAATACAGTAAAAAGGATACACATAATAATTAAATACATCTAAAAATAACTCACGGATAAGGAGAAATTTTCAAGCTGATCCTAGGGGAGACAGGAATAACGAAAATTATGAAAGTAAGTAGTAATCTGCGTTCAGTTGTCTCTAAAAGTTTTTTTTTTTTTTTCTTGTCATTATGACCATGATTATCTTGAGTCATCAGTTACACATAAACAGCAAAAAGGTGGAATATCAGGCCTCAGGAATTCACGAGATATTTAGAAGAAATCTTTCAAACCACTCGGACAGAAAGCTGTTTAACATTAAAATCTCCTCTGTTACATTCACTCGAGGAATCAAAAGATAATGGCAATTCTTGCTTAATAACACTTTCAATCATGGCGGGAAAAATTTTCGGCGATTCATATTTTTGTCATCACTTCGTTTCAGTAGATTCATTAGATTCATTTACATAGCATTTTACTTCTTCAGTAGATTCATTTCAAAATCCGAAACAGGCACTAGCACAGGCATTACCTATCCTGTGCGACTTTTCGATTAGTTGTGACGATTTCAGGAGAGCTCGAATTATTTCCACTGGTTAAAAGAAACACACAGTCATGGCAAGCGAGGGAAAAAACAAAAATAATAAATAAATGTAGAAGATCCAATAATTAGTCATGGGCTGCTGTAAATTCATTTATTAAATTCGTGATAATGAGAAAGGAAAAGCTCCTTTTTGCAAAAATTCCATCATTATTTCAGCGAGCTGTCCTCATCGAAGAAGCAACCCAAGAAATCTTCAGAAGAATCTTCTCTTCATCTCGAGATTTCCCCCTTTTAAACTAAAAAGAAAGTTCTGGAACATTCTGTAATCTCTAACCATCATTATTTTATGTAAACAGAATTCTTGTCCAGCTACGAGATTATTTTAAACAGACGATAAATTTATTTAAAAAAAATATATTATTTAACCAATTTATAATTGACTCAGAATTTTAAATATCTTAGGCAGACGATTTTTATACATGATTAATTTTAAGAGAAAAAGAAAAGAAATGAATTTATTAATATGCAAATTATCGTTGACGGCGGAAAAATAAATAAATAGATAAAATAAAATAATGATATTTTTTAAAGGTATGGGTTTGGAATAAATTTAATAAGACTTTCTTAAAAAGGGTTGATAAAAACATAGAAGAAATCAGTTTTATTTGGAATATTAAGAAATAAAGTTTTAATTAAGAATATTTTTAATTTAGAGCCATCTTTTTAAATTTACGCATACTGGAATAATGTTTTTTAAGGAAAATTAAGAATTTATATCGTCTGCATACAGATTAACAGATTAGATTTAGAAACAAGATTTTAATTTAATAATTTGAAGTAAGTACGGAATATTATTATAAGAAAATTAAGATAGTATAAAGGTTAGTTTTGGCGAAAAAATTTTAAATTTGTAATATATATATATATAAATATATATATATATATACACTATATTGCCATTGATTATGGGGCACTTGCGATTTTAGACATTTTACTAAATATCTAAAAAAATACATGAGGAATCATCTCGAAACTCATGAGTGTATAAATATAATAGTATACGCCATACATCGCCGTGAATATTTTTTACCGAAACTCCATAGGGGACCGTCAACAAATTAAAAAAGAATGAATATCTTTTTAATAACCCTGTCAAAACTAATGTAGCAAAAGCGCTCAAACTCTAGATTAGGATTGAATGCCTTATTGTAATAAACTGTGTTTATTTTTATGCAAATAGCTTGCACACTCGCAGAGTAATTAAGGTTTTTATAAAAATGGCCCCAAATTTTTCCAAGTTTTTCCCTTATAATTTTCAGAGTTCTTAATATAAAAAAAATATTTTTTTCAGAATATATGACAAACAACATTGCACACAGTACCTCGTAATCAGAATTAAAAAATAATAAAAATTGTATGAAAAATGAGTAGGTTTACTAAATAATTTTTTACTGCGCATGCGCCAAAGATATCAAAATTTCATTTGCATATTATGTTAGCTAAATGTATAGAGCAACTTTTGTAAAAGTCTCAAAATTATAGCTTTAAAATTTTGAAAGTAATCGTCTATAGAAAAAGGACAAAATCCGTTGTTTCCAAAATGAAGCAAAAAAATGAGGGATTTTATCTTAAAGTAGTCGTAACATCCCGTATTGTGTATTCTATATTGACACTAATCAATGAATATAGGGTTACAACCCCTCTTGTTTTTGCTTCATTTTGAAAATAACGGATTTTCAACATATTCAATTGACGATTATTTTCAGAATTTTCAAGTTATGATTTTGTGACTTTCACAAAAGTTGCTCTATACATTTAGCTATCATAATATGCAAATGAAATTTTGATATCGTTGACGCATGCGCAGTAAAATATTATTTAGTAAACCAACTCATTTTGTATACAATTTTCATTATTTTTTAATTCTGATTACAGAGTACTATTTGCAATGTTGTTTGTCATATTTTCTGAAAAAAATATTATTTTATATTAAGAACTCTGAAAATTATAAGGAAAAAACTTGGAAAAAATTGGGACCATTTTTATAAAAACCTTAATTACTCTGCGAGTATGCATGCTATTTGCATAAAACTGAACACAGTGTATTATAATAAGGCATTCAATTATAATCTAGAGTTTGAGCGCTTTTGCTACATTAGTTTTGACAGGGTTATTCAAAAGATATTCATTCTTTTTTAATTTGTTGACGGTCCCCTATGGAGTTTCGGTAAAAAGTCTTCACGGAGATGTATGACGTATACTATTATATTTATACACTAATAGTTTCGAGATGATTCCTCATGTATTTTTCTAGATATTTAGTAAAATGTCTAAAATCGCAAGTGTCCAATAATCAATGGCAATATAGTGTATATATATATATATATATATATATATATAGAGAGAGAGAGAGAGAGAGAGAAGAACCGTTTGTTTGCACAATGGGAAAAAAGTAATATATAAACATTTAAAGATTCAAAATTATTATAAATGTAATTGCAAGCTGTAATTATAAATGTAATTGCTTTTGTGTTGAATTTTGCAAGATGTATTCGTACATATTTATACTTATAGAGATTATAGACATATATAGGTATGGTTTCTTTAAAATTATTCTTAAAGATAGGAATAACAGCAAAGCAATATTCGTCTTTTATATTAAAATAATAAAGAAAACATTTATACATACATACATACATTTATAGTTATATGTATGTATACAGGGTGGTTATTAATTAATGTCAGGTGTTTAGAGCCCTCTATCGAGTAAAGTATTGGACGAAACATAACCAAATTTGATCAGCATACATAATAGACCATGGGATTTTGAATTCTTAAAAAAAATTAAAATAAAATGTTTTAAAAATTGCCACTAGGGGCAATTTTAGCGTTGTTTATCGACTAAAATGCATTAATTTGCATAAAATCAGCTATGTATAGTAATCATGAGTATAAAAGAAAAGACTGGGAGAGTTCTCATCATTATCAACTCTCACCATACTTTGCTAGTCAAACTGTGTTATCAGCAGAACGAGAATTGCAATGATGCTCGTCCTGAATTTCACCGATTACAGAATTTGCCAAAAGAACCGATGAGCATAACAAATTTACAAAAGATGATTCATCGGTTTGAAACTATGCGGCAATAAAGCCTAGGACGCAAAGTGTTAGTTAATAACAAGTTGACGAAGATGTAACTGCTATTGTCGAATAAGAGATGAAAAATGTGCAGGTACCATCAGTACTCGGGCAGTATTCCAGCAGTATAAAATTGATCTGTACTGTATTTTTTACCATTTAATCACTCAACATTTACACTAATACACTTTTGGTGCGCCGAAATTTCTGATTTTATACAAATTAAATGCATTTTAGTCGCATTTTAGCTAAAATCGCCCCTAGTGGCGATTTTTTAAACTTTTTATTTTCTTAAGAATTCGAAATCGCATGGTCTACTATGTATGCTGATCAAATTTGGTTATGTTTCGTCTAATACTTTACTCGCTAGAGGGCTATAAACACCTGACGTTAATTAATAACCACCCTGTATATATTATAGTTGTATAAAATATTTAAGTACAATGCTGATGCATGCATCAATAGCAATATTTATTTCATTCGAGTTAGTATATGTGAATCCAAAAAGACTCGTATTCAGACGAATTCTTGTCAAAAAATCTATTCATCGGAATAAAGAATTTGTGTCTTTTTAAACATACTTTCTATGAAATAGAATTTTGTCCAATGGATGTGTAGCATAAAATCTTTTTGAATAAATATCAGATGAGGGTATGCAGCTTCAATAACGCATTTCTATTTTAAAGGTATTCAAAATAATGTTTCAGTTTAGTTGTATTGAAAAAATAATTTTGAAACCGTTAAAATAAATAATTTCTTTTGAAATCAGCTTAAAAAGCCAATAACGTTTTTTTCCAACAAAACTGTCTGTAAAACATTACTTTAAACTGTTTATTGAGTAAATTTATTTTAATATAAAACTTATATTTTTAACTATTGGTTAGTTATTAAAAGTCCTCAGAAATTGAAAAATCATTGCTTTATTATTCAAAGATTTTATTTATTATAGGAGAATGGTGAAAAGTTGTGGTAACAAAATGGTGTAAACATTATAAATGAAGCATAATTTAAATAATTAATAGCTCTTTTGCACAAAGCGTTAAATATAAAGAAAATATTATATCAAATTACTAACCAATAGAAAAAAGTTTTAAATAATCTTCGTGCGACATAAGACAACTAAATGAAATATAATCCCTTAAACCATTATTTTGCCTTTTTAAATATTAATTCGAAAAATTCTCGAAATAAAAAAAAAAAAATAAAATTGAGAATTCGCATAAAACAAAACGTCAAATATATAAATCTATCAAAACATCTGTAGGTTTCAAGTCACATTTTTTTATAATATTAATTTCATAATTCTTAAATCGTAGAATGTAAAAAATAATTAACATACAGGGATTATAATTTCACAGGATATTAATAAAAATTGAAATTGCAATTGAACATTAGCGAAAGATAATTCTGAATGTTTTTCATACAAAAACTTATCATACAAAAATCTTGCATTTCCGTATCTGGGAATCGCAAAACCAGTTTTAAAATATGTTGTCAAAAGGAAGTATTGTCGTTGAAAAATCAAAATTTGGTCTGTTTTTGATTTCCAAACAACCCCCTAAGCAAATTTTGTATGCCTTAGTTACAAGTGTAATTTATTTTTAATCGTTTAGAACAAGCAATTCTCTTGCATTATAATTATTTGCAAATTTAGCAAGGGGTGTTTACTTTTTGTACGATTCACAATAATTATAATACTTGTATATTATACAATTGTGAAAATCTGAGCAATACGCAAATTACTATAAATATCTTCACAACCATGTACGGTATAGAAGCATATTAATCGGTATCAAAATGAAGCTAATGGAATAAAATGTGATCAAGCAAGTGCCATAACTTTTGCATTTTAATTGCTATGTGTACAAATCAAGATTAATGATTTTCGGCTAAATACGAAGTAAGCTACTCCACATGTGGAGATATCTGCAATGGGTGTGGTTTTGAAAGGTATTACTTCTTAAGAAATTTGTGTATATATTTATATAATATTCCATTTATATGTCAGAAAAAAATATTTCAGTTCTTCTTAAGGAAGATATCACAAAATATATTTTATTTTTATATATTTATTTACCTATTTATTTACTTATTTATTTATTATTATTATTTTCAAAAAATAGAATTACATATTAAAGACACATGAAGGTCAAATATTCTTTTAGTTAACATTATTTCGAACATCATTTCATGCTTTCTCAATTAGAAATCTTAGGTAATATCATTATTCCATTATTTTCTTGAAACATTTATTATTATTTTTTTAATAATTATCAAAAAAGAAATAAATTTGAGCTACACTAATCCTATTATTACTAATCCAAAATTCCGGTTAATCCAAATGTATATACTGTAAAAAAAAAAGGGTCGATCTACTAAAAAAACTTTAGTAATCCTTGTAATTACTAAAAAATGTTTAGCAATCTCAGTCGGATACTAGAAAATCTGTAAGAATTACTAGAAAAAAGTTAGCAACGAATAGAGTTAATAGTTTTATATTTTTAATAGCTATTACTAAAACTCACTTGGCGTGGCCTCGATAGCATAGTGGTTATAGTAACGGACTCCAGGCTAAAAGGTCCCGGGTTCAATACTGGACAGCGCGAAGTACACCCCGAATGTATGTGGTGTAAGTGCTCTATAATAAAGGGGTTATGCATTTCCTGTTGGAGTTGGTCGCAATGTTTGGTGCTGCCATCTATTGCGTTTTTGCCGAAAATCTATCTCTTCAAAAGTCTGGATGCAGCTCGAAGAAATCTCCTGCCCTTCGGACGCACGTAATTGTTATTAAAAATAATTTTGGAGCTATTACTAAAATTTGCTTGGTGGCTCATACTAAAAAAATTTAAGTTAGTTATACAAAATATTCTTTTGTGCAGTTTACAAAAGAAATGCTTGTTTCACTTGCAAAAAAAAAAGTTTGTAATGGTTACTAAAAAATTCTGTGGAATACAAATTTACTAAAAAATTTTTAGTAACCTCTTGAATTTTTTTTTTACAGTGTATATATATATTTGAAAATTATACTTAAATAGATTAACTAAAACAAATAAAATATTGTACTTAAAAGAAGAATTTGCTTTTTCAGTCTTCATATTTTTGTACAAAATCAGCATCACCATATCATTTTATATGCCAGTCACGATAGAATTATTTTATAAAATACAAAATGTATTTACTTCAGGAGATTAAAAAAGGTTTTCTTTTTTACAGTCGAATATCGGATAAACTCAACAAATAAGAATTATTAAAAAGTATGTACCGGTCCCTCTTAAATCGAATAACTTTCATTTGTAAATATTATGAAATTTAAATTATTTTGCGACCATCTATGTAATAATTAAAACAATAATAACAGTAACAATTTGGACTTATTGATTACAGAATGAGTTATTTTGAATAAATCTTACACGAAAAGCTCAGTGCGATCTATTATCGCACTTACCTACTTCTTCTCTAAATAGCTGGAATAGAATAAACAAACACTTCCTAATGTAAAAGTTTAATATAGGTACACAGATAAAAAAATGAAAGTTTTCTTTATACACTGTAAAAAAAAAAAAAAAAAAAAAAAAAAAAAAAAAAAAAAAAAAATCAAGAGAAAAAAAAAAAAAAAAAAAAAATCAAGAGAGAAAAAAAAAAAAAAAAAAAAAAATCAAGAGGTTGCTAAATTTTTTTTAGTAAATTTGTATTCCACAGAGTTTTTAAGTAACCATTACAAACTTTTTTTTTTTTTTTTTTTTTGCAAGCGAAACAAGCATTTCTTTTGTAAAGTGAACAAAAGAATTTTTTGTATAACTAACTTAAATTTTTTTAGTATGAGCCATCAAGCAAATTTTAGTAATAGCTCCAAAATTATCTTTAATAACCATTACGTGGGCTCGAAGGGCAAGAGCTTCCTTCAAGCTGCATCCAGACTTCTGGAGCGGAAGATTTTCAGCAAAACCGCAAAAGATAGCAGCACTAAACATTGCTACTGCTCCGTCAGGATATTCATAATCCCTTTATTAACGAGTACTTACACTGCATACATTCCGGGCGTATTTGGCAGGGGCCAGTATCGAACCCTGGACCTTTCAGCCTGGAGTCCGTTACTATAACTACTATGCTATCAAGGCCACACCAAGTGAGTTTTAGTAAGAGCTATTAAAAATATAAAATTATTAACTCTATTTGTTGCTAACTTTTTCTAGTAATTCTTACAGATTTTCTTGTAACCGATTAAGATAAAAATTTTTTTTTAGTAATTACAAGGATCACTAAAGTTTTTTTAGTAGATCGACACTTTTTTTTACAGTGTAGACCTAAGTTTAAATGTCATTGTAAAAAAAAAAAAAAATTGTCCAATATCAGTTTGTATCCCAGTTAAGATAAAATTCTTTTCTAAAACAGTTTAACTTCGAAAATTAACTACTACGATGTTTTTTTCTTCTTCCCAATGGCGACATGGATAGTGGATACGTGACAAATATAAACTCGCAGTTGTGAACCATTTGAAATAAGTTGTAATGGAATTACATATTCTGAAATTCTATTGGAGTATTGTGAACTTTGTTTGTATTTATGTTGGCCAATTATCTATACTTATAATTTAGGCCATAAGTAAGGTACTCTCCGTGGGGGTCTTCTTAAGGGAACCTAGCTCCTATTTCCAAGAATAGAAGTAACCGAAAATCCAAGGTTCGATGATGCCACGGCAAACTCCGAACGGTTAGGTCGACGACCGCAATTGGACTCGAACTTCGCACCTGCCGTCTACCAGTTCCGGAGGCAGAATCTCTCGGCTACTGTTGGGGCGCAGTATTATGAACATGAGGAGTGATAGAACATAGAATACTACTTTTTTCCGAAAGTCGTGCCTGATTTATTAGAATGCCGGGCCTTAGGTTGCCGGATTAAAGGATCTTTAATGTGCTACTTACTTATCACTTACATTTCTTTCAGCACGCATCCTTCCTTTTCTATTTTTATTTTTATCAAATTTTTAGGTAATCTGTTTTTTTTTTTTTTTTTTTTTTTTTTTTTTTTTTTTTTTTTGTAATCTGATTGATTTGATTGCGTAAAATTAAATTTAAATATAAAATTTATTACAAAAAAAAGGTGAAAGAATATATGAATAGAAATTCGACAAAATATTAATATTTTTAACGAAGTTTATCATGAATTTTAATTAATATTTTTATAGACATTTGACATAAATGTTCAATAAAATGTTTTAAAATGGTCGAAAATGAAAATATTAAATGCTTTGTCAAAAAACTCGATCTGCGTTTAATAATATTAAGCCAAAAACCTTTTTAGGATCGATAAAATGAGATTTCTAAATTGATAAATGTCTTTCAGAAAAGATGCATTAACGGATATTGATATTAGACATTAAAATAGCTTGTAAAAATTGATTATATATCAAATACATATCTTGTTACAGTTTGGAAAAGTGGGAAATCCCACTGCATAGTATCTATCTAAAAAGTTTAAATTTGAATAAACTTAAAGGGTATTTTTATTTAAAATTTTAAAGTATTTGAAATATATAAATTTCTTCATAGATATTAATGGAATGTATAATAACGTTATAATTTAAGTATGCTTTCTAGACTGACGCACTTGAAATATTGGAACAATGTTTCATTTTAACTCACATAATTTTTTTAAACGTAATCGTAAATTTTATGTTAATGAAAATTAGTTTTTTAATTATTGAAGCCAGGTATGAAGGCCGTAGATTGATGCCATAGTATGTAACGTCCAGTATAATAATAATAATAATAATAATAATAATAATAATAATAATAATAATAATAATAATAATAATAATAATAATAACAATAATAATTAAAAAAATACATATATATATCCAGGTTAATATATAACATCCAGTGTAATTAAAATATTACACTGGTTACATATATTAATAGAGAGCGATGGTATAAATAATCAGTATACATAATGAATAAATTCCTCCTGAGAGCTTGAATGGGATGAACCATGTTGGAAATTCTTTTAGACCATGGTCTATTTTAATTTAATTTTTTTAAATAGAGCACGTGATTTTTGTTTTTTGTTGTTTATATCTCATTGTCGCGTGTCATTTGTACTGACCGTGAAATGTTTTGAAATTTAATTTTTATTTTTATTATGATTATGGATCTTATTAGACGGATCCCAAACATGTCAATGTCATTTATTTTTAATTATTATAACACCTTTCTTAAGTAAAATAAAATTTTTATTAAAATTTTTATATAAAAGGTGAAACTTTTAAAATCTTAATTTAAAAAATCTATTGGATTTAATAAAATTTTTATCATAGACTCTCTTTAAGTTTTAATAAAATGATTTTAACTTCTGAAGAAAACAAAAACCTCATTAAGAAAAAAAATGACGTGTAGAATGGAGAAAAAGAATAACACACACCCCTCCTTTATGTTCTTTTAATAATCACAAGGAACTGCAAATGGCTAATTTTAGCAGAAAGAGCCAAACTTGCAGAACCTGAAAATACTGACTGATTGACGTGACTTCTTTTTGTACAGATAGCAATATTGATGCTCGGTAAAACGTTCCACACCCCCACCCCTTCGTTTCCGCTGAAGTGTAAGAGAAATTGAAATTATGCAGCTCTTGTCCCGTTTTTCTACTGACGATTTATGACTCTTTTCGGGAATACAGCTGCATTGCGTATCCCATCTACATTAACCCAACCAACCAAACCAAAGTGATTTTCCCATGGTGCCAAAATGTAGCATGGCCGCATGGATTGCACGGATGTCTGTTATGAAACCATTACGTCGCTCATGCTCATAAAAGTTTAAAGAGACCTGTGTTAAGAACATTATATTACTCTCCACGAATTTGATTTGACAATACTTATGTCGGTTACAAAGAAAGAGTTGCCTTTTCTTTCTTAAAAATCAAGTCTACAATAATTTCCGTCATTTGAAGAAATGATTATAATAAGACGAAAACGAATAATCTTGGTTAAAAACAAATTAACAAGATCATAATAATGGTTGGCTATAAAATTTCTGTCGGATTTGCTTTTTGTTGGAATCTTTGTGGATTTTAGTACCTGCAAAAGTCACACCTCTCCAACGTGTTGCATGTCACTTATTACTACTGAAACGATAAGGTTTTCTCGATGGGCAAAGAAAGAATTTATTTGAATTTTATTCTTCAAACTTTTACAAACAGCTGGCTTGTAACATCAGGTAACATAGGTACATCATTGCCTATAATTGATTTAAAGGAATTGAATGCTACATGTAACCCATTGATCCGGAAATCCTGAATGAAATTAAGAGATATCTGCACGATATTGCCGTTTTCGTCCATCGTTCGTAAATCGGGATCTGGGACAAATATGCCATTATTGGTATAAAGCGATAATAAGCAGGTTCCTGAAACTGTTAAAAGTTTAATTTTCTGAGATTGTAAATTCCATTGGAAACCACAAGACATAAGGGACATAAAGATGTTTTAAATGCCTCATGATATCCAGAACCTTGAAAAGTCTAAAAAGTGGTGAAAAAGTTCATTCAAACAAATGCAAAATTTTCCCGTACAGAAAAAATTCTCCTTTCATTGCAAGTGAATGACAGACAACACGTTCAAAATCGAAACTTTTCCATATATAACACACATTGTTCTGCAGCAATTTCTTTTCGAGTCACAGGCAAAATTCTATAATCAAGAGACACCGATTATGAAAGACTGTAATTTTTATAAGGTTCTCCTAGGCGAATTTTGATGCGACTTAAATTTTTAATTCTAAAAGGATTGTACATGTTGTTTTATTGTTATTTTACAAATGTTACTGTAAATGATTTATTAAAGAGTTATTCCTTTTAAGTGTAAAATTTCTCTATCACATTAGAGGATATTAAATGCAAAGGCGTTCGAATTGTTCTACGCAGTTCAGAAGAATTCCAGATTAATTTTTTAAGATCCGTATTACTCTGATACTCAAAGTCAATTTCACCGATATATTTCGCTTTATACAATGTTCTCATTGTGAAAAAAACCACCGCATTCGGAGAATGCTGCTAGTTTAAATGTATAATTTGCTTAGGTACCAAAGAGACATAACAATCAATGTGGGATAGAGATATATGCCAAAGAATGTATTCATATTTCACTGCATTCATATTTAATAAAGAATTAAATGCAATTATAAAGAAATCATTACCCTATAATTTATCTTTAACTATTACTGAAAATAATTTGGAATCATCAAGAAAAGGGAGACTTTTAAGCAATTATACACATTTATATCGAGATAAAATGTATCTACGTCATAAAAAGAAAAAATAACTTCCAATTAATTTCTCCTCGAAAATTTAATGATTTAAATAAAAGAAAAGAAAAAAGTAAATGATAAACAATGTTTTTTATCACAAATACTTTTTCCTTTTAATTATTTACTCCTTTAAATTACGTAATTCAATTAAAATGTAATTTTAAGAAGTAAACATATCTTTAATTTATTTAAATAATTTTAATAAGGCAGAGTGATTTTCATTAATTTAAAGCTGACAGGCTTATGTAATCGAAATTTTTGATCAGAAAAAAATACTTCGATTCTGAAAGAGATTTATTTTACTTGTATATTGAAATTTAATTATTAAGACATAAAATAAAAAAAATAATCTTTGTTATCTACAATTTTGAGATGAAAATTAATTAAATTTACCGTGTGTATGAAAACATAATCTTCAGTCAGTTGATGGAATTTTATTATTTAACAATAGACTTTTGATAATTATAAAAAAAGAAAAAGAAATAATTTAAAAATAGATAAAACATATAAATACATATATATTCCTACCTAGAAAATGTTAAGTATATAATAATTATTTTATTTATTACAATTTTAATATCTGAATTTCTTATTTACGTAAAGTGGTGTTAAAACCGTTGAATCATTTCATTCTTCTTTTTTTATTAAATTGTTTCTGAGGACAAGAGATCACTTACGATTGAGTACCTTTTATTTTCAATTTTGATTATTTTCCTGTATAATTTTGGGGAAAGTTTTTCATATCGCGGTTAACTAAAGAATGTTGTAATTTATTAAAATTTCAAATGCAAAACACAAAAATTTAGTAAATTGTTTGAGGAATAAAATTTGAAACTAGTCGGATGTGTAATCCCAAAACCTTCTGCTATCTCATGCTTGTTATTGTTTCAAAATTCGCTACCATTCTGAAGAAAAACAATGATAATCTACGTTCTAAGTGAGGATTATAAAGGCATGAAATTTAGTGAAGATATGATCGCAGACATACAGATACACACAGACAGTCACACGCAGACTGGCATTTTGTAAAAACATGTTTGATTTGATATCTCTTACCCTTAAAACATGTAAATCCGTCGAAAACTGGAATTCGAAAAATTTCATGAACTCAATAATTTTTTAATGTAAAGACAGAGGAAAGTTAAAATGAATTTTAGATACTCTTTGTATTAAATACCACGCAATCAAAATAAATATTACTAACTTATTCTAAAGAAAATTCAACCCCCATAACAAATATTAATAAAAAAAATTCAAAAACCAATAATCATTTAAGCATTTTCAATTTAAAAATAGCGAAAAATACACTGAAAAACATTCGAGGCATGATTTCTATGCAAAAACAAGTTTTACTTTGAAAAATTGTTTTATTTTAAATTATCTTCCACTTTGCATTTTAAAAAAGTAAATGTTATCCTCTAAAATATACCTATGCACTTTTGCAAAGTGCTCATATAATTTGTTTTCAAAATGCTGTTAAAATAATGTATCAATCTTTTATTGACATGTATTTGTTCAGAAATAAATTCTAAAATACACAGCTCAAAACAATTAAAGGATATTGCAGTTTTAGGTGGATTTTGTATCTGGGAAACTTTTTAGCTGATTGATACATGGTCGACAGACAAATTAGGTTATATGAGAATAAATTACGCATGTTTCGCAGAAAAAATGCATTTTATTGCGCATTTGTGTACAAAAGGAAAAAAAACACAATTTGTGCATATGAGAAAAAAAGAATAAGAAAAGTTTTTTTCTTCAAAGAAAATCATTTTCAGTAGGGGGTATGGTTTCTACGGGCGGCCAGCAACGTTGAACACCTTTGAGGCATGGACTCAATGAGGCTATTAATGACGAGTTGGGGTATTCTGCCCCACTCTTCCAGAAGAGCTCTTTCCAGTTCTTGGAGAGTTTGTGGGGGTTGTTGGCGGCCAGAAACTCGTCTTCCCAGAGCGTCCCAAACGTGCTCGATTGGATTCAGGTCTGGAGAACACGCTAGCCATTCCATTCGAACGATTCCTTCCTCGAAAAGGAAATCCTCCACCAGGTTTGCACGATGTGGCCTGCAGTTTTCGGCCATTAAAATGAAGATATCTCCGATTGCTGCAGCGTAAGGAACTACAATAGGTCTGAGGATCTCATCCCTATATCGGCGACCAGTCAGAGCTCCATCTCGAATGATGTAGAGGTCCACTTTCGAGCACGAACGCAGGATTATTCCTACTGCCACGGTCTCTCCAGATGAAAATACGCCTATTATCCGGATTCACAGAAAACGGGACTCATCATAAAACAGAATATTGCTCCATTCATTTCTCCTCCAGTTGACATGCTCGGCTGCCCACTCCCGGCGGTCGCGACGATGCCTTGATGTTAATCTAACACATACCATCGGTCGGCGAGCATACAGACCTACAGCATGGAGCCGATTCGGACAGTCTGAGTTCAAATCGTGGTCGCTGTAGCCGAGCGAAGGTGTTGTTGGAGAAGAGTAGCGTTCATATTTCGGTGTCTCCGAACTGTTAACGCTAAATACAGATTTTCATTGGGCGTTTTTGCCCGTCTACGAGCTTGCCCTGGTCTTCGGCCAGCACATCTACTTTCCAAAAAACGGTTCCAGATCCTCGAAATGACACTTTGTGACATTCCAAGGGCTTGCGCTACTTCGGCTTGAGTTTGGCCTCCTTCTAACCTACCAAGAATTCTCCAAGCTTCTGAATCTGTCAAATAACTTCGCTGAGACATCGTACTCATCGAAACAAAGCAATCACTGAATGCCGATCATCCTTGTCTTCATTCTCTTTTATCAAGTTGAAAGTGAAATTTCATTCGCTGCCGCTGATGCGACGTTTTTGACGCCGAACTCAAAATTTGCATACTCCACAGTTTGAAAACCAGAAAAATTTCCATTTGTGATTCTCTTCTTCTATTTTCGGCAAAAAAATTTCGTTTATATCTTTATTTTATATAAAACTTCAAACATCCTTTAATTGTTTTGAGCAGTGTATATGTCGAATAGTTTTACAAAAAAAAAATATTTCTATAAAGTTATTTAAACTTCTATAGAGTGATATATACAATTATACAAAGCTAGATAGAAAAAAAAACTGCAAAGTCAGGATATTTTTATGGTAAAAAAATAACTAATCAAGTAAGAAAAATCATGCATTAAGCATATATTATGAAACACTTTCCAACACTACCAGATATCTTTAACTAAACTCCGTTATCCATGGAAATAATTTATTACAGCCCATAACCAAACATGTATTCCAATACAGAAATACAGAAATCACTCACTCGTGGACTATAAACCACGACGTATAGGAACAGTTATACCACGAGGGGAAAAAGTGTATGCCCGGCACCGCAGACAGGGTGGCACACATATATTTTGACATAAAGGAATACAAATAGAAGAATACAAACAACAAATGCTGCCTTAATAATTGAAGGCAGTGCGCACATATATACATTAAAGCAAAATAAATAAAAATTAAAAAAAAAAGAAATGTACACAAGTTAATACAATGTAAAAAAAGAAAAAAATGGTTTAGCTAAAGACTTATAAATTATCGAAAAGTTTTTTTAGAATATCATAGCCTTTAACCACTTCTGTCAACGATGCATGGAAATCGACAAACAGTTTCATTCTAACTCCATGTTACATTAATTTTAAAAGGAAAATGAAGAATATGTCCTACTCCGCAGCTTGGAACACATCACGACTCAAAGTACATTCGAAAACAAGCTGATTCTTGGCGGCGATTTGTTTAGCAGTTAAGAGGGCAGCGAATTCTGATCTTTTCCCCGCGCGTTCTGGAGTTTTATTCTCGTTATAATACACTTTTGTTTGAGCTAAGTTTGACGTAAGCATGGAACATCCAATTGAAGGAATCAGATGGCGTAGCTAGAAAGTTTCCAAACATTTCATTGGTTAGTAGGAGTGGCGACACAACAGAAGTCTTTTTAATCCGGCGGGGGTAAGTAAACCCAAAAGAAGTGCATTACCCTTAAGATCCAAGTCCTTATGGGATTACGCAAACGATTTATAATAAAATATTTAAAATAAAGCTTCCGACAAATGTTTTTTTTCTAAAAAGGAGAAATGTAAATAAGTTGTTATAATATACTATATAATGTTATTTTTTAAAAAAAAGTATATTTTAAAGTTATTCTAAAACGAAATCGCACGGAATCGGTTCTGGCGGTATTATTTAAAATATGCGATATTGGGAACAATGTTGATACGAAAACACTGTTTTCTGAAACTTTTATAATTATTTTGAGCAAAAATTTGTACACTAGATTACTGATACTACAATACTTTGAAAAATAATACGTTGAATCAAAGAATGGTATATTTTCCTTATTACTAACTTGAATCTTCTCTGAAAGAATGTAATTATATGTTCCTTTATTAATTCACCCGATCAAACATGTGCGAAGAAGGAATTGCGTATATTTAAGTAAGCGCAATTCAAATTCATATGCTTTTATGCATTTTTTATAATGAAAAGTTTTGAAAAATTTTTAATCTTCATAAAACTTAAAAAGAATCAGATGTTTCAGAAAAACATTTGAACGATTAAAATGTTTAATTATTCAGTCCTTTAATTTTTTTTAAGTTTTTTTAAAAAAAAGCCATTAAAAATATTCAAATGCTGAAAGAATGTTATTCATATTATTGCTGTAATTACGATATTTAGCGTATCATGTTTTAAATCATTTTTTAAAAATATCTTCTTCTCTATACAATTAGGTATTTTAATATATATTTTAAGGTCTCGTACTAAAATAATTAGACTTTAAAGACGTCTCTCTGTCTGCACAATGGACTTTGTTTAGTTATAAGTTGGAACATACATTAAAAACTAATTAATTGGTAAGAAATTTTTTATTATTTTGTTGTTGATTGTACTATTTTACGTTTAGAATTCTTCTTGTATT
Source organism: Maratus speculifer (assembly GCA_964019185.1). Taxonomy (NCBI): domain Eukaryota; kingdom Metazoa; phylum Arthropoda; class Arachnida; order Araneae; family Salticidae; genus Maratus; species Maratus speculifer. Next base: position 42,965,674 of record OZ025297.1, on the reverse strand, counting down.
TTGAACATAATTTTCATGACCACTTCAAAAATTATTCCGATTATCGACAGCTGCGATTAAATATAGATGATATTGTAAATAACAAAACTTAAAGTTAAATGTCATGTACTATTTAGTGTAGCTTCAAATTTCCCTATCTTATATCGAATTTGTCTTGTGTAGGATCGCAACGGTAGAAAACTTTTTTCGTTTTAAATTGGGTTGAATGATCGTCTCAGTTCATTCGGTCTCATCGCCTCAGTGTCGGTTACCGTTACGTTTCCCTCTTAAAGGGTTCAGTAATGCTATTTTTAAATGACTTCATCAATATTGTTTCACATGGCAAAATTTTCTGTGTCAAAATTTAGCATGTTCGTTAAGTACACTATATATATATATATATATATACATACATATCATTTCGAAATACTATCAGGTAACCAAGAAAGTTCGTGCGGTTTTCATCAGACATAAAAAACGACCCACAAAAATCACAAACACTTATTTTATTCTTTTAAATAATCGCGATTGACTTCAGTTACGTGTTCCCAACGAGACACAAGCTTATAAATACCCGTTTTGAAAAAATCTTTTGTTTTAGAGTCCAAAAACTGGGTTATAGTTTTTGTGACATCATCTTGGGTTTGGAACTACTGTTCCCAACGGTGATTATCCATGGCCAAAAACAAGTAATAGCCCGATGGGGAGATGTCCGGGGAATAAGGTGGGTGAGGCAAAACTTCCCAGCCCAATGTTTTTATCACGTCCCTGGTCGCTTTGGTCGTATGAGGTCTTGCGTTATCGTGGAGGAGAAGAACTCCTCTCCTGTTGATCAGCGCTGGCTGCTTTTCGAGCAAAGCAGCTGAAAGCCTTTTCAACTGCGACAAGTAGACTTCGGCTGTGATTGTTTTCCCGCTTTCTAAGAATTCATAGTGAACTATACCAGCGCTAGTTCACCAAATACAGAGCATTATCTTTTTTTGATGGATGTCCGGTTTAACAACCAATGAGACGGAACCAGAAGTCGACCAATGATGTTTTCTCTCTCGGTTATCATACATTACCCATTTCTCGTCACATGCCAATATCTGATCCAGGAAATAGGCTTTGTTTTGGCGCGACAGCAATGATAAGCAGATGTTCAATCGTTGGGGCTTGTTTTCCTCGGATAGGACATGAGAAACCCACTTATGAAGTTTCCACGACATCCCAAGGCTACGAAGATGCGATCGGATGGTTTTGTCAGATACTCCAAACCTTTGCGCAAGCTCCTGGCATGTTAGATCAGGATTCTGTTTGATTTTCTCTTTCAGCTGGACTTGATCTAAGATGGATGGACGACCAACACGGGGCTTATCTTCGAGGCTCTCGTCTCCGCACGAAAATCTGCTGAACCACATTTGAATGGTCCGTTCACTCACTGAAGTCTCTCCAAACATGGAGCATATTCTTCTAGCGGCCTTTGCAGCTTTGTTTCCTAATTTGAACTCGTAGAGCAAAATAGGCCTCAAAATCTCCTTTGTCAACGACATCTTTTGTCAAGGATTGTACTTCCTACAAAACTGATAGCGAAACGTGAGATACGTTAAACAACTCTCTACTGATTGCAATTTAAAGGCAATGTACAGAAATGACGTCATCAAAATCAGTATGACCACGCCTACGCAACAAAAGTATCTGTTCTCAAAAACCGCACGAACTTTCTTGGTTACCTGATAGTAATGAAGATTTATACATATGCATTAAAATACTGTTGTATGCCTTAAAATATGAATTTGAAGCATGCTCTGATGGATTCTGATTTATTTTGAAATATCATTTCTTATACATAAAAATCGATCCATACGTATACTCTTATGCGAATGAAAATATAAAGCAGTCAAAAACCTGCGAAGTTCAAAAACAAATTTTTTTTGGTTTAAATATACCGGCGTTTTTCTTTTATTTATTCATGTATTTATTGTTGCTTTCAGAAATATAAATTAAGAATATTTAATAAGTTAATAATTAAGTACAAATGTGAAACTTCCCAGCAAATACAGATCTATCGGTAAACAACTGGTCCACAGCCGCTTTGCTGTTACCAACGTTTTCGGCACGATACTGCCTGCCGTATCGGTTCCATTCCTTTTTCGAAACGCCGGCCTGGTGAGTGTCACCCGACAGGTAGGGATTTTATGGGACAATAAGTGAAAGGAATTTCGTTAATTGAAGTGTTTTTCGTTGATAGGAATTAATTGGAATTTTGATGTGTTTGTATTTTTTTTTATTTGTGTGTTATTAATTAGCGTATTACTATTATTATTATTATTGTAATTATTATTAATATTATCATTATTATTATTATTTTGCAATTGTTTTATGCTGGTCCATTGAAAAATTTATTTAATATTTGAATGAATGAAATAAATATCTTAGCGAATTAGTTAAAGAAAACGAAATAGTTTTTCGTATAAATTTAAGAATCATTATGTACTTAATAAAGTGAATTATTTTTAGAGTTTTTGTATTTGTTAATAAAACTTTCTATCATAATTTATAATGTAATTACATTGAATTGTATTCATTTATTAATTATGTATTTTTAAGATGAAAATATTTTTTACAAATAATAAGTTGATAATTAATAATTTTTTATTTTAATAAGAATTCATTTTATGTCATTTGTTATTTATCAATATTTTTAAATTTAAAAATTAACAAAAATATTAATTTATATCTATATATTTTTTTTCTTTCGGTAGATAAATTTTACAAAGGGGATACGTCTCAAATTTTCTGTAAATTTAAAATTACTTTAATATTTAATAAAATCTGTGAATTTAGAAATTTTCTGTTAATGCAGTTTTTTATGAATTACAATGCAATTAAATGCGTTAGATTACGAAAAATATATTTGTAACATTAAAAAAAAACAAATTTCAATAAGAAAATAATTTGATAATTAATTACTTTTAATTAGAATAAAACAATATTGTAAGTCATTTAATGATTTACTGTAGAATATTTTTTTCGTGATTTTTTTTCATTATTATTATTATTTATAACTTGTAAAATAGTTTTAAAGAATTTTTAGTACGTTGTTTTTTTTAAATAAAAAAAAAACAGTTATTTGTTTCAAAATTAATATAATTAGAAAATAAGTTACATTAACTTATGAAGAATTTTATTATTATTATTATTGTTATTAATTACGATAAAGTTTATAAGGAATAATACTTTTAATAAGCGATAAAAATAAATGTTTTTCGGTGATACAAATAACTATAAGTTTTTAATGAATTAAAATGAATAAATAAATAAACATTGACTATTTCTGACAATTTTTCTGTTTATGATTATTAGAATTTTACATGAAATACATCAAATTGGTTCTATTGCCAAAATTAAATAAAATTTAGAAAAAAAAATAAATGCCGGTTAAAGTTAGAAATTTCGACTTCGGACCGATGATGTTGGCAAATCTAATTGGGCCAATATCGAAATCACATATCGGTCCTGCATCACGTACCACTATAGGTCGTTTGCCGATATATAACCATAAAAGGACGGATTACGATAACCGTCAGCTGAAAAATCAGATTCTTAAGTTTCAATCGCCGACATGCTGCCAAAACTTCACCGAAACTACTGCACTGTTAAAAATTTTGCAGCACTCTGTCCAGTCTTTTGACCATTTTTTGAAAAAAAAAACAGTGATATAACCGTAATTTAACTGTATTCTGTCTTTAAAATGGGCAATCATATGTTCAGAGTAGCAAAAAATGACAGTTGTTTACCGTTTTCAATAAAAACGGCCAAATGATTGGACAGAATGCTGCAAAATTTTAACAGTGTGTGTACATGCCGACACATACCCGAAACTGCCGGCTGTGGTCCGATCGAGTGCCGAAGGTATGTGTTTGCTGTGTTCTTTAAAAAACAATTTTTCTTTAATCGCTAAATCGTGGATTTTTCATTAATTTCTCAGATAGATTTGAAGGTTAAATTTAAAATTAAGTTAAAACACGTTACAGCGTGTTAATCCGGTGTAGTCTCTGTTATAAAAAAATGCTGCTTTAATTTACGTAGATATAAAATACAAGCAAATGAAATTATTAATTAATATTCATAATTGTTTTATATTTCTTTTTTTAGGTTGAAATAACAGAAAAGGAAGAATAAAACATTTATTAAAACATATTTTTTTCTTAAATGATGTACCAAAGTATATGTCTCTATTAAATAATAAAAATTAGGAAGCGCTGTTACAGCGATTTTTAACATCGATTTTCCATATTCTATCAGCAAAAAGTATATGCATGTGTGCATAGTATTGAACCAAAGTTTTTGTGAAAGTGTTTGGCTATAGCTAGTTGATCCTCCCCGAATTTGAAATAAATCCGCCGGTAGGGGGCGCTGCAATAGCGATTTTTATGCAAGTTTCAATATTGTACCATCGAAATGTGTATGAAGTTATGCATAAACATGAACCAAATTTTTGTGTAAGTGTTTGGATATTGCTAGTTGGTTCTTTATGAATTTGAAAAAAAAAATCCACCCTAAAAGAGCGCTGCAATAGTTATTTTTGTGTCATTTTGAATATTGTATCACCGATATATATGTGAAGATCCAAATATGTGTGACAACCAAACTTTTGTGTTAATGTTTGGCTGCAGTCAGCAAGTTCTTCTTCAGTTTGAAAAATGTCCCAACGTTTCCGAGTCCCTTTAAAAGGTTTTATTGTTGCAATCATGCTTCCGTTTGATATATGTTTGGCAAGTGTTTAGTTGTAAATCCTTAAATGAAGTTTTGTTTAAATTCATATTGAAATCTACTTGTTACATTTACAAGAGTATTTAAAATAAAATATCCAAAGTACTTTATTTATCTATTCATCTTAACTACAGTACTATTTTAAAAACGAAATTAATTTTCACAATTGAAATTATCTTTTTTTTCTAGAATGAATATTACTTACTTTAAACTTATTTAGTGAAATGGTCTTTTATGAAACACGAATTTAGCATATTTTCTATAATTTATTTATTACATTAAGTCCACTGCTGCTTTTATAGCGCAATTTCTCTAAACTCTAAATGGCGATAGAATATTTTATTCTTGAGTCGTTAAAAAAGGGATATATAATGAGTAAAACGTTTTTGGATTTACATCTTATTGAAGATAAAATATAATATAATAGTTTTATGAATATATATTATCTGAACTTTATGAGCTAATTTTATAGAAAAATAATTATTTGCAGTTACATTTGACAATTTCAATAACAAACTTTGACGTTTGGTTAAAAAAAATTCACCTGCAATAATCGTTAATGTTTATTAAAAAAACGAAAGCTAAATTGAAGATAAAAGTAATAAAAGAACATGTAACAGTATAACGATAGATAACCTTTATGTTGTTTAAATTGTCTTTTATCACTTTTAGCATGTTTATAACTTTAGTTTAATGATAATAATTTATTTTTCAAGAATAATTTTATAATGTAAATTAAAATTTATTAGTCACATGATTTCAAAAATATACAACAACATTTTATAATAAAGTGATACTAATATTTTGAAATTTTGCTGTATTGTTTAATATTTCATTCCATAAGTCTTAGTTAAAAATTAGTACTTTATCTTTGAAAAACACCACTGTATGCTAGCATGCATTAAAAATAATAATTATTACTGGTGTTGATACATTTTAGATATTAAATGTTTACATGTATTTTATTAAAGTCAGAAAAATTCTCATATATAAAATTCATACTATAAAAACATTATAAGTGCAGACGTACTTTAAGCCTTAAATTTTTATTTAAATGTTCTCATTTTTCTTAATCTAGGCAAAAATTAAGTTTTCGTTATAATATCTTAAGCCTTTCGGATCTGGTATACTATTAATGGTAAATGGCTTTTTATCGAGTAATATTTATTCTCAACAGTATTTTGTTTACTGTCTACGCATAAATATGATAGCGTATGTCTATGTATTTCTTATTATGAATTCATTTATATTTTGACACTTAGTAATATTAATAATAGTAAAAATTTAATAATTATCTTTGTACCAATGACGATTCCTTTACTGTATACATACGTTTGACTCTTTAAATTTAAAATACAGGTTACTTTTCTGAACGAATCATGTATTATAAATAGCAAGAAAAAAAAAAGAGATTTGTGTTATCTGTTGTAAAACAGTTTCCACACGTTTCCAAAATCTCTTAGCCTATTATTAATATAAACATGAATTGAATGGTACACAAAATAAGTACAGTAAAAACCCTATAATTCGGATTAATTGGGACCAGACCCAATCCGGATTATCGAAAATCCGGATTACCCGGAGAATGAGAAAAAATCAAATAAAATAAAACATACTTACAGAAAATCACCTTTATGTTAAACTTATTGAATATTAAAAATTTGAACATTAAAAAATTAAAAGTTTTTTATTCAGAATACGACGATAAAGAAAGTTAATGATGGGGAAATTAGCCAATCGCTTCTTAAATTTGAAAAAAAAGAAAAAACTGACCAAACCGATCTGGATTATCCGGAGATCCGGATTAGTGGGGTCCGAATTTTCGGGGTTCTACTGTACATTCATTCTACTTCAGACAATAAAATAATCCTTAAACAACAGTAAATTTATTTAGATAGCTACGATTACCATTTTTAAAGCAAAACTAATTTTGTTCTCAAAATGAAAAAAGAAAAAAAAAAGAACCCGAAAAGGTTACACGAGGAGAACAACATCAAGTCAGCATTCAAATAAGAAAATCTAAACAAACAAAAATAGTAAAACTTTTATTTTTTTATTCACATTCCTTAAAATAAACTTGCATCAATAACAATTTTCCTATTATACTGTTAGAATTGATGAAAAAGGTTGTTATTATTAAGTCGACTTTCTTGTCGAAAAATAAATTGATTGAAATAAAAAGTTTATGCTATTTTAAACATACTTTCTATAAAATAAGATTTTGTCCAAAGGGATTGTAGCATCAAATCTTCTTTATCTCTGAATAAATATCCAAAGAGACTATACCGCTTCACTGTCACGTTTCAGTTTTAAAAGGTATTCAAAAATGACATTTCAGTTCAGTTATATTTGAATAAGAATTTGGAAACCTTTCAAATACAGAATTTCTTTTGAAATGAGCTTTGTAAGAAGATGACGTTCCCTTTTCAATAAAATTTATATATAATTCAGTAAAATATTTACATTAAACATATTTATTTAGTAATTTTATTTTATTACGGAATTTACATTTTTAACAACTGTTTTCTTGAAGAACTTCCTTTAACCCTCCAAGCGTCTTGCAAATGGGTAAAATTGTAATGTTGTTTTCACTGCATTTTGTTTTAAATGCTAATAAAATATAATTCTTTCAATATTACATAAAAATCTTATTTAGGAATATAAATGTAATCCTTGAGAGTCCTAATCATTCTTCAATGCTTTGAAAATTCATTAAATTTATAGAATTATAATATCTTAAGCATTGCTTATATTGCAGTGAAACCTGGAGCTTAGTGTACGGAATTTTACGGGCCAAACGCTTAGAGGGTTAAAATCGAAAAATATTTATTTAATAATCGAAAATTTAACTTTTCAGAGGACACTAGAAAAAATAGTGCAAACGATATTTTTTTAAGAAGAGGTCTACTTAATTGTGCAGGAGACTCTTAAAAAAGAAATAAGAAAGAAAAAATGTAGCATAACAATTACAGCAACCCAGTGTTCGAAAAGTTCTACCACTAAATTTTAAGAATATTTTCAAAGTGTTTCACAGCAGAAAAATATCGTATAATCTGCGAATGAAGGTGGGGATTACGAATGTTCTGGTTTAAAAATTAAATGTAAATGTTCTTACCTTTAATAGTGCTGCCAGTGTCCTCGAAAATTCCAAAGATTTTGCAAACTTTGGCAACCATTCAAAAAACGATTATTTTTATTTAACCGTACGAAAAAAATCAAAATCATTATAAGTAAAATATCGATAAAAAATTACCTCTGTTTTTAAAGACAATCTATTTTCTGACCAATCAGAATGCTCCATAGGCTTTTATGTTGCATTCTCATTTGTCAAAAAGTTGATAGTCTTTAAAATCACAGTTAATGTTTCGCAATATTTTTAACAGTGTGCTAATTCTTAAATACAAAAGGAAACAAATTTTTAATCACATGTAACCCTTCCCACAATGATACAAATTAATTCAATTATTCGGTTACATTCATATTTAGAATATATATATATGTATAAAAAAATGCGGCCATCCACTGTCAAAAACAAAATATTTGGTTTTTTCTCATTGAGTTAATAAAATCAGTAAAAACATCATTTTTATGATGGTCAAATCACGGCCTACGTAGTAAGAATTCGCCATGAATTAAACACTAATACTCCTGTACTAATAAAATGCGGAAACCAGAAGGATTCAAATATGTCTCACATATATCAATTTTCGACCGAAAACGTCAGCCATTTTCCAAGTGGTTAAAAGCCTTTTCTATTTTCTCACAATTTAAAATCAAGCCTTCTCTTCCATACTTGCCAGGATCCTCCATTGGCATTATCTGATATCAGATTATTGTAAAATTCTTTTTTCAATCAAGTACGATCAGTTTCATTATTGAAACCACCAAAATGTTTCATATGCAGAAATCGTCTTTAGGTCTTAGAAGGATATCTGAAGAGGATTTACGAAATCCAAGCTGTTTAAATATGAAATATAAAATAAATTTATATCAATAGATATTTCTAGTAACAAGTTTTCAAAATGGCCGTCACCACATGGTTGGAACAAAGAAATTGAATCAAAACACAAAGTTTAATGTTTCTATGCAAGAATAAAACATGCTGTCTTCGAAATGACATCTTTTCGTTCCGAGTGGGTTGCAAGGTACAATACACGAAAAAATTATAAACTAGTGGCCTTCGTCGCTTTGTTGTCACTAAAAGAACCTTGCAATATTCGAAATATTTTAAATCAATTTACTTCATCGGCGTCGTTGATAAAAAGGCAACAAAAAAGGAATATATTCGATTCCACAGGAAATCTATGGGAATTTTGCGAAATACCGGGAACAGCATAAAGTTGGTGTCGCTTTTTTGCGAAATACCGGGAACAACATAAAGTTGGTGTCGCATTTTGCGAAATACCGGGAACAACATAAAGTTGGTGCCGCATTTGCCGAGTAATATTGGTCACTAGATTCGGCAAAATATATCGCCAAGTTTGCGGTAAACCTGACGACATATGGCAACAGAGCAGATAACACCCCCCCCCCTCCACACACACACATTAGATGGTAACCCCCAGTGCGGTTTCAGGATTTCTACGATTCCACTGATCCATTTCAAAATCATTTGACCTATTTCTAAATCTGTGGTTTTTATATATAGAAGGAAAGGCCTGAAAATTTAAATTTAAATGCAATTTCTCAATGTAAAAAAAATATCCGTAGAATTCGAAAAAATAAATAAAAAAATGAATAGAAAAATCACTAAATATTATAAAATCGTAAAGATAAAAAGGGAAAACATTGTAATCGGAAACATTTATTAAGTAAATAAAAAATAACGCTAAATGGAAAGCCTCAAAAACCGCTAAAAACTGCATTAAAATCGTTGAAAGTTTGCAGAATACAAAAATTCGTTTAATAGGCTAAAATTTTGACATAAAGTTCATTTTAGTATTGTTAAAAATAATAGCCGCGAAATGCGAAAAAACCCCCCACTAACAACCGTATTAAAAAGGCGCTTAAAAATCAAAAATCTCTGTACAAATTTCGAATGAACTTCATTTAAAATAGGATAAAAAATTTCTGTGATAAAAAATGAAATTATATTCCTATAACAAATGCGGAAAAATCGCCTAATGTGGAAAATAAAAGATGATGTGATTATTGTTTTTTTCTTTTAAAATTTCTGACTTTTCTTTTTTTCATTTATAAAAATAAGAATATATACAAAGAAAGATTACGTAAAATTTACTTTTATTTCTTTAGGTTATTATATTATTAAGTTTTAGAAAATGTTTGATAGAAATCGTTAAATTTGACAAGAATAAATTTGAAAAGCTGTCAAGAAAATATTATATGAATATTTTCATAGATATTTAGAACAAAAGTCCTATAGATTTGTTTTAAATGAATGAATCTGGACAATATAATATAAAAACTGTTAAAAATGTTGTCAAGAGAATTGAACTTTGTTGAATGCTTAAAAGCAGAAAACCTTTTTAAGATCGATGTAATGAGCAAGTGTAAATTGATGTATGTCTTAAACGAAAGAGAAACTTTAAAATATTGATATTAAACATGCGATATCTGTCAAATTTATCTATTATTACACCTTTAATGTAGATATAATAGCATTCCATCTTGTTGAAACGAATCAAAATCGGCATAAAAAAATATTTTAAGTAAACAAATGTAAGCTAAAGTCATGTCTGAATAGATAAGTGTAATAATGTATATTTTATCCAATGTTATTAGCAAATATTTTGGTTACTTGTTTTTCGTATTATACCGTAATATTTTTAACTTATTACATTAATTAGGGTTATTTTTTCAAACAAAAATGCAATTTGTATTTAAAATATTATTTTATTTTACTACTGTTATCTTATATTTTTAAAACATTTTGAAACGGGTTTTATCGAATGTTTTCTAGAAATGTGGCCTATAACTACAAAAAGTCTGTTATAAAAACATACTTTTTAATGTAAAAAGAATACATCACATATCCTAGCATAGAAACAAAATTCAAAAATTATATTAGTTTCTTTTTTATTTATTTTTTTAAATATATATACGTGTAGGAACGCATAATTTAGCCGAAGTTATAAGCAAACGCTTTAGTTAATTTTTTCTTTATTACATTCGTTATCTTTGAAAATTTCTGTTTAGTAACATTCTTTTTAAACAAAAAATGCAATTTGTGTTTAAAATAGTATTTTATCATACCACTCTTATGCTATCTTTTTAAAGTACTTACAAACAGCTTTTATCGAATGATTTCTAGAAATTCGGCCTGTGAATAAAAAAAAAGTCCTTATAAAACGAGATTATTTTAAAATAAAAAACATACATTGCTACATAAAACAGATGGAGAAATGAAAATTATATTTTCAATTTTAATGTTTTATAAATAAACTGTTACATTAAAAAAAAACCCTCTTAAAACCTTTATGCATCGAGCCATAAGGATCATTCCGGAAAAAGGTGATTGAAATAAAATTTTGAGTTGTAACATTGCAGCTGATTGAAAAAGTATCCAGTTGAAAAAAAATAATCTTTTAATGTTTTTTCAACCGTGATTACTGAATAAATTGAGTAGGTTTATTTCTCGGGCAATCAATTTTTGCATCACGTCTCAAGGCAAATCATTTTTAAAGAAAATCGTGATAAAAATGCAGCGTATCTTCCGTACCTGTCGCGCGATTTGACACAAAATCTTGCCAAAGATTTTACCAACTCCTGATTTTATATGGAAATGTTATGAAAAAGTGTGATTTGACACTTAAGATAGAGTAATTGCAAAATATTGAAAAAATAATGTGACAAAATAGTGTAACAAGACCACCTTTTGTACAATTTACACAAAACGTAATCGGTGATAGTCTAGGTGAACATGGAACTGCATATAATGCTGCAATGGCTATCAGTTCATTAGATCTTCAGAAAGACCTAACAGAAACATGCCATTGATGCAATGGCATTTGATGCCATTGATGCAACACGAAAAAACGTATTTGCAACAACTAACATAAAACACTAATTGAAACTAAATATTATTAAATTCCGTATATTAGCTCTTGAGGTAGAGATTCTAAAGTAGCTTGTCACTTTTAGACAAACTCAAATATAAATATTTTTTTATAAAATAACAAAACGGGTTCTGGGCTTTTTAAAATGCTTAAATCCGTCGAAAAAAAAAACAATTTACACCAATTGATAAAAAGGATTAACTGAATCTAAAGTATTATTAAATCCTGTGTATTAGTTATTCAGATAGAGCGTACAAATTTGTTGGTCCCTCAAACATAAAGTAAAAGATATGTATTTTCTAAAAAAAAAAAATTCAAATCGGGATTAGGTCATTTTAAAATATTTAAATCTATCGAAAAAATTACGTCGAAATTTTTCACGAATCAAATATTTTCTCCCTTAAAAAGTAACAAACTTAATTCTAATATTATTCTGTTTGGAATAAATGTTTATATAATAAATTTTATAGAACCCACGAGCGTTTTACAATAAAACTCAAGAAAAATGTTCCATTTATACGCTTTTCATACTGAAGCGTGATATTGAATCAATAATTTTTGTGTTTACTCAAAAAAGATATTTCCGTTTACGAATCTTTTTCTGAAAAAATCTTATTTGATAGTGTGTTTACTTGAAAGAGATATAATTCCGATCTTTATGTTGATTTTTTCCCTTCAGTAAAATAAATGATTAATTTGATATAGATTTTTTTTATTTTATAAATCTTTTCTTCATAAAAATTTAAGAAATTTTGTTGACTTACGTATTATTAATTAGAGAAAATTTATTTTTATAAATTTTGTTTCACTTTTACTTATTACTTTCTTTTTTCTTTACAATAAGAATGTATTAGTTTCGTGAAAAATGTGAACTTCCGTTTTTGGATGAATTTATATGTTTTAGAATGTCTTAAGCAAAATTTGATTGTTTTAAAAAAAGTACGTTGGTCTATATGTATCAATAATTTTGTGTGTTCTCTAACTCAAGAACTAATGCTCAGAATTTATAGTAATTCAGAATCATATAGAAGGTGGTTAGTTTATGACATAAATTCGGTAAATGGTGGCGTTGTTAAAAATGAATTTTTCAAGATTGTAACAGTAGCCGAATTTCAAGAAATTATGCACTGAATCTCATCAAATTTTTGAATCTATTAATCATTAACATAAGTTGCTACTGATTAGGTTTTCGTCAAAAGTGATGAAATTGCAGTTTGCATGATGTTAGAAAAGTGTGTCTGAAGTTAGATAAAAATTAAAATATTTCATTGCTTTTTATTCTTATACTTGGAAATAAAACTAGAAATATCCCGAAATTATCTCAGGTTTTAACATTCAAAACATTTTATAAAGAATACAACCACCTTTACCATTTTTATCATTTTTCACAATAACATTTTTCTTCTCTCAAAATTTGCTTTAATGCTTTACATTTTTTTAATCTAATGATTGAAGTGGCATTTGGAATCAAATGTATTGATTTTCCCACTTGCATATAAGATGTGCTATACATATATTTCTATAGATTTGGATTTCTAATGTAAAGGTTATATATCCCATGTTTCTTATAAACTAAATTTTTGTTAATGAATCTGATATAATCATTTTTTTTGTTTTGGTTTGATAATACGCAGTTTCAGGATTATATATTGCGTTTTAAAATATATCATGGTACATACTTGTATTTTACTGAATTACATGTTTGATTCTTTGATTGCATATTTACATTTAATTTTATTTTCAGTATACATTTGTCTTATAAAATAAGTAAGGATGTGATTGGTATTATAAATATAAAGGATTTATTACACATTAACATGAAACAGAAATTGTTACTCTACTTGTTCTAAGTGGAATAAACATTTCTGATTAATTTTAAAAACAGCAGTTTCTGAGCGATGAAAAATTATGTTAAAATTATCTTCATTTTTAAGATTTTTTTAAAGGCTATCTGAAATGAATTCGCTTTATAAAGTTAATTAATTAACAACTATAAAATTAAAATATATATAATAATAAATAAAAAATATATACTTGAGAAAATATGTTTGCCCTCTTTATTTACAGTTAAACCTTGACTTCTTTTAATTATGTCGTTTTTCCATCATTATAAGAATGTCTTTAGAAATTGGAAGTAATGAACAGATATATATTTATTATGTTTCGTAAAATCGCTTGATAATTATTAATTTCACTATCCAAATAAATTAGGTAAAGTATGTTTCATCTTCTAAATGCACACTAAACCCTTTTGTCATTTTCTAATGTAACTAGTACTCTATTATTGCTTAAAAATAAGAAATACAGAATATTCAAAACATGTCTACCGCGCGTTTTAACATTTTTTTAATTGAGATAAATACATAATTAAAATTCATTTTTATTTAAATAAACCAGTTTTTAGTATTTGATGCCTCCAAATAAATTTTTTTAAGTTATACTTTTAAATTTGTCAAACCTAAACTTTCCTCACAAAATTAATAAAAATAAATAAATAAATGAGCCTCATCCAGTCAGCAAGAAAAATGTGCAAGAAAAATATTGATATTGACTCGTTTCAGGTTTTTATTTTCATTCTGACTTTGTGCTTTCTTAAGGGAAATCCCTAGTCATTTATGACTCTCAGTGTCTTGGGATACAACCACTCTTCTTCGTAAATAAGGATTGTAGAGCGACCCACAGACTTGGTTTGCATTCCGATGCACTTATTGACAAGAACATTACGCGGTTTTTAGGATGTGTTGGCAGCTAGTTTTTTATTCGTACCATTTTTGACATCTGCACTGCGTTGCCATATTCTCTCCAGTTTAATTGAGATAATGTTGAATCCCTGGTGTATTTTCGTATGCTCTCATTTTTCCCTTTCTGCCTAAGATCTATAAAAAAAAAGAGAGACGTATTTATATGAATAAATCATCTGAATTAGTATACATATATATATGTATATACATATTTCATCATGCATATAACATTTATTTTCTCAAAATCCACTATAGATTACTTGGTATTTCTTTAATTATTTTTGGTTTTATGTGTGTTCGTAGTATTAAATCAATGGTTAATTTCAAATGCTAAATATTGTTTACTATTAATGGTCTTATATTAGCATTCACATTATTATGCTGATTAGCGCAAGTAATTTTGAATACATAAAATTTGCTATTTGTCATTGATATATTTTCATTTTGAATATTCATTATGAATTTTTTCCTATTAGTGTATCATATATATGTAATAAAAAAATGCGCTACTTTGTTTTCTCTGAGTTTTTAATTCTAAATTTGTGGAACATATTTTTAATCTTAGTTTCGTAATGTATTAATATTTTAACAACTAAAGTCCTTTTTCTTTTTTTTATTTAACTTATTGATAATCTATTGCTTGTTTCTCAAAAAGTGCGGGAAACGATTTCGTAATGTTTTTCTTTTTTAGAATATTATCGAGATTTTTAATTTTATTTTTTATTGATCATCTGCTCTATGTTACTGCGCTGAGATGTTAGTAGGTTAGTCTGTTTGCGAGACATGATATAGTTCCTACGGGAAGACCACGCCTCTTATACCAATCAGCGGTGATGATTTCTGACGTGTAGCCTCGAAGTTAATCCTAATTGGATTTTTAATTTACTGATGCAGTCTGAGGAGGGGCTAGTTTGTACGTATGAGTGTTGGAGTTCATTCTGGGCTATCGGAGCATTCAGTATGCATCTGCCTATTGAACTGCTAGGTCGCCCGTTTCATTTTGTCCGATAATTAGAACAACGAAATGACGTAACTTGGAGGGCGAATGTTGTAGTGATAGATGTGTGAAAGGGTGACAAGTGGAATAGCTTATGGCTTGATTTAATAAAATGTGGAACTAAAATCTGATTTTCTAATTATTTTTAGTGGAGAAACTCCCAAGAGGACAATTCCATGGCTTCCAACTACGGCCGCTAAACTTGTTTATTATTTCAAGTAAATCGATTTCTTATTATAGCAAAGATGATTCGACGAAAATCTATATATTATTACAGCAAATCGTCATATTATTACATATATATATATATATATATTTAATATATAAAATCAGTCACTAAATTTAGCAATTTTATAAATATTGTGCGCAAAGGTAAATGCTGCTGTGCGCATAACCTTTGTCTAATGTCAGAAAGATTTCTACTATATAGTTCTCCGATACCACTTAATAGGATTTTCCATTAAGAATAGCAATATCGTTTCATCATGCATATAACTTTTATTTTTTCAATATCCACTATAGATTGCTTGGTATTTCTTTAATTAATTTTGGTTTTATGTGTGTTTGTAGTATTAAATCAATGGTTAATTTCAAATGGTATCTATTAATGGTCTTATATATATATATATATATATATATATATATAACATTAATAAACTAGTCCGCCTATAAGATGACAAAGTTATCTGGAATTATCAAAGTAGCCCCGCTTTACGATACTTTTTTCTTCTCACTTCAGAATATCACTGATGATGGAGGATTGGGCCATTTCCGGTTGCCTTAACAAATGCAGTCGCAATACATCACTTGTCTTATTTTTGGTACATGAAAGCAACCACATATTTCTCTAGCTTAAAACTTCACAATTATGAATGAAAATCCATGCACATTTTATGCATGTCTAAAAAAATAATTCAGCCGTACACTGCCAGAAAATTTCGTCAATATACACTAAATTATCCTTATTCTTTTACAAATTATTTCCGTACTCCTAGAAATCATATTTGATCCGTGAATTCATTCCGAACGTCTAAAAAAAAAGAAAAGTTTCCATTTATTCCTAGCACGCATGCGTACTGAGTCCATTAATAATATACACTATATTGCCATTGATTATTGAACACTTGCGATTTTAGACATTTTACTAAATATCTAGAAAAATACATGAGGAATCATCTCGAAACTGTTAGTGTATAAATATAATAGTATACGTCATACATCTCCGTGAAGATATTTTACCGAAACTCCATAGGAGACCGTCAACAAATTAAAAAAGAATGAATATATTTTGAATAACCCTTTCAAAACTAATGTAGCAAAAGCGCTCAAACTCTAGATTATGATTGAATGCCTTATTATAATACATTGTGTTCATTTTTATGCAAATAGGATGCATACTCGCAGAGTAATTAAGGTTTTTATAAAAATGGTCCCAAATTTTTCCAAGTTTTTTTCCTTATAATTTTCAGAGTTCTTAATATAAAATAATATTTTTTTCAGAAAATATGACAAACAACATTGCACACAGTACCCTGTAACCAGAATTAAAAAATAATGAAAATTGTATACAAAATTAGTTGGTTTACTAATTAATTTTTTACTGCGCATGCGTCAACGATATCAAAATTTCATTTGCATATTATGTTAGCTAAATGTATAGAGCAACTTTTGTGAAAGTCACAAAATCATAACTTGAAAATTCTGAAAATAATCGTCAATTGAATAAGTTGAAAATCCGTTATTCTCAAAATGAAGCAAAAACAAGAGGGGTTGTATCCATATATTCATTGATTAGTGTCAATATAGAATACACAATACGGGATGTTACGACTACTTTTGGATAAAATCCCTCATTTTTTTGCTTCATTTTGGAAACAATGGATTTTGTCCTTTTTCTATAGACGATTACTTTCAGAATTTTCAAGCTATAATTTTGAGAGTTTTACAAAAGTTGCTCTATACATTTAGCTAACATAATATGCAAATGAAATTTTGATATCTTTGACGCATGCACAGTAAAAAATTATATAGTAAACCTACTCATTTTTCATACAATTTTTATTATTTTTTAATTTTGATTGCAGGGTACTGTGTGCAATGTTGTTTGTCATATTGTCTGAAAAAAATATTATTTTATATTAAGAACTCTGAATATTATAAGGAAAAAACTTGGAAAAATTTGGGGCCATTTTTATAAAAACCTTAATTACTCTGCGAGTATGCATGCTATTTGCATAAAAATGAACACAGTGTATTACAATAAGACATTCAATCATAATCTAGAGTTTGACCGCTTTTGCTACATTAGTTTTGACAGGGTTATTCAAAAGATATTCATTCTTTTTTAATTTGTTGACGGTCCCCTATGAAGTTTCGGTAAAAAATCTTCACGGAGATGTATGACGTATACTATTATATCTATGCACTAAGAGTTTCGAGATAATTCCTCATGTATTTTTCTAAATATTTAGTAAAATGTCTAAAATCGCAAGTGTCCAATAATCAATGGCAATATAGTGTATATATATATACATATATATATATATATTTAAGAAAAAAAAATCTATAGAATGTCTAATTTAGGTTAAAAAGACAAAAATGTTTTCGAATTTGAAAAAAAAAAAAAAAAAAAAAAAACATTAATTAACAATTACTTTCTTCATTCATTCAAAAGTACTCACAATTTATTATTTAAAGTTGTATAAGTTGAAAAGTTGAATTTACAAAGTTTTTTTATAAATAAATATTTGCATTTAAAATATACTTTAAGTGAACATATCTAAATGATATTGCAATTAAAATATAAATGCAAAAAATCGATTTTACTCAAAAAAAAAACTTATCGAATAAAATAGAACATTCGTATTTTATCTCTAGCAATCTACGTAAACATATTTTAAATTCCCATTTTTATGCTATATTAATTGTAACGTATCAAAATCCCAGCTAAAATCTCATTAAAGACAAAATTTGGCAAAATTAACTTCAAAATTAAATGTTTTTATTTATATTTTTATTTATTTATTTATTTATTTTTATCGATTAAGCCGCACCCATCTGAAACGAACAAATTTATTTCAAACCGTTTTGTTGCTGTACAACCGTAGTCCCATCCTAGAGGTTCGATCTTTTTGGTTCAATCCTAAACTCTGGCGCTTTTCCTTTTCAAAACTTTATTGAATAGATTGATGTTTTACCTCTTGGAACGGAGAAAAAAATAAACTGATACCCGTCAAGCCACAGAAATATACTGGCAGTACGGCTACCAGAAGATTGTCCGTGGAAAGTAGGACTTTTTAAGAGTGTATTGCGATAGATAGTGAAAATGGTATTGCGTTAAATGGTAAAAAAACATAATTTGTTGGATGCTGTAATATCGCAGAATTTAAGGGAAAAATATCGAATATCATTTAACAGGCAAATGTCCGGAAACGATTACTTAAATCAATATTCCTACGTGCAAATTGATATATTTGTATGGTGGCTCTATCCAAAAATATTTTTCGAAATTTGTGTTATTGCCATCTCCTACTCAAATTTTACCCTAATTTTGAATAGCACAACCAACCAAGGTTACGCTACATTAGAGACACATTCAAAAATATAAATTTTCACAACTGTTACCAAAGATGATATACTTTATATGTCATAATGTAATAATTAAATGGTGTCATTGAAATCAACTGTAAAACTGCATAAATAAAAATTTAACACATTGACATCAAAGAGGTTTTAATAAAAATCACCTTTCACGTACCCTTAATACAGTGACGATAAAAAATTTTATGTTTTGTCCTCAGTGTATTCACTGTTCCACCATACTTTGATGGTAGTAGTATTGGACTTACACACTTTCTATAATTTTTTGTAGTTTCATAAAAGGTCATATATTAAAATACACTGTAATGATGACTTAATATTTTGTTCAACAATAAACTGCATTCCATAGTAATCACATACAACATATTTTAGTAAAAATAATTAAAATAATAATATGCTGACAAGATTACAACGGGAGTACAAGATCGCTGCACAACAGATACTGAATACATATACTGAGTACATTACTGAATAGAAGGCGAGATTAATTTTACTACAGAAAAAATTCCAAGCAATATCTATATATAATATAAATGTTTATAACAACTTGAATTTTTATGCTAGCCTTTAATAATAGAGATCATTTTTTTCTGCTTATGATATAATTTTTTGTTTCGATAATTCGAATATCCCTACATTGCTGGGTATTTTATGATATTTTCCATAACGTACATGATTACACATTTTTTTTTTTAACTAAATTTTTCGTTTTAAAATACATTTTTAAATTATATTTTCAAGTACTTCAATCTTCTCTAAAGCTCGATTACATATATGTAACATAAGATTTAAATTAGAGCCATTCAGCAGTATTAAATTAATTACTTAATAATATTTTTTCAAAATTAAAAATGTAGTTTTTAAACAATGAATAAGAAATATATATCCTAAATACATTAAAAGAATGCTTATTTAAAAACTTCTATATTAATGCTTATTATTTGATTTTAAAAATAAATAGGTAATAAAAATACGAAAAAACCTGCATCATAAAATTTATTTATAATTTAATCTATTAAATCTTCCTTAAGTTAACTTTAAAATACGTGTTTGAGAAAGAGGATTAAGCACAGAACTAGAAAAAAGTAAAACTTTTATATTTGCATAAAGTTAGATAAGAATTAAAAATTTCATTGCGTTCAAGGAATAATATGATTAAACACCTGTGAAAAAATACAGAAAAAATTAAAAATAAAACTTTTATCCATTACATGTAAAAGGATGTTCTTAGTGTAATAACATGCATTATAGCCTTTAATTTTTAAGCTTTTTTTTTAATTGCAATTTTTTGTTCGCAATGAAGAACGTTAACTAACCTAAAAAGTTTATTTCCTGTGAGATTTTCTAAATTTGTTTCAAATGGTTTTTTATTTTTTTACTTTCACAAAAACTAAAGATCAAAGAGCGAAAATGTTAATTGGCCATGTAAGAATAAAAACAATGGCAAGTACATCTTAAAAATTTATTTATTATTTTTTTTCTACTTGTTTAATTTAGGGAATGACTTAAGTTATATATTTTATTACATGTATTAATTTATGTACATTAAATAATATTAATATTTTACTATCCAAGCATTATGTTTTGTTCCTGTGTCTTAGTTAATATACATTACTTTTTGATGGATTTTTATGTAATCTTAAATTATTGTTTATATATTTAAGGGCAAAATTTATTTTAAAAACTTTCAAGATATATATATGTATATATATTAGGTGGAAGGGTTTTAACTCGTTCCACTAGAGTTAAAAAATTTCAGTCACCTATTTTATTTGGCTCCACCACTATTATTATTCAAAAAAAGTTATGATAAGATATGCAAGACTTGTCCTTATGCTTTAAACTTACAAATTGTTTCAGATCCTGGTTTACATTAGTGTTGCCAGATGGGCTACTTTTTAAAAATTCAGATTCTTGATTGGCACCACTTTTTAGAAATTGTAAAATGTGCCTTATTCGATGGCATGATAATTAAGGCAAAAACAAAAGGTAATTTACCGTTTCAAAAAAGTGGTGCCTATACTAGTAATCGTACAAACTACCCAGGCAGAGAGATCGAGAGTGCAGAGAAATAAACTCCAACATAATTGCACCCAGAATATTTATTTGGTGTAGAGGCGCGAGGCTTACAATAAGTTGCTGGAAATACGGGGAACACCATTTGCCCGAAGGCAAGGCATAGCGAAGCGGGGCACAGCGCCCCTTTTTGCGTGTGTGTTACATGGCCGATGGTCTGAGCAGAAGTGCCAGACTGCCGCAGGGAAGATGTACAGCGCTATAGTTTTTTTTTTTTTTTTTTTTTTTTTTTTTTCTTTTGCAGCGTCAAGGTTATCCGAATCCGTAAATGCTTAGTAACAGAAAAAAATGCTATCGTTGGAGTAATACTGAAGTCCTGTGGTTTTTAAGGAGTGTCGATTGCATACGCACGTGTGCTTCCAGATACTGAAAGAATTACATGCCGAATGATTCATGACATCTGGGAGATTTTAAAGATTAGCTGAGTGCATGAGAATGTTAACGGATAAACTTATTATAAACCACAGCTGGATCTATTTAACATGGGAAAAATGCAGAAATGTGCAGATCTAAGGAAGACTGACATTCGGTTAACTTTTATTGTGACGAGAAAAGAATTAACAGATCTTTTTCAAAGTGATGAAAATCCAACACAAAGAGTGGGAATGAAATGGTGTTTTTTTATCATATGAAAGAGGGTTTGTAAAGGAATTAATTTCACCTACAAAGTTATAAAAGGGAAAATAACAAAGTACTGCATTATAACCTTAAATGTAAGAATATTAACTTTAAGTATTTATTTAAGGGGGTTAATTTTTAGTTAAAATTTTGAAGTTTCGATTTTAATTGTTAAATTTCTAAAAAGGGGAGAAGACAAAATAATATGTGACAGAAACGCTGTCACATATCTCACTCCCAGCATCGGGGAAAAAAAACTGCAATGTTTCCAATAAAGTTTTTTTTTTTTTTTTTTTTTTTTTTTTTTTTTGTAACAACAAGCGCCGCACATCTTCTCTACTCCAAATACACAATCATAACACTAAGTATATAAAATTGAAAGTAAAAAATACATTTAAGCATAAAACTGTATATATATATAGTATATTGCTTGCTTTTTGAAAAATTGTTTACATTATGCAAACTTCTTTTTTTTTTTACACACTTTATAAACGTCATGACTTTAAGCGCTTTTCAAAATGAACATATCTTGGTGATCATTAGTCCTTGCAGTCCCAAGACAAATAATTAAAAAAAAATTTTATGTGCATCCGGATGACTTAAAAAAATATTTTAGTTTAAAAGTGCTGGTACCAGCTTTTGTCATGACTAAAAAAATGTGAAGTTTAAATATAATAATAACTTTTCAATACTTCACAGAGAATGCAAGCAAAAATTAAATTATATTTAGCACACAAATAAAAAATACACTGAACTATATATATGATATAATGAGTACTGGATATATAATATACATTGAAAAACAAAAAGTAAAAAAAAAAATTGTGCACACAGCACAGGACCTCAAAAAAAGGGATGCAAAGCAAGCCCATAGACAAATGGAGCCCTAAATCTTGTTTTTTTTTTTTTTTTTTTTTTTTTTTTTAAATTTGATAAAACAAGTATTATGGCGTCAGTTTAAGACTTCAGCCCTAGAGGAGGAGGGAATTGTGAGACTCACATAGCACGAAGGTATATGAGTCCCTGCTCCCCCAAGATCATAATGATCTTCCAAGGAGCACACGTCAAGTAATCGAAAAAAAAACTTTATTTGTAAATTGAATTGAAAAACAATTCAAGAGTTTTCGATAACATAATGAAGTTGGAGACCTAAGGGCACAAATTTTCAACGGAAACCAGCTTCAGGAAAGGGGATAATTGAAAAAACAAAAAAAAAGGCACTTCAGAGTGACACAGGAAAACTTCTCATTATTTCTAAACTACAACTGCAGCTAAATCAGAAGGTAAAAGTAATTTATGTTGTTACTAACTGTACCTATCAGCATTATACTAACCAGTTTGAAGTAAAAAATGTAACTCAATATATATTGAAAGGAAATGACTAATCTTTTATATGTGTAACTGGGGTGTGTTTACTATTATTACAAACAGAACTGTCTCTGACAAGATGCTTTCAGTTTTCAATTCAGGAAAAGACCTGTGTATGAAATGAGTTGAGAAAAACAACTTACTCAACAACAAACAGAAGTGTAAAATGTAACTGAAGAAAATGAAATAATTTTGAAAAAAAATACAACCTTAATGTGAAACGAAAAGAAGTTATGTGAAGAAGTTGTTACTTAAATTAATTACCTCTTTGTTTTTTTATTTTATTTTATTTTATTTTATTTTTAACAAAGTGAAAATGACATGAAGAATCATGCCATTACCAACAATGAGAAGTAGAATTTACATTAGCTGAACAAAACTACGTGTAAAAATCTTCATGTCGAGAACTTATGTGTATGAAAAGAGTATTACTGGAATGAAATTAAAACAGAAATGAATTTTATCAGCCTGATTCGAAGAAAAGAATGCAAATCAAAGATTCAATGCATAATTTTGATAGGAATAAATGGCTCTAGGTTAGTAAGGATAACACTGTGTATAAATGTATAACTTGATGAGAGAAGACAAAAACGCAGCTGTCAAAGCCCCAGAATGTGTGAATTAACACTAGAACGCCGGACGGTGTCATTTCGACACCGAAGCGTGTAAATTCCTATCTAAAATCTGTAAATTATGTAGGAAATTTTTTATATCTCTCGACTTTTATTAAATATGTGGGTAGAACTCGCATCGAAATTTTTTAGGAAATCAATTTATTCAAACTCGGTTTACGGGCAAATTTACCTAGAACGCCGGACTGGTGTCAATTGGACACCGCAATAATTTCATTTCCCCTAATTTTAATTCCACTCTTTTACGCAATATTTCCACACACGATCGTAGTTCAGGGGGATCTCAGAATGTTTTCTCTGGACACCTGGTCATCACGTGATTTGTTTCAGCCGCAACAACAACTGCCACTAAGGTTCTATTTCTCACAAAGATAGTACATATACGGTTGCTTCCGAGTTATTACTGGTAAAATTTCGTGAGATTTTCTTTTTTTCTTTTTACTTTTTATGAATAAACTTAAAATGTGTCGTAAAAAGGGGCTTACTGCGGATGAAATTACCGCGCTTCTGAGAGAATTATCAGATAATGAATCAGAAGGTGGAGAATTATCCGAACTGTATGATGAATCTCATAGAGAAAATTTTATTCCTGTTATATCATCTGAATTGGAAAGCGATGAGGATATTGAAATTAATTATTCTCGAAATCAGGTTGAATTTATGGCTCGCGATGGCTCACGCTGGAAAGAATGTGGTTCTGGAAGTGCAACCGGTAGATTAGCAATACAAAATGTTTTGCGAGAAAATAGTGGTCCAACTAGTTATGCAAAAAGAAATGTGAATTATGACAGTGTTTTCAGTGCTTGGTTGCTTTTTATAGACAAAATAATTTTAAGGCATATAATAAAATGCACAAATACAGAAGCTCACCGAGTATTAGAAAATGATGCTTGGTCTCTGTTAAAACAGGAACTTTTAGCTTACATTTCGATTTTGTATGCAAGTAGAGTTTCAGGAACTAGTAACCTGAAACTTCATTCATTATGGTCTACAGAATGTCCAGAGACAAATTTTGTGAAATATCAAGATTTTTGAGATTTGATTTCAAATCAACTCGTCGTAATCGAATTAAAGATGATAAATTCGCAATGATTTCGGAAATATGGAATCGTTTTATTGAAAATTGCATAAGCTGTTATAAACCAGGCCAGAACATAACAATTGATGAACAATTGTTTCCAAGTAAGACTCGCTGTCCGTTTACTCAGTTTATAGCATCAAAATCTGATAAATACGGGCAAAAATTTTGGATAGCTGCAGATTTATAAACTAAGTATATTTTAAACGCATTTCCCTACTTAGGAAAAAATGAAGAACGAAATCAAAGCCAGAGACTTTCTGAGTATGTGATTTTTAAATTAAAATAGAACCTTTTAAAAATATGGGAAGAAATGTCACAGTTGACAATTTTTTTACTTCTCTTGAGTTGGCGAAGAATATAAAGGAAAGGCGGTCGAGTTTAGTTGGCATGGTAAATAGAGCAAGACGAGAAATTCCTGATTGTGTAAAATCGGGAAAAGAAGAGTTGTATTCAACAAACATATTGAAGGATGAAGAATCGGGCTCAACACTTACAGTTTATCAATCTAAAAAGAAAAAATTGTGATAATCCTTAGTTCTATGCATTCAAGCATCACAATTGCTAACAATTCAAAGAAAACACCTGAAACCGTCAGTTTTTATAATGAAACGAAATGTGGCATAGATATTGTTGACCAAATAGCAAGACAATACTCAGTCAAAGCAGGTTAAAGAAGATGGACAATTCACACATTCTACAATATTTTAGACTTTGCTGCCATAAAAGCTTGGATTGTTTTTAAACGTGTGACGAGAAAAAAATAACAAATCGTATTTTTATACAAACACTAGCTGAAGAAATGCTTGCAGAATACATTAAAAAATCCACTAAAAGAAGCAAGAGAGATGAAGAAGAACTGCGGACTGAAAATTCTTCTATGCGTAGGAAATACGAAGTTAAAAAAATGTGGCAAATAAAGTATGTTCTTCTTGTAATAGAAAGAGATGCGGCAAATGCACAAAAAATGTCAACTATAAATGTATTGACTCTTAGTAATGTAAGTAGTTATTTCAATTCTTTATATTTTCCTATTATCTTGCAAAAATATTCTTAAGTTACAGACATAATAATTATTTGTGTGTGCCATGTGTATGCTTTATCATCTAGGAAAATTTTTCTTATATTATACATAAAATATAATTTTTGTGTGAAATATATTTCTACATGTCTCGAAAAATTAAGAGTATTTTACAAATATAATAATATTTGTGTACTGTAAGCATTTTAATTTAATCTTGTAAAATTTTTCTTTCTTTTATTTTAGATTTAACATTATTTGTGTGTTCTACATGTATTTGTAAAAAGAATATTAATCTGTGCATTTTTTCGAATTTTTTTGTATAATATCGACTAGTGTCAAAATGACACCTGGCCGGCGTTTTAGGGGGTAGCAATATTTCAGGCGTTCTAGTGTTAAGTCCAATGACAAGTGTTTGACAAAAAAGTGTGATGATTTTTTTTAACTTATGCTATAAGAAACATGTAGACTGTGGTTTACTTTCTATGAACTAATGTGTTACATATTCTATGAACAAAGATGTGTATTTTCAATGAACTAATGTGTAAACAATCTATGAACAATAATTAAAACTTCAACGAACTAAAGTGTACATCTCTATGAACTACAATGTAAAACAATAACTGAAAACATGTATAACATCACTATGAACTAATGTGTAAAAACATCGATGAACTAACGTGTAAAATTCTGTAAACAAACATGTCAATATTCTATGAACGAATGTGAAAAAAAAATCGATGAACTAATGTGTAAAATTTCTATAAGTAAACGTGTAAATATGCAATGAACTAAGTTGTTTATTTGGTGAACTAAAATGACCAGGAAGAAAGTGGTTTTTTTTTGTTGTTTTGTTTTAACAACAATGAATGTAACTAGTTCCCCATGTACAACACGAATGGAAAATAAAGCTATGAACTAGTGTAACATCAATGAACTAAGAATGTACGATGAACTCCTGTGTTTTTTTCTATGAACAAAATTCTCATGTGTACCAGAAACTAATACATTCTATGCCATAACAAAAAAAAAACAGATCTTTAAAATAATTGATGTAAATAATGTGTATATATAACAATTTAAACTTCAAAAGAGAGAAATGCATGTTCCTAACCGCAAACAAACCAGCATGAATGAGTGTAAAATTATGTAAAACAAAAACAGGTTTTGTCCGCAGAGTAAAATAAAAGAAAAAAGGAATGTGATGTTAACGTGTACACCTTCAACAAAAAAGCAACCGTGTGAACACAATCTAATGACCCGCATCAGAAAGTTTCAACCATACATCCAAACCTTACTCAGGTAACTGCTTGCCGGCTAAACACTCAAATGAAAAAGGAATCCTCACCGACCGTACACGCACGTGTCGAGGAATTTTTAAATTTTGTGTTTATATTTTTTTTAACCTGAAATGAATGGTGTAACAAAAATGTGAATTGACTCGTATATAAAAAAACCAATAATGTACAACTACAAAAATAACAAATTGACTGTTGAGGTAAAAGTAAACTTCTTCATACTAATGTGACTTATTGGAAAAATAACTAAAGGCTATTAATTATGTAAGTTTTTTTTTTTTTTTTTTTTTTTTTTTTTTTTTTTTTTTTTTTTTTTTTTTTGAGCAAACCTCATTATTGAAATAGATGCAGTTGTATATTTTTTCTTTCCTGTTTAATAAATCTTGTAAGAGAGGGGCAAGATTGTGCAAATGCTGGATGAAAAATATTAAAATTGGTATTGTTATCTTGATTATTTCTGATACAGTTTATGCATTTTGGTGAATTTGTTCATTGAGTGTCACAATGTGGGAGAGCACATACAGGACAAAAGATATTATTAGGACATAGTCTAGCAACATGTTTGTACATTTGGCACGAAAAGCATAGCTTGACATTAATGTATACATGTACAGAATATTCATTACCCTTAATGTTTATTTTTTGTTGCATTATTAATTTTTTAGCTGTCTGCGAAGATGTCTCAAAAACCCAATTGTATGAATCGACATGTTGCAATTTATATTTCTTAGAAAATTGAATATCAGGTTCATTAATATGCAAAAGCTCACCCACTCCCAGTAAAATATCTGGTATACCACATTCTTCTGGCAAATTGAAAATAATAATTCGAACAGGTTTTTTTTTTACATTCAGACGCTGAAAAAGAATTTTGATTAGAATCGCTGAATTTTGTAAGTGTCTCTAGTTCATCGTTTCTGTCCTTTTGCAAATTATCCTTGTATCTTTTATGATTACCTGTTTGTGTCGCTTTGTCTATTGTTATTGTGGATAGACTATCACTATTGCTCTTTAATTTCTCACCCTGCTTAGTCTCGATTGAAATTGTAGAAGTTTGTTTACTAGTTAACTCATGTAACCTTTCAATAAGTTTTTTATTAACAATTTGTAAGTTATCTTTGTCACGTTTTAAGTCAGAGAATTCCACTTTCAGGATATTGAACGATTCATTAAGCGTGTTAAGATTCCACTTCATTTGCATAGTGATGTCTGCAAAATCTTCTAAGAAAGGGGAGTTGTTAGCTAAAATTTTATTTTGAAATGCAGCTGCCTCTTTACACATACTTTCTGTGTATTTATTTAGGGTGTCTTGAAAGAAATCTAGCCAAGGAGAAGTATAACTAGGTTCTTTTAGTTCAAGTGGAGGTTTGTTACCTTTAGTTGCCATACTATACAGCTGCTAGAATTTTTTTCAAAACAAAAACTAGTATAACAGGATAAAAACTTTGAAAACACAAAAAAACTTAAGTTAAAAAAAAATCAAAACAAAAATCAAAAGCAAAAATTTAAGGGTGTAATTAGAAAAAGGGAAAAATGAATTTTGCCCAGACTAATCCAGTTAGAAATGATTGTTTCAAAATATTAGCACATGAGAAACCAATAATTTTACTTTATGTAAAATCTACAGCTATGTGCATAACTAGTTTAAGAAAAACAAAATGGGCTTTCACTTGCGAAGGGGGGGGGGGGCGGTGTCTAACTTTTATTATCTAAGATGTGTAAAATGTGAAAGCGAGAAGCTCCAATTTTTTTTAACAAGTGAAAAAAATCAAGTGTAAGTAAATTAATTTTGTCTTACTATACACACACTTGCCTTTTAAGAAAGTGGATCACTGCAAAATGATTCTCGAAAATTTTAAGCAAAAAAAAATTTTAAATATGCAGAACTATAAAAGGATAGGGGATGATGGAAAGAGGCAAAAAACTCCATACATATTAAAAGTACCCCAAAACTCAGAACGATTTCAACATGGACATCAAGTTTACAATTCTGACACATTTAAATTAACACCAACTTTAACCCAGAAAATAAATGCATTAAAGTTGCATTTTCTCTTATTTATTTATTTTTGAAATCCCCCATTTTGTTATTTCAAGCAAAATTTAAGTAATTGTGGAAAAGCCAAAAAAATGTTAGCAGAAGGGTTGCCCCTTTTTTTAAAAAAAATAAATTATCAGTACATAAAATAAAAAGTAACGTGCAAAGTCGAGCGACTAGCTCAGAATATATGCACTAAGAGTAGAATAGGAATATTACCTAAAAACACAAACAAAACCCCAAAAAGTAACTAACTGCAGAATCATAATTGTGAAAATCTACATGCATATCACTAACACCAAAAAAATACCCAATAAAGCGTGAAAAGAGAAGATTGCAAATTTTATGCAATGTTAACTAAAATTTAACCTTTAATTATTTTAGATTTATAAAAAAATCTTCTCTGTTCATGCTGACACACAAAAATATTTAAAGTAAACTTTGAAATATTATTACATTTATACTGAATCAAGAATAATAACTCTAAAAAGAAATTTATAGATGCTATACTATGAGACTGAGAGAAAAAATGTGCAACCTTAAAATATTTAGAACTGTCAAGGGGTCTTTTCATAAATTACCCGTTCGTATTTTTAACGCTGTAATTTATACTTATTATTACTTCCATTTTCTTTATGACAAAAGTTGTAGCATATCGTATTTCACACAAAAGGTATTTTGAAACACACCTGAAGCTTTTTTTTTTTTTTTGTTTAGTGCAGAGACTTATATATTAATATCATTTTAACAGATGCACCGGATGATGACGTGTGTTATTTTTATCTTTTTATGACAGAAGTTGCCGTTTATCATATTTCTGTCACGAATATCTTGATACAAATTAACACTTTAAAAAGAGAACTGGCAGCACAATAAAGATTTTGCAGGATTTTGAAGATTTTGAAGATTTTTGCACGGCTAAACAACACTGGATGAATTCTTCAATAACTCACAAACTGTTGAAAACGAAAACAATTGACTTTTATTTAGTTGCTCAAACATTTTTCACAAATAAAAATTTTATGATATCTATTTTTTTAAAAATATCTTGAAAAGCTGTCTATTTAAACCGAAATCATGAAGATGTCACCACTGCACAGAAATGAACACTTACGCCACTGGTTATTACACATTTCACAACGGAAGACTAGCACAGAGCACCAAAACACATTGAAGAATTTGAGAAAGGCTGGTCAAAAGATTTTGCATGATTTCACGGGATATGAACAAACGCACAATAAACATCAAAACACCATTTGTATCAGCGGGGAGGAGAGCCGACGATTTTTTTCAGGAGCAGAAATTTACCGATGAAAGCTTCACGGGCAACCGGGGGGTGAACGACCGATGAAACATAACTCCGCGCTGAACACTTCTTATCAACGGAAAGGTTTTTCGATGTCCGTATGCAGCGGCGAGTCCATCCGGAGAGAACAGGCGATTTACGATTGTTTCCAATCACACAACGGCATGGGGGATGACACTGTAGAATCATTTGAAGTTTCTTTAACGATATAATTTAGGAGGGGGTAGTCCAATAAAGTTATGCACTCCATTGTGCGCTCTCTTTTTTGTTTATGTTGGAGCAATGGGCACTGGCACCAGTAATTAATATACTAGTGATCGTACAAACTACCCAGGCAGAGAGATCGAGAGTGCAGAGAAATAAACTCCAACATAATTGCAGCCAGAATATTTATTTGGTGTAGAGGCGCGAGGCTTACAATAAGTTGCTGGAAATACGGGGAACACCATTTGCCCGAAGGCAAGGCATAGCGAAGCGGGGCACAGCGCCCCTTTTTGCGTGTGTGTTACATGGCCGATGGTCTGAGCAGAAGTGCCAGACTGCCGCAGGGAAGATGTACAGCGCTATAGTTTTTTTTTTTTTTTTTTTTTTTTTTTGCAGCGTCAAGGTTATCCGAATCCGTAAATGCTTAGTAACAGAAAAAAATGCTATCGTTGGAGTAATACTGAAGTCCTGTAGTTTTTAAGGAGTGTCGATTGCATACGCACGTGTGCTTCCAGATACTGAAAGAATTACATGCCGAATGATTCATGACATCTGGGAGATTTTAAAAATTAGCTGAGTGCTGAGAATGTTAACGGATAAACTTATTATAAACCACAGCTGGATCTATTTAAGATGGGAAAAATGCAGAAATGTGCAGATCTAAGGAAGACTGACATTCGGTTAACTTTTATTCTGACGAGAAAAGAATTAACAGATCTTTTTCAAAGTGATGAAAATCCAACACAAAGAGTGGGAATGAAATGGTGTTTTTTATCATATGAAAGAGGGTTTGTAAAGGAATTAATTTCACCTACAAAGTTATAAAAGGGAAAATAACAAAGTACTGCATTATAACCTTAAATGTAAGAATATTAACTTTAAGTATTTATTTAAGGGGGTTAATTTTCAGTTAAAATTTTGAAGTTTCGATTTTAATTGTTAAATTTCTAAAAAGGGGAGAAGACAAAATAATATGTGATAGAAACGCTGTCACAGTGCCAATCACGGAAACTGAATTAAAAAAAAAAGTAGCCCACTGGCAACACTGGTTTACATGCATTTTGTAAAGCCTTCAGTGTTATTTATAGTATTAAGTGTAACATGTGCAATCTACAATATATAGGGCAAACATCAGGTCCACTACATATACGTATTAACCTTCATTGTTCAACTTCAAATAAAAACAAGTCAACGGATAAAAAATCTACCTTTGAAATTAAACAGTTTCATAAACAAACATTAAAAATACAACTACCTCTGTCTTACATATTCATAAAAATATATCTAAACATCTATTTGTAGACTATTCTTATATGCAATATTATAATACAGTTTATCCATCCCTAAATACTGAAATATATAATAGGAATATAATTTTTTTTTTCATTAATAAATAATATAACAGACTATTCTCCAATTTATCCCACTCTTAATCGTATTTTAAATAATAAAACTACTCGTAATAAACTTGGTAAAGGTTCTTTATCACATGTAGAATCTAAAAAATATATTATCAAGCAGTTAAAAGAAGTTCATTGGAATTATTTAAGTAATTATATGTGGTTAATAGTTCGAAATATATTTTAGCTATAAAAAAAGCTTGCACAATATTTAAATATATTTCAAAGTTATACATTCAAAATACATTTCTCAGATTAATTATTTGATCTTATTATGACAAGAGTATTACTGAATTAAATATTAATTTGCAAAAAAAAATAAAAAATAAAAATAAATAAAACCTAAAATTAAAAATGCAAACACGCAAATGTTACGTACATACTCTAAAGAAATTTGTAATAAAATTAATATTAACTCTATAATAAGTGATACAAATTGCAAATTTCCCTATTAAAATATACAACTATCTGGAACATTCAGATGTCCGATTCCTGTAGGAGAAAGATATTTAACTATGACTCCTTTTCCAAAAATACCGCTGCCACTAATAGTTTTTTTTGTAGCTGCAAAGACCCTACTATGTAACAATATATTGATAAGGATCATGGTCATATAATTACTGGTAATCACTTTTATTAGCTCAGATGCTTTTTCGTTAAGGGCAAGAGTTAATTTATCTATATTAATAATTTCCACTGGTGAAATTGAGCAATAGGTTTATTGTAAGAAATGGAAAATTTATAAATAAATAAGTTAATATCGTAAGTAAATTGTTTTATAATTGATTTAATATTAACTTTGGATGGAAGTCGATATTTAGTGCCATAACCCATTAATTTTCTTAATGTTATATCGTTGACATTATTAAGGTTACCAGTAATTACCGGGTGTCCCAAAAATGACTCACGGATTTTAAAATTCAATAACTTGCAAACGGTGACAGCTATTTAAAAAATTTTTGCAGGAGTGTTATATATAATGTCAGGAGTTTTTTACCGTAATTTTTTGTTTTAGTTCGCATATCAAACAATAGGTGGCGCTGACGGCGATTGAAGTCCAGATCGAGGCTTCACTCAGCACTGATCACCTGACCATCAATCGCCGTCAGCGCCACCTATCGTTCGAGATGCGAACTAAAATAAAAAATTACGGTAAAAAAAACTCCTCACATTATACATAACCCTCCTTCCAAAAATTTTTTAATAGCTGTCATAGTTTGCAAGTTATTGAATTTTAAAATCCATCAGTCATTTTTGGGACACCCGGTATATAACCATGATCCTTATTATTCTATTGTTACATGATTCGGTCAACGATAATTAACTCTATTAAATATTCTAAGTGATAATATTAGTTACATTATACAGACCTTTTAATTTATCCATCAAAGCAAAATGATTTTTTATTCAATGTCTTTGTTAATAGATAAATTATAGATTTGCTCAAGATTATTTGAAAAAAGGGTGTTAGCATATGTATTATAAATATTATTTCCTGCAGTTACGTAATAATAATTGAAGCACGAAATTTTAATGGATTTGTGTGAAACTTGGGAATCTAACAATTTTAAGCTGATATTTTGTATACATAATGATTTATGATAGATTTTAATAATTTTTCCTGTTGTGAAACATTGTGACTTCCAAATATATTGTTAGATGTAACTGCTTGACTTAAAAGGCTTATTTACAAATTATAGCATAACTGTTATGTACTTAGTCAATATAAGTAATAATGGACTTGCTTTGATGATCATGAATTTGTGATTGAATGAGTGAGTAATATTTATATTAATTTTTTAACAATAATTAATTTGCGTAAATGTTGTTCCAAAAGAGAAATATCATAAAATTTCCAAACTACAAATTATGCAAGTGATTTGTTTTAATTAATAGCAATTTTGTATATAAAAATCTAAATAATAAGGGAATTGTTTAAAAATTGACTTTAGATGTGCTTTGTGATGGAATTCGGTACTTAGGGTCAAAGCTCATCAAAGATCTTAAATGATTATTTTTAACAATGTATAAATTACTATTGATGATGTGGTCGTGATGGCCAATATCGTATTTGGACGATTTCGAATTATTGCATTCACATGTATAATTATCAATATGTTTATTTTTTTTTCAAAAATTTGTTATACTTGAAAATTTTAAAGTAAACATACATTATAATAGCAAATAAAGCCTTTGTGCACAAATGTTTAAAGATAGAAAACCAACGAATATAAATGCACAAATAAAGTATGAGAAGGTAGCAAATAGCTATTTCGAATCTACTAACGAGATTCTTCATCAGTGCAAAACTCAGCGAGCTAAAAGTAGCAAAACTGAGCAAAGAGACAGAGAGACGCGGGCTTATATACCCGCTATGGGAACAATCCTGCCTAAAGAAAAGCAACCAATGAGAAGAAAGCAGCCAAAACCAACTGAGTGGACAAGTAGCGACATCTATCGGAGAACAAGCAAAACAAAAACTAAGAAGCATGAAAAAAAAAAAAAAAAAAAAGTATTAAATTAAAGTTTTCCAAATACTTGGAAAATAAGGAGTACTAGATAAGTCATTGACTAAGGAGTGAGAATTTTTTATGATGTGGTAAGCTTCCCAAAAATCAAGATCAAGAATAGAAGGACATTTATGGATGATGGTGGCTGAAGAAAAGTTAAACTTATGTTGAGAAGACCAACAATGTTGAGCAATAGAGGAACGTTTAAGCTCCTGATTTTTGACATACCTTTTATGTTCCATTAAACGAAATCTGAGAGCACGTTTAGTCTGACCAATATAAGAAAGACCACATTGGCAAGAAATTTGGTAAATACCCCAGTTATCTAAGTGATCAATGGGGTTCTTAAGATTTGAAAAAGCAATTTTATTAACAGGAGAAAAAATAACATTGAAATCGAACCTTTTTAAAATTTTAGCAACTTGCTGACTGATTTTGGGGAAAAAAGGCAAAACAACCAAAGCATTGGAGTTCGAATTAAAGCTCTTACTTTCAGATTGTGTGGATTTTGTCAATTTTCTATGAATAGAATCTATAATATTAGGAGAATAACCACGATCAACAGCAATAGCTTTAAGGTAATTAAGTTCATCACTGAGTAACTGAGGAGTTGAACAAATATTGGAAGCCCGGAAAACAAAAGTTTTAAAAGCCGCAACTTTTTGGTTAGGAGGATGAGAAGAATATCTGTGAGGTGGAAGACTGACCGCAAAAGGTTTGCGAAAGACAGTAGTCTGAAAATTATCTTCATTGCGAATAACAAGAACATCCAGAAAAGGAAGGCAATTGTCCGATTCAGTTTCAAAAGTAAATTGAATGCAAGAATCAATAGAATTCATGACAGAGAGAATATGATTTATATCAGAATTCACTTTAACTAAAGCATAGATATCATCTACATAACGAACATAGAACGGAAATTTTAAGACTTCAATTAATTTTATTTCAAAGTAATGCATGTACAAATCGCATAAAGTCGGACTAAGAGGATTACCCATAGCCAAACCGTCAATCATACGAAAGAAATTCCCGTTAAAAACAAAAGTATTTTGAGATAAGCAAGCACGAGTTAGATGAATAAGCTCCTCGATTTCGAAAAAGGAAAAATGAAATTCACAGAGCCTTTTCTTGAGGCAATCTAAAGCACCTTCGACAGGAACATTGGTAAATAATGACTTAACATCAAAAGAAACCATCATGTGGCCTTGTGGCTTAAAACTGTGAAGTTTCTTAGTAAATTCAAAAGAATTCTTAACCGTGAAAGAATTACTGCTTGAGAGAGGAGAAAATATGGAAACAAGATATTTGGCAAGTTTATAAGAAGCCGTACCGATACTGGAAACAATGGGTCTAAAAGGAATGTCAGGTTTATGGACCTTATGTAAAGCATAAAACCTAGCACAATGAGCAATTGAAGGAATAAGAGACCTCTTTAATTTAGCAGGAATAATGTGTGAAGACTTAATGGCAGATTTGATAGTAGCAATTTCATTAGAAGAAGGGTCTTTGTGGATATCCACATAGGGACCATCATTAATTAATTTATGGGATTTTTCTAAATATGAGGACTTGTCAAGAACGACAATCTGACCACCTTTGTCAGCCTTAGTTATGATCAAATTCGGATCAGAAGACAAACTTTTTAGACAATGTTTAACTGAACTATTAAGATTTGGCTTATAAACATTCGAATTGAAATCAACAGTATTAGCAATGAGATGCCTAATAGACTCTTTTTGAGAAGGAGAAATAGCGCTATGCTTAAAGGCTCTTTCAATAGGAGCAATTAGACGGGGTAACGAAGGAGGGGCAGAAACAGAGAAATTGTTGTTTAATTTTAGAGCATTTAGCTGATTATTACTTAAAGCGACACTAGAAAGATTGAGAACAGCATTTTTGTTGACAGTTGGTAAATTTATAGAGTTGTTGGCGAAAGAATTACTACAAAGCGTATTAAATTTCCTTTTTAAAACTGCGCAATGAATAGAAGAAGCTTTGAGGACTCTATTCCATGAAATTCTGTCTATAGAATCAAAATCAGGAAAAGAATTACCAAGAGAGATATGTAAGTGATATAACTCGCGCTCTATATGAGCAATTTTCTGGCGAGTCTCTTGAATCAAAGCCCTTAAAAGAGCTAATTTAGATCGAAACAAGACTTTATCTATCCTACTTGAATTAAATAAATTACAACGTATTGAAATAAATCTAGGAATCACTTTTTTGCGTCTACAGTCACGTAGAAAATGTAAGTGCTCCAAAAACCTATACTTTTTCAGCCGTAAATTACAAAATCTATTGATTTGTGACATAGTAAAGAGAAGTAAAATAAAAACAGCAATAGTGGAATCAAGGCCCGTTGACGCCAAATACATTAAAATAGCAAATAAAGCCTTTGTGCACAAATGTTTAAAGATAGAAAACCAACGAATATAAATGCACAAATAAAGTATGAGAAGGTAGCAAATAGCTATTTCGAATCTACTAACGAGATTCTTCATCAGTGCAAAACTCAGCGAGCTAAAAGTAGCAAAACTGAGCAAAGAGACAGAGAGACGCGGGCTTATATACCCGCTATGGGAACAATCCTGCCTAAAGAAAAGCAACCAATGAGAAGAAAGCAGCCAAAACCAACTGAGTGGACAAGTAGCGACATCTATCGGAGAACAAGCAAAACAAAAACTAAGAAGCATGAAAAAAAAAAAAAAAAAAAGTATTAAATTAAAGTTTTCCAAATACTTGGAAAATAAGGAGTACTAGATAAGTCATTGACTAAGGAGTGAGAATTTTTTATGATGTGGTAAGCTTCCCAAAAATCAAGATCAAGAATAGAAGGACATTTATGGATGATGGTGGCTGAAGAAAAGTTAAACTTATGTTGAGAAGACCAACAATGTTGAGCAATAGAGGAACGTTTAAGCTCCTGATTTTTGACATACCTTTTATGTTCCATTAAACGAAATCTGAGAGCACGTTTAGTCTGACCAATATAAGAAAGACCACATTGGCAAGAAATTTGGTAAATACCCCAGTTATCTAAGTGATCAATGGGGTTCTTAAGATTTGAAAAAGCAATTTTATTAACAGGAGAAAAAATAACATTGAAATCGAACCTTTTTAAAATTTTAGCAACTTGCTGACTGATTTTGGGGAAAAAAGGCAAAACAACCAAAGCATTGGAGTTCGAATTAAAGCTCTTACTTTCAGATTGTGTGGATTTTGTCAATTTTCTATGAATAGAATCTATAATATTAGGAGAATAACCACGATCAACAGCAATAGCTTTAAGGTAATTAAGTTCATCACTGAGTAACTGAGGAGTTGAACAAATATTGGAAGCCCGGAAAACAAAAGTTTTAAAAGCCGCAACTTTTTGGTTAGGAGGATGAGAAGAATATCTGTGAGGTGGAAGACTGACCGCAAAAGGTTTGCGAAAGACAGTAGTCTGAAAATTATCTTCATTGCGAATAACAAGAACATCCAGAAAAGGAAGGCAATTGTCCGATTCAGTTTCAAAAGTAAATTGAATGCAAGAATCAATAGAATTCATGACAGAGAGAATATGATTTATATCAGAATTCACTTTAACTAAAGCATAGATATCATCTACATAACGAACATAGAACGGAAATTTTAAGACTTCAATTAATTTTATTTCAAAGTAATGCATGTACAAATCGCATAAAGTCGGACTAAGAGGATTACCCATAGCCAAACCGTCAATCATACGAAAGAAATTCCCGTTAAAAACAAAAGTATTTTGAGATAAGCAAGCACGAGTTAGATGAATAAGCTCCTCGATTTCGAAAAAGGAAAAATGAAATTCACAGAGCCTTTTCTTGAGGCAATCTAAAGCACCTTCGACAGGAACATTGGTAAATAATGACTTAACATCAAAAGAAACCATCATGTGGCCTTGTGGCTTAAAACTGTGAAGTTTCTTAGTAA
Source organism: Maratus speculifer (assembly GCA_964019185.1). NCBI lineage: Eukaryota > Metazoa > Arthropoda > Arachnida > Araneae > Salticidae > Maratus > Maratus speculifer. The sequence goes on along the minus strand of OZ025297.1, from coordinate 42,927,089 downwards.
ATTCAAAAGAATTCTTAACCGTGAAAGAATTACTGCTTGAGAGAGGAGAAAATATGGAAACAAGATATTTGGCAAGTTTATAAGAAGCCGTACCGATACTGGAAACAATGGGTCTAAAAGGAATGTCAGGTTTATGGACCTTAGGTAAAGCATAAAACCTAGCACAATGAGCAATTGAAGGAATAAGAGACCTCTTTAATTTAGCAGGAATAATGTGTGAAGACTTAATGGCAGATTTGATAGTAGCAATTTCATTAGAAGAAGGGTCTTTGTGGATATCCACATAGGGACCATCATTAATTAATTTATGGGATTTTTCTAAATATGAGGACTTGTCAAGAACGACAATCTGACCACCTTTGTCAGCCTTAGTTATGATCAAATTCGGATCAGAAGACAAACTTTTTAGACAATGTTTAACTGAACTATTAAGATTTGGCTTATAAACATTCGAATTGAAATCAACAGTATTAGCAATGAGATGCCTAATAGACTCTTTTTGAGAAGGAGAAATAGCGCTATGCTTAAAGGCTCTTTCAATAGGAGCAATTAGACGGGGTAACGAAGGAGGGGCAGAAACAGAGAAATTGTTGTTTAATTTTAGAGCATTTAGCTGATTATTACTTAAAGCGACACTAGAAAGATTGAGAACAGCATTTTTGTTGACAGTTGGTAAATTTATAGAGTTGTTGGCGAAAGAATTACTACAAAGCGTATTAAATTTCCTTTTTAAAACTGCGCAATGAATAGAAGAAGCTTTGAGGACTCTATTCCATGAAATTCTGTCTATAGAATCAAAATCAGGAAAAGAATTACCAAGAGAGATATGTAAGTGATATAACTCGCGCTCTATATGAGCAATTTTCTGGCGAGTCTCTTGAATCAAAGCCCTTAAAAGAGCTAATTTAGATCGAAACAAGACTTTATCTATCCTACTTGAATTAAATAAATTACAACGTATTGAAATAAATCTAGGAATCACTTTTTTGCGTCTACAGTCACGTAGAAAATGTAAGTGCTCCAAAAACCTATACTTTTTCAGCCGTAAATTACAAAATCTATTGATTTGTGACATAGTAAAGAGAAGTAAAATAAAAACAGCAATAGTGGAATCAAGGCCCGTTGACGCCAAATACATTAAAATAGCAAATAAAGCCTTTGTGCACAAATGTTTAAAGATAGAAAACCAACGAATATAAATGCACAAATAAAGTATGAGAAGGTAGCAAATAGCTATTTCGAATCTACTAACGAGATTCTTCATCAGTGCAAAACTCAGCGAGCTAAAAGTAGCAAAACTGAGCAAAGAGACAGAGAGACGCGGGCTTATATACCCGCTATGGGAACAATCCTGCCTAAAGAAAAGCAACCAATGAGAAGAAAGCAGCCAAAACCAACTGAGTGGACAAGTAGCGACATCTATCGGAGAACAAGCAAAACAAAAACTAAGAAGCATGAAAAAAAAAAAAAAAAAAAAGTATTAAATTAAAGTTTTCCAAATACTTGGAAAATAAGGAGTACTAGATAAGTCATTGACTAAGGAGTGAGAATTTTTTATGATGTGGTAAGCTTCCCAAAAATCAAGATCAAGAATAGAAGGACATTTATGGATGATGGTGGCTGAAGAAAAGTTAAACTTATGTTGAGAAGACCAACAATGTTGAGCAATAGAGGAACGTTTAAGCTCCTGATTTTTGACATACCTTTTATGTTCCATTAAACGAAATCTGAGAGCACGTTTAGTCTGACCAATATAAGAAAGACCACATTGGCAAGAAATTTGGTAAATACCCCAGTTATCTAAGTGATCAATGGGGTTCTTAAGATTTGAAAAAGCAATTTTATTAACAGGAGAAAAAATAACATTGAAATCGAACCTTTTTAAAATTTTAGCAACTTGCTGACTGATTTTGGGGAAAAAAGGCAAAACAACCAAAGCATTGGAGTTCGAATTAAAGCTCTTACTTTCAGATTGTGTGGATTTTGTCAATTTTCTATGAATAGAATCTATAATATTAGGAGAATAACCACGATCAACAGCAATAGCTTTAAGGTAATTAAGTTCATCACTGAGTAACTGAGGAGTTGAACAAATATTGGAAGCCCGGAAAACAAAAGTTTTAAAAGCCGCAACTTTTTGGTTAGGAGGATGAGAAGAATATCTGTGAGGTGGAAGACTGACCGCAAAAGGTTTGCGAAAGACAGTAGTCTGAAAATTATCTTCATTGCGAATAACAAGAACATCCAGAAAAGGAAGGCAATTGTCCGATTCAGTTTCAAAAGTAAATTGAATGCAAGAATCAATAGAATTCATGACAGAGAGAATATGATTTATATCAGAATTCACTTTAACTAAAGCATAGATATCATCTACATAACGAACATAGAACGGAAATTTTAAGACTTCAATTAATTTTATTTCAAAGTAATGCATGTACAAATCGCATAAAGTCGGACTAAGAGGATTACCCATAGCCAAACCGTCAATCATACGAAAGAAATTCCCGTTAAAAACAAAAGTATTTTGAGATAAGCAAGCACGAGTTAGATGAATAAGCTCCTCGATTTCGAAAAAGGAAGGGCTTTGATTCAAGAGACTCGCCAGAAAATTGCTCATATAGAGCGCGAGTTATATCACTTACATATCTCTCTTGGTAATTCTTTTCCTGATTTTGATTCTATAGACAGAATTTCATGGAATAGAGTCCTCAAAGCTTCTTCTATTCATTGCGCAGTTTTAAAAAGGAAATTTAATACGCTTTGTAGTAATTCTTTCGCCAACAACTCTATAAATTTACCAACTGTCAACAAAAATGCTGTTCTCAATCTTTCTAGTGTCGCTTTAAGTAATAATCAGCTAAATGCTCTAAAATTAAACAACAATTTCTCTGTTTCTGCCCCTCCTTCGTTACCCCGTCTAATTGCTCCTATTGAAAGAGCCTTTAAGCATAGCGCTATTTCTCCTTCTCAAAAAGAGTCTATTAGGCATCTCATTGCTAATACTGTTGATTTCAATTCGAATGTTTATAAGCCAAATCTTAATAGTTCAGTTAAACATTGTCTAAAAAGTTTGTCTTCTGATCCGAATTTGATCATAACTAAGGCTGACAAAGGTGGTCAGATTGTCGTTCTTGACAAGTCCTCATATTTAGAAAAATCCCATAAATTAATTAATGATGGTCCCTATGTGGATATCCACAAAGACCCTTCTTCTAATGAAATTGCTACTATCAAATCTGCCATTAAGTCTTCACACATTATTCCTGCTAAATTAAAGAGGTCTCTTATTCCTTCAATTGCTCATTGTGCTAGGTTTTATGCTTTACCTAAGGTCCATAAACCTGACATTCCTTTTAGACCCATTGTTTCCAGTATCGGTACGGCTTCTTATAAACTTGCCAAATATCTTGTTTCCATATTTTCTCCTCTCTCAAGCAGTAATTCTTTCACGGTTAAGAATTCTTTTGAATTTACTAAGAAACTTCACAGTTTTAAGCCACAAGGCCACATGATGGTTTCTTTTGATGTTAAGTCATTATTTACCAATGTTCCTGTCGAAGGTGCTTTAGATTGCCTCAAGAAAAGGCTCTGTGAATTTCATTTTTCCTTTTTCGAAATCGAGGAGCTTATTCATCTAACTCGTGCTTGCTTATCTCAAAATACTTTTGTTTTTAACGGGAATTTCTTTCGTATGATTGACGGTTTGGCTATGGGTAATCCTCTTAGTCCGACTTTATGCGATTTGTACATGCATTACTTTGAAATAAAATTAATTGAAGTCTTAAAATTTCCGTTCTATGTTCGTTATGTAGATGATATCTATGCTTTAGTTAAAGTGAATTCTGATATAAATCATATTCTCTCTGTCATGAATTCTATTGATTCTTGCATTCAATTTACTTTTGAAACTGAATCGGACAATTGCCTTCCTTTTCTGGATGTTCTTGTTATTCGCAATGAAGATAATTTTCAGACTACTGTCTTTCGCAAACCTTTTGCGGTCAGTCTTCCACCTCACAGATATTCTTCTCATCCTCCTAACCAAAAAGTTGCGGCTTTTAAAACTTTTGTTTTCCGGGCTTCCAATATTTGTTCAACTCCTCAGTTACTCAGTGATGAACTTAATTACCTTAAAGCTATTGCTGTTGATCGTGGTTATTCTCCTAATATTATAGATTCTATTCATAGAAAATTGACAAAATCCACACAATCTGAAAGTAAGAGCTTTAATTCGAACTCCAATGCTTTGGTTGTTTTGCCTTTTTTCCCCAAAATCAGTCAGCAAGTTGCTAAAATTTTAAAAAGGTTCGATTTCAATGTTATTTTTTCTCCTGTTAATAAAATTGCTTTTTCAAATCTTAAGAACCCCATTGATCACTTAGATAACTGGGGTATTTACCAAATTTCTTGCCAATGTGGTCTTTCTTATATTGGTCAGACTAAACGTGCTCTCAGATTTCGTTTAATGGAACATAAAAGGTATGTCAAAAATCAGGAGCTTAAACGTTCCTCTATTGCTCAACATTGTTGGTCTTCTCAACATAAGTTTAACTTTTCTTCAGCCACCATCATCCATAAATGTCCTTCTATTCTTGATCTTGATTTTTGGGAAGCTTACCACATCATAAAAAATTCTCACTCCTTAGTCAATGACTTATCTAGTACTCCTTATTTTCCAAGTATTTGGAAAACTTTAATTTAATACTTTTTTTTTTTTTTTTTTTTCATGCTTCTTAGTTTTTGTTTTGCTTGTTCTCCGATAGATGTCGCTACTTGTCCACTCAGTTGGTTTTGGCTGCTTTCTTCTCATTGGTTGCTTTTCTTTAGGCAGGATTGTTCCCATAGCGGGTATATAAGCCCGCGTCTCTCTGTCTCTTTGCTCAGTTTTGCTACTTTTAGCTCGCTGAGTTTTGCACTGATGAAGAATCTCGTTAGTAGATTCGAAATAGCTATTTGCTACCTTCTCATACTTTATTTGTGCATTTATATTCGTTGGTTTTCTATCTTTAAACATTTGTGCACAAAGGCTTTATTTGCTATTTTAATGTATTTGGCGTCAACGGGCCTTGATTCCACTATTGCTGTTTTTATTTTACTTCTCTTTACTATGTCACAAATCAATAGATTTTGTAATTTACGGCTGAAAAAGTATAGGTTTTTGGAGCACTTACATTTTCTACGTGACTGTAGACGCAAAAAAGTGATTCCTAGATTTATTTCAATACGTTGTAATTTATTTAATTCAAGTAGGATAGATAAAGTCTTGTTTCGATCTAAATTAGCTCTTTTAAGGGCTTTGATTCAAGAGACTCGCCAGAAAATTGCTCATATAGAGCGCGAGTTATATCACTTACATATCTCTCTTGGTAATTCTTTTCCTGATTTTGATTCTATAGACAGAATTTCATGGAATAGAGTCCTCAAAGCTTCTTCTATTCATTGCGCAGTTTTAAAAAGGAAATTTAATACGCTTTGTAGTAATTCTTTCGCCAACAGCTCTATAAATTTACCAACTGTCAACAAAAATGCTGTTCTCAATCTTTCTAGTGTCGCTTTAAGTAATAATCAGCTAAATGCTCTAAAATTAAACAACAATTTCTCTGTTTCTGCCCCTCCTTCGTTACCCCGTCTAATTGCTCCTATTGAAAGAGCCTTTAAGCATAGCGCTATTTCTCCTTCTCAAAAAGAGTCTATTAGGCATCTCATTGCTAATACTGTTGATTTCAATTCGAATGTTTATAAGCCAAATCTTAATAGTTCAGTTAAACATTGTCTAAAAAGTTTGTCTTCTGATCCGAATTTGATCATAACTAAGGCTGACAAAGGTGGTCAGATTGTCGTTCTTGACAAGTCCTCATATTTAGAAAAATCCCATAAATTAATTAATGATGGTCCCTATGTGGATATCCACAAAGACCCTTCTTCTAATGAAATTGCTACTATCAAATCTGCCATTAAGTCTTCACACATTATTCCTGCTAAATTAAAGAGGTCTCTTATTCCTTCAATTGCTCATTGTGCTAGGTTTTATGCTTTACCTAAGGTCCATAAACCTGACATTCCTTTTAGACCCATTGTTTCCAGTATCGGTACGGCTTCTTATAAACTTGCCAAATATCTTGTTTCCATATTTTCTCCTCTCTCAAGCAGTAATTCTTTCACGGTTAAGAATTCTTTTGAATTTACTAAGAAACTTCACAGTTTTAAGCCACAAGGCCACATGATGGTTTCTTTTGATGTTAAGTCATTATTTACCAATGTTCCTGTCGAAGGTGCTTTAGATTGCCTCAAGAAAAGGCTCTGTGAATTTCATTTTTCCTTTTTCGAAATCGAGGAGCTTATTCATCTAACTCGTGCTTGCTTATCTCAAAATACTTTTGTTTTTAACGGGAATTTCTTTCGTATGATTGACGGTTTGGCTATGGGTAATCCTCTTAGTCCGACTTTATGCGATTTGTACATGCATTACTTTGAAATAAAATTAATTGAAGTCTTAAAATTTCCGTTCTATGTTCGTTATGTAGATGATATCTATGCTTTAGTTAAAGTGAATTCTGATATAAATCATATTCTCTCTGTCATGAATTCTATTGATTCTTGCATTCAATTTACTTTTGAAACTGAATCGGACAATTGCCTTCCTTTTCTGGATGTTCTTGTTATTCGCAATGAAGATAATTTTCAGACTACTGTCTTTCGCAAACCTTTTGCGGTCAGTCTTCCACCTCACAGATATTCTTCTCATCCTCCTAACCAAAAAGTTGCGGCTTTTAAAACTTTTGTTTTCCGGGCTTCCAATATTTGTTCAACTCCTCAGTTACTCAGTGATGAACTTAATTACCTTAAAGCTATTGCTGTTGATCGTGGTTATTCTCCTAATATTATAGATTCTATTCATAGAAAATTGACAAAATCCACACAATCTGAAAGTAAGAGCTTTAATTCGAACTCCAATGCTTTGGTTGTTTTGCCTTTTTTCCCCAAAATCAGTCAGCAAGTTGCTAAAATTTTAAAAAGGTTCGATTTCAATGTTATTTTTTCTCCTGTTAATAAAATTGCTTTTTCAAATCTTAAGAACCCCATTGATCACTTAGATAACTGGGGTATTTACCAAATTTCTTGCCAATGTGGTCTTTCTTATATTGGTCAGACTAAACGTGCTCTCAGATTTCGTTTAATGGAACATAAAAGGTATGTCAAAAATCAGGAGCTTAAACGTTCCTCTATTGCTCAACATTGTTGGTCTTCTCAACATAAGTTTAACTTTTCTTCAGCCACCATCATCCATAAATGTCCTTCTATTCTTGATCTTGATTTTTGGGAAGCTTACCACATCATAAAAAATTCTCACTCCTTAGTCAATGACTTATCTAGTACTCCTTATTTTCCAAGTATTTGGAAAACTTTAATTTAATACTTTTTTTTTTTTTTTTTTCATGCTTCTTAGTTTTTGTTTTGCTTGTTCTCCGATAGATGTCGCTACTTGTCCACTCAGTTGGTTTTGGCTGCTTTCTTCTCATTGGTTGCTTTTCTTTAGGCAGGATTGTTCCCATAGCGGGTATATAAGCCCGCGTCTCTCTGTCTCTTTGCTCAGTTTTGCTACTTTTAGCTCGCTGAGTTTTGCACTGATGAAGAATCTCGTTAGTAGATTCGAAATAGCTATTTGCTACCTTCTCATACTTTATTTGTGCATTTATATTCGTTGGTTTTCTATCTTTAAACATTTGTGCACAAAGGCTTTATTTGCTATTTTAATGTATTTGGCGTCAACGGGCCTTGATTCCACTATTGCTGTTTTTATTTTACTTCTCTTTACTATGTCACAAATCAATAGATTTTGTAATTTACGGCTGAAAAAGTATAGGTTTTTGGAGCACTTACATTTTCTACGTGACTGTAGACGCAAAAAAGTGATTCCTAGATTTATTTCAATACGTTGTAATTTATTTAATTCAAGTAGGATAGATAAAGTCTTGTTTCGATCTAAATTAGCTCTTTTAAGGGCTTTGATTCAAGAGACTCGCCAGAAAATTGCTCATATAGAGCGCGAGTTATATCACTTACATATCTCTCTTGGTAATTCTTTTCCTGATTTTGATTCTATAGACAGAATTTCATGGAATAGAGTCCTCAAAGCTTCTTCTATTCATTGCGCAGTTTTAAAAAGGAAATTTAATACGCTTTGTAGTAATTCTTTCGCCAACAACTCTATAAATTTACCAACTGTCAACAAAAATGCTGTTCTCAATCTTTCTAGTGTCGCTTTAAGTAATAATCAGCTAAATGCTCTAAAATTAAACAACAATTTCTCTGTTTCTGCCCCTCCTTCGTTACCCCGTCTAATTGCTCCTATTGAAAGAGCCTTTAAGCATAGCGCTATTTCTCCTTCTCAAAAAGAGTCTATTAGGCATCTCATTGCTAATACTGTTGATTTCAATTCGAATGTTTATAAGCCAAATCTTAATAGTTCAGTTAAACATTGTCTAAAAAGTTTGTCTTCTGATCCGAATTTGATCATAACTAAGGCTGACAAAGGTGGTCAGATTGTCGTTCTTGACAAGTCCTCATATTTAGAAAAATCCCATAAATTAATTAATGATGGTCCCTATGTGGATATCCACAAAGACCCTTCTTCTAATGAAATTGCTACTATCAAATCTGCCATTAAGTCTTCACACATTATTCCTGCTAAATTAAAGAGGTCTCTTATTCCTTCAATTGCTCATTGTGCTAGGTTTTATGCTTTACCTAAGGTCCATAAACCTGACATTCCTTTTAGACCCATTGTTTCCAGTATCGGTACGGCTTCTTATAAACTTGCCAAATATCTTGTTTCCATATTTTCTCCTCTCTCAAGCAGTAATTCTTTCACGGTTAAGAATTCTTTTGAATTTACTAAGAAACTTCACAGTTTTAAGCCACAAGGCCACATGATGGTTTCTTTTGATGTTAAGTCATTATTTACCAATGTTCCTGTCGAAGGTGCTTTAGATTGCCTCAAGAAAAGGCTCTGTGAATTTCATTTTTCCTTTTTCGAAATCGAGGAGCTTATTCATCTAACTCGTGCTTGCTTATCTCAAAATACTTTTGTTTTTAACGGGAATTTCTTTCGTATGATTGACGGTTTGGCTATGGGTAATCCTCTTAGTCCGACTTTATGCGATTTGTACATGCATTACTTTGAAATAAAATTAATTGAAGTCTTAAAATTTCCGTTCTATGTTCGTTATGTAGATGATATCTATGCTTTAGTTAAAGTGAATTCTGATATAAATCATATTCTCTCTGTCATGAATTCTATTGATTCTTGCATTCAATTTACTTTTGAAACTGAATCGGACAATTGCCTTCCTTTTCTGGATGTTCTTGTTATTCGCAATGAAGATAATTTTCAGACTACTGTCTTTCGCAAACCTTTTGCGGTCAGTCTTCCACCTCACAGATATTCTTCTCATCCTCCTAACCAAAAAGTTGCGGCTTTTAAAACTTTTGTTTTCCGGGCTTCCAATATTTGTTCAACTCCTCAGTTACTCAGTGATGAACTTAATTACCTTAAAGCTATTGCTGTTGATCGTGGTTATTCTCCTAATATTATAGATTCTATTCATAGAAAATTGACAAAATCCACACAATCTGAAAGTAAGAGCTTTAATTCGAACTCCAATGCTTTGGTTGTTTTGCCTTTTTTCCCCAAAATCAGTCAGCAAGTTGCTAAAATTTTAAAAAGGTTCGATTTCAATGTTATTTTTTCTCCTGTTAATAAAATTGCTTTTTCAAATCTTAAGAACCCCATTGATCACTTAGATAACTGGGGTATTTACCAAATTTCTTGCCAATGTGGTCTTTCTTATATTGGTCAGACTAACCGTGCTCTCAGATTTCGTTTAATGGAACATAAAAGGTATGTCAAAAATCAGGAGCTTAAACGTTCCTCTATTGCTCAACATTGTTGGTCTTCTCAACATAAGTTTAACTTTTCTTCAGCCACCATCATCCATAAATGTCCTTCTATTCTTGATCTTGATTTTTGGGAAGCTTACCACATCATAAAAAATTCTCACTCCTTAGTCAATGACTTATCTAGTACTCCTTATTTTCCAAGTATTTGGAAAACTTTAATTTAATACTTTTTTTTTTTTTTTTTTTTTTTTTTTCATGCTTCTTAGTTTTTGTTTTGCTTGTTCTCCGATAGATGTCGCTACTTGTCCACTCAGTTGGTTTTGGCTGCTTTCTTCTCATTGGTTGCTTTTCTTTAGGCAGGATTGTTCCCATAGCGGGTATATAAGCCCGCGTCTCTCTGTCTCTTTGCTCAGTTTTGCTACTTTTAGCTCGCTGAGTTTTGCACTGATGAAGAATCTCGTTAGTAGATTCGAAATAGCTATTTGCTACCTTCTCATACTTTATTTGTGCATTTATATTCGTTGGTTTTCTATCTTTAAACATACATTATATTTGAAAGTACTGGTAGATTAATACTATCAAATGGAAATTTTCAAATTCCATTATTAAATACCTCATTAAGTTTTATATTTTTAAAAATTGGATTAGTGACAGTGATAGTTAAGTCTAAGTTATGTTTATTTAATATTTTAGTTATATTATCAGTGTTAATTTAAGTGGCGATCTTTCTGTAAAGGGATTTCATTCATTCCCTTTGATTGAGAATTTGATTTTGAATCCCCCTTTGATCCACCTTAAAGGTCGAATCATCAACCCAAAAATATCTAGTGGCTATTTATATTTTTCATTAAACAAGATCAGTAAATAATGAAATATACAAAGTCTTTGCCTCTTGGTAATTTTTGAACCGCGTTAAAATATAAATGAATAAATAAAGAAGTCATTCTAAATTAATCATTTAAATCTTTCTCATTTTTAATATTCTCGTAAAATTACTTTTGTTGTCTGAAAGGAAATATTATTTGTTCAGTTTTAAATATCACAATAATCGTTTAAAATATCATATAAAAATATGAAGTAAATGTCTTTTCTAAATATATTTTTAAATTTTAATTATTTTTCAATATTAGTTGACCATTTTAGGCATCACATTATTTCTTTTGCTCCTTTTCACGCACATTAATTCATTTATTATTTAAAATTTTGTTTCTTCTATTGATATCCATGTAAAAATACTTTTATTTACGAGAGAGGAGATATTTTTATTTTTGCTGCCTTAGAATTGGCAACAATAGTTTAAAAGATTATTTAGAAATGTAAAACTTTTCACGTAAATGTATTTTAAAAGTTAATCTGTTTTCAATACTATTGCTTGGCTATTTTAAATATGATGAATTTTAATTCATTTACGACGGTTAACGATTTTGATAAATTATATATTTTAATCTTTTTTTACTCATTTAATATTAATATATAAATATAATTTCATGATGCAATTTACCATATTTGCCCGCTTTTAACTCGTAATTATTAAGTTCTCATTTGTAAGTTGTTTCTTTTTCTGTTTGTGATATATTAATTTGAGAGAATTATTATTATTTGATCATTTGGCAATAATTTAAAATAGTGTCTTTTTCTAAAATATGTAAAAAAGTCTCTCAGAATGATGAAAATCTTAATTTGAAAAGGAAATAAGTCCCCAAAAATATTAGTCGAATTGATAAAAAATGTAATCTGTACACCTGCAACTCCTAATGTTGTTAATGTTGTTAATCTATCTAAAATAAATAAATTTCTATGTATAATTTTTGTTCTTATAAAATTTTTTACGAAACTATTTGGACCAACTTTAATATTAAATATCATTTGAAATAATTATTACATTAAAAAATGTCTGCATGTCCGTGTTAATCGAACATTTCTCTAAATACAACTAATTTTCATATATCTGCACAAAACAGCTCTTTTAATATTAAAGTGGAAAGACCTCCCATATTATTCTTAGACCGTGGTAGTGACAGCAATAAGTACCTTTTTAAGCAGAGATTTTTTTTTTGTTTTAAATGTTAAATAATATGAACAGACTAAGTGGTTCAAACAACAGATGTCATTTCTTCAGTGAGATTACGGCAATTTTTCATAAATCATTTCTCTCTGTGCAACATTTCTAGCTAGATATTAGCTCAGTCATTTCAAAAATGTATTTATCGACAATAAAAGATGTGAAAATTGTTAAATTGTGAGAATTTAGAAATTTTTTGTGACTTGCTCAATATAATTTTGGTTTTGCGTTTTAGACAACGATGATATTATGGTGTTTTCTTATAAATATACGGCAAAATAACATGAATGTTTTAAAATATCAACAGAATATAAAATGAGGCGTTTAAATATATATATTTTTTAACATGTTATGTTCAAACGAATGTTCGATCGTTCAAAATTATCTCAACATCATAACATTTGTCAATTTACAAATCAAAGATCTTATGATAATGTTTTTATGAATTATTATTATTTAAATCACTTTATTTCTGTAAATTGTCTAAAAGAAATGGAATACAATAACAAAAAGATTTTTTTGCCACTTGAAAATCAATATGGAGCATAATGCATTTTTTAATGCCTTGCTTAAAATATGAAATAATCGAATTTGATTTAAAATCTATAAAGCTCTATTAAATGTTTTGATAGACACAAATATATTTCTTTTATATTATTATCTACAGTTTGGCAGATATCTGATATATATTACTTTAAAAAATACTTTTTAAGGATGAGAAATAAGGATATTAAAATACAAAACTGTTAAAATTGTTGTCAAAAATGTTAAATGCGTAAAGTACATAAAATATCAAAAGTTTTTATAATCGATAATCTGCACTTGCATAAATTGATTTACATCCCTTAAAAAGACGATAACGATTTTAAAGTTTGATATCAGACAGCTACGTAGCCGACAAAAATATGTTTCTGTCAAATATATGCATTATTAAAATGTGAATTTTGATATATTGACACAATGTAACATCAATTTTAAACATATATACAAGTACATGCTTAAAAATACACTTATAATTTTTAGGTATGAAATGTTTTGTCACAACAGATAAGCTTAAGATTATTTAATTCATAAAATAATTTTCTGAAAATGCTTTATATACATGTTTTTAATATTATACTTATAATCGTTTAAAATATTCATTTACATAAGTATTTTCTATTCCAGCAAAAATGATATTTTTAATTGATATTTTTACACCATTTAAGTTATAGATTAAAATAATAATAACAGTTCTTGTTTAACATTTTTGGAAGACTGTTTAACAACTGCTAGAAGTAACTTAAAAATGTCAATCGTTTTTGAAAAAAGAAATAAAATATCAATACGTATGTAAAAATAAAATAATAAAAACTGCAGTATAATACAATTTTTTTTATGTTTCATAAATAAATTATTTATAATAATTCATTCGTCCTTAAAGATTCATGAGATTCTAGAGGAAAAACATCGCTTTAGTGAACAATTTTGATATTATAAACTATTAAATATATAATGCATTTTATTTTTTATTTTTTTATTCAACTAATATTTCTTGATACACATTTATGGGAGTTATCCATTAAAGAGAAGAGTAGAAACATTCTGTTTTTTCTCTCTCTCGCTTTTTTCTGAATGTAGATTAATCATTATTTTAGATATTGTAACGTAAAACTATAACTAAATGTATTTTATTATTAGTTTAAAGAAATAAGGAAATATAAATGTAATTCAAAATTTTTTTTTTTTTTTTTATTGTAATTATACACATTTACACGATATTTATTTTAAACATAAATTCTCGATGCTGTTTTTTATTTAGATGTGGAAAGAAAAATTAGATGTTAGTCATATTACACTGGTTCTAGAATCCATATATTTTTGTAAATATATGCATTAACATGTTGTGCTTCACGTTTAGGCCTGTTATAAATATTCCATTGTTTTTGGTTATTCTTTTTAACTTTTTGGAAAATAGATGTTGTGATTGGTAGAGAATCGGGAAATATGAAGTATATCTGAATCTTTAATTGGTTGAATTCCGCAACTTATTTTATTTTATTCGTTTTCTAATTGGTCCAAGTTTAACGGGGAATCAAACCAAAATACGGGAAATCAGAAGTATCTCTAGATCTTTTTATTTATTGAATTCTACAACTTATTTTACTTTATTCGTTTTCTGATTGGTCCATGTTTAGTGTCCAAAAATGGAACACCTATATTGCCACAATGACAAGAAAAATAATAAAATTTAAAATAATAATAATTTTAAAACAAGTTGTGATAAAGATTTCAAACAAATTTCATTAAAAAGTGTATTTTTCTTTCTACGCAACGTTTTAAAAATTTAACATGTGCGATAATTAGAAGTTCCAAAAATTCTAAAATTGAAATTTCATTTAAAATTTGTTTATGATGGGTTTCGGAATATTAATGTTTAATCCATTTCGTACGTAATATGAGGCGTTCAAAAGTCCGTGTGATTAACTCCATCAAATAAAAATGCACATTTTAAACAGATAAAGCTATATATCTATAAACTACTATTTTTTAATCATTTATCTATGAATATTATTGTTTAATACATTGCGTACATAATATATGATTCGTTACGTTCATCATATAAATGATGTTTATTAATTTTAGCAATTTAAATATATCATTTATATATAAGTTTTTAAAATTTTAGTCTCTGGAAATGTCATTTTTCATATAGCCGTTGAAATTTGTTCAATTATTTTTTTCTAATATCTATTATTTATTACTTTTCCAAAATTTCGACTTGTTTAATTAAATTTTTTTAAAGTAAGATTCTGGGGAGCAATTTTTATTCTGTTTTACTTGTCGATTCTCTTATAAATAGGTCAAACCCCGAGATAGTAGCTTCAAGCAAACCATAACGAATATTAAAGAGAATTTTTATTTTAAATGTGACATTATATTATAAACGATAATTTATGTTATCTCTTATATTTATGCTTTTCTATGAAACAAACTAAAAAGATTTATATTTGTAGTCGATTTTGATTTGGTACCAATTTTGAAACAGTTATGTTACTGAAAATATTAATATTTACAAAATTTCAAGAAAAGCTATTTGATATTTTTCAGGTATCAACAATCTAAAGAAAACAAGTGGAAAAGTGTTATTGCAGATCGCATTAAATGTTTCAGTTAATATGTATTTTAAAATATTTATGCTTAATTTAATAAATCAAAATTATAAACTTATAGTTATTAAAATCTTTCTTAAATGACAGCAACTTTATACGCGTATTTAAATATATTACTATGTATAGCTTGTGCTTGGGATCTAAAAGAAAATTTACATACTCGAAATTTTTTAAAAACAAAAAAATTTTAAATACAAACAGAAGGATTTTTCGCAAAATAAGCTGTTAATTTTGAAAATTTAATAATTGAGTATTTGTTTTCGATTTTCGCATGCATACACTTACAAACATATATGTATATGGTATTTATAATGAAGTTTCATGGCTCAATTTTTTGCTAGGTATCTAAAAATGTATAATAGCCCCATATTATATCATATCCATGAAATTACGTTAAGTATGGCAGCATTCGCTTTCTGTAATATAACTTTAGTAATGAAAAATACTTTTTTTAAAGAATTCAATTACAATATATAAATTTGACACAACTATATTTACGACTGAAAATGTGAAATGCTATTCACTTCTGCTGTCGTTGAATTAATTGGATAATGAAACATTTTACTTAAGTGTAGTAAAGTGTTAAAATACTCTCTTAAGGGCACTAAAGTTTCAATTTTATGATGTGTAATAAAGACAGATGAACGCGTCTATGAATTTCTCCGAGAACTTGTAAGAAAAAAGTTTAACATATTAATTTAAACTTTTGATACATTAATTAAATTTCAAGCAAGAAAAAAGGGGAATATTTTTCATTCGCAATAAAAAAATAATCTAATTATTCGACAGTGGATATTAATACTTTTACTTATAAAATATTTTTTAAAAAGATTAACAAAAACAATAAAAATCTCTTAAAGCTTATTTATTTATTTATTTATTTGTTTTATAAATTCAAGGAAAAAATTCTTCTTAATAAATACATTAATAAATTTAAATAATTGGATGATTTTGAAGCTTTAAAAGTTTAACGAAGAATCTAATCTTGGTAGATATCAAAATAATTAAAAACTTAACAGACAAATAAATATATATATTTGTGTGTGTAATGCGCTTCTTTCTTAATGATATTACAAAAAACGTAGAAATTTATATCAGAATTTAATATAGATTTGAATGTATTCGCTCATATAGTTTACTGTCTAGAACACTGTTCACATCCAAAGGCTTTATATAAAGAATATGTGAATGTTTTATCCCTATGCTACTACACTATATTGCCATTGATTATGGGACACTTGCGATTTTAGACATTTTACTAAATATCTAGAAAAATACATGAGGAATCATCTCGAAACTCTTAGTGTATAAATATAATAGTATACATCATACATCTCCGTGAAGATTTTTTACCGAAACTCCATAGGGGACCGTCAACAAATTAAAAAAGAATGAATACTTTTCGAATAACCCTGTCAAAACTAATGTAGAAAAAGCGCTCAAACTCTAGATTATGATTGAATGCCTTATTGTAATACACTGTGTTTATTTTTATGTAAATAGCATGCATACTCGCAGAGTAATTAAGGATTTTATAAAAATGGCCCCAAATTTTTCTAAGTTTTTCCCTTATAATTTTCAGAGTTCTTAATATAAAATAATATTTTTTTCAGAAAATATGACAAACAACATTGCACACAGTACTCTGTAATCAGAATTAAAAAATAATGAAAATTGTATGAAAAATGAGTAGGTTTACTAAGTAATTTTTTACTGCGCATGCGTCAAAGATATCAAAATTTCATTTGCATATTATGTTAGCTAAATGTATAGAGCAACTTTTGTAAAAGTCTCAAAATTATGGCTTGAAAATTCTGAAAGTAATCGTCTATAGAAAAAGGACAAAATCCGTTGTTTCCAAAATGAAGCAAAAAAATGAGGGATTTTATCCAAAAGCAGTCGTAACATCCCGTATTGTGTATTCTATATTGAAACTAATCAATGAATATATGGATACAACCCCTCTTGTTTTTGCTTCATTTTGAGAATAACGGATTTTCAACTTATTCAATTGACGATTATTTTCAGAATTTTCAAGTTATGATTGTGTGACTTTTACAAAACTTGCTCTATACATTTAGCTAACATAATATGCAAATGAAATTTTGATATCGTTGACGGATGCGCAGTAAAAAATTATTTAGTAAACCAACTCATTTTGTATACAATTTTCATTATTTTTTAATTCTGATTACAGGGTACTGTGTGCAATGTTGTTTGTCATATTTTCTGAAAAAAATATTATTTTATATTAAGAACTCTGAAAATTATAAGGAAAAAACTTGGAAAAATTTGGGACCATTTTTATAAAAACCTTAATTACTCTGCGAGTATGCATGCTATTTGCATAAAAATGAACACAGTGTATTACAATAAGGCATTCAATCATAATCTAGAGTTTGAGCGCTTTTGCTACATTAGTTTTGACAGGGTTATTCAAAAGATATTCATTATTTTTTAATTTGTTGACGGTCCCCTATGGAGTTTCGGTAAAAAATCTTCAAGGAGATGTATGACGTATACTATTATATTTATACACTAAGAGTTTCGAGATGATTCCTCATGTATTTTTCTAGATATTTAGGAAAATGTCTAAAATCGCAAGTGTCCAATAATCAATGGCAATATAGTGTATAGATGTTGCGTATCACTTAGATGCTATACCTGTGGATAAGGCAAATGGATATGGATTAATATGGTAAGATAAAACAATCTAATTTTAGAGAAAAAAATATTTACTCCAAGCAAGGAATTACAAAATCATGCACAGATTTTGCATCCCACCCCCATAAAAAGAAAAGAAAAAATCATTAATAATCCAAGATGCGCGTTCAACATTATAACCAAAATCAGCATTTTAACAAAAATAATAACAAAAATAACAGTGTGTACTCTATTGCATACCGTACATACCATTATAATAAAAATAATGCTAAAATATTCCTATTTTTTCTTTTTTGCATTGTAAAATATACGCTATTGACAATTGATTCCTCAACTTGATTTGTTTCTACACAGGCAGGATGTGCCTGAGTCCAAAATAAAACAAGGATTCGTTGCATACATTTTCACTACAAGATTGCTTTGTGTTCCTAAACATAATGTTATATTGTCCTACTACACACCATTCTAATGTAACGATATCTAGAATTTGCAAATCATACGTTAATATTTGCTTACCATATATATCTGTCCCATAAAACAAGCCTATTGAGCTTCACCTGGAAAATTGACTCGACCAATAGCTCTACTTTAAAGGGGTTTTTTTGTGTTTTGTTCTATTGCGATTTTTGAAGAAATGAATTTTTATATTATTTGGATTCGGGAAATATATTTTATTCGGATACATTCTGCTAAATTTTTGCGAAACTCTTTAGACGTTTAAAATTATTTTGATACTAAATATAAGTAGGATATATTCACACTTATATTCATATCACAGCACCATAACTGTTTCAAAATATACTGTTATATGAAAAACATTATTTTATGCTTCTAAAGTTTAATATGTTATTTAAAAGAGGCTTCTAAAGATTGCTCCTTTGATAGAAATATATTTACATTATTAATTGAGGTAAAAAAAATACATTTCAGTTTGTTATAATAATATAATTACACAAACAAATCCTTTCAATTAACAAAAAAACAATCACATAAAAATATACATTTAAGAATCTTTTAATAATGTGCAAAACAATGTTTAATTATTTTTTTTAATGGCTGTACTGTATTTTTTTTATTTTTGAGTTACGGTATTTCCGATTAACAACTTGAGTACATTTAACGTCTACAACTCGTATTGCATTCGTAAAATATCATGTATTTTTGTATATTATTAATATCAATTTTTAATGAAAAAGTATTGTAGTAGTAAGTAATATTGTACGTTCCGTAAGTTAAAAAAACAGTGGACCGATTTGCGGTGGCTGGAAATACATAATTTGCTCAAGGGAAAACTATAATTTTTTTTTCTTGAGAGTGATGGCAGACGCTACGATCAACGACATAAAAAAATATATGATTCAACATAAGTTAATTCTATAATGAAGCATGGCTAGGTACGCATTACACAGTGAAGAACATCTTTCGTAATATGTGTGGGTTCGTTTGTTGCAATCCGAGGAAAGATGAGTGGTTAAATGTATAAGGATCTTTTGTAAGACTATTTTCTACATAATTAGGTGTAGGGGTTGTAATCGCAAATATTTGGTTCAACGTGATAACGATCCAAAAAATCTGTGTAAGCTCATCAAGCAGTGTCTTTCGCTCAAAACAATCCCGCTTTTGAAATGGCAAGTCCAATCATCCAATACGAATAAAAAAGAAATTCTGGAATGAACAATTTTTGAGGAATTATATTTATTCCAATTCAGCAGAGTTTTTCTAAAAATTGTAGGAAGAATGAAAAAAAATCGCACAGACGATCTTCAACCGCACATTGAATCGATAACACGTCACTGTGACTCAGTATTTATTTCTAAATGTGGGAAGACAAAATACCATTTGTAAATGTTCCTAACTATTATGTCAATAAAATGCATAAATATCGCTTTGAGATTCCTTCTGACTTCTCTTTCTTTCATCATATATATATATATATATATATATATATATATATATATATTTACAGAGAGAGAGAGAGAGAGAGAGAGAGAGAGAGAGAGAGAGAGAGAGAGAATGAATGAGAGAGAGAGACTTATATAGAGATAGAAAAATGATATACTATATATATACACGAAGACAGATTGCAAAATATATATACAGATTACACATAGATATGGAGAAATACTATACTAATACACTGGCTTCCAAAAATTAAGGAAAAATTACAAAAATAGCGATAACTCGTTAAAAAAGAAAGCAATCCGTATGAAATTTGCATATATTGTTAAATAAAAGATGCTGAATAAAAATACCAAATGCAAATTAGTGGAGCAGCAATCGCATTGTGTCATCCGTCAGGCACATACATTAGCACGTTAGAGAGTAAGGCTGCAGTTTTCGCTGTGATAGTGATATTATAAATTTAGGATAGCCAATTCATTACAAAGACCTCCAGGCATCATTTGCCCACTGAACTACGATTTTGAGCTATTGGGAGATTGGAGGCTGGACAAAGTCAGGCAGAGGTGGCTAGATGGCTAAATGTGAGTCCTTCGGTGGTTCATAGGCTTTTGCAACAATTTCGAACTACTGGTTCGGGTTCAAGAAGGTTCAGCCAAGGACGGCCAAGGGTTTCGACAAGCGCCGATGACCGATATTCGCGGTTATGTGTACGGAGGAATAGAACCTCAACCCCATCTCACCTTAAATCCTGCCTTGCTGCAGCTACAGGAAGGTTGGTGTCAATGTCTACTGTGCGTAGAAGGCTTCACGAAGGTGGACTTTACGCGAGGCGACCAGCAATTTGTGTACCGCTCAGCTCACGTCACCGGAGGGAACGTTTGATGTGCGCACATCAACATGTCCACTTAACGGTTGATTAATGGAGGCGCGTTCTCTTTACGGATGAGTCCCGGTTTAGCCTCCAAAACGGTAGTAGGCGTTGTTTGATTTGGAGAGAATAGGGAACACGCTATCATCCATCAAATATTCGTGAAACAGATTCATACGGAGGAGGCAATGCCTGCGTTTGGGGTGATATTTTTTTGGGTGAACGCACAGACCTCCATATCTTTCCACATTTAACCGTGAATGCTCACGTCTATAGAGATGGCATCCTTGATGCTTATGTGCGACTTTATGCCGGTGCAATAGATAATGATTTCATGTTACAGGACGACAGCGCTAGACCGCACAGGGCTCGCATCGTGAAAGATTATCTTCAGTACCAGACAATTCAGCGCATGGAATGACCAGCTCGATAACCGGACTTGAATCCCATCGAGCATGTTTGCGATACTTTAGGGAGACGTGTCGCTGCTCTCAATCTCCCCCCTCTGACCCTTGGTACGCTTACAACTGCTTTGGAAGAGCAATGGCTCTTACTTCCCAGCGAACTCATCGACCGCATAATTTACAGTATGTCACATCGCTGTATGTGCTGTATTGCTACTAGGGGGGATCATACGGCATATTAAAGATACTTTTCCTATACCAAACTGGCAAACTGTTTTTGTTAACTCTATAATTATGCTATTTTTTGAAACACCATAATTGTCTGGTAATTTCTTTTCATTTTATTTTATACCTTACTATGCATTGTATATTGTGGCTGAGTTTCATTAAAATCTACATGTGATATTTTGAATTATCGCTATTTTTGTGATTTTTCCTTAATTTTTGAAAATTAGTGTACTTTGATCGTAAAAGGTTGATTTATGAAGAAATCAATACAAATATTTTGTATGCTTTTTTTTAGCATAAGTTTTATTTCGTTTTTTAATAAAATCTAAAATAGCTAGTTTGTAATTATCACGGAATAATGGCTTTTTAAAAGCGAGAAAAACACATTATTGGAATAATTTAATCATAAGACTACCTAAATTTCCAGATTAACAAACATATAACAAAAACACATTCTTTTGACCAAATAAATATTACAGAAACGACATTGAAGATTCCCAATTTTAAATGTTCGAAGAATAAGAAATGGCTCTTTAAATATTCACCAGAAATTTCAAAAGGAAAAAGTTTTGCCATTTAAATCAACGGGGTTACATGTCTCGAACTAATTTTGTAAAGCCGTAAGGGGGCGTACTTCATAGCAATTTGTTTTATTGTAAAAAATGCTTTTATAGAGTACATGAAACAAAACAATTATATTTTTTTTAGAATTTTGTTTGCAAAATTCTTCTTAAATGGTTTGAAATGAAAGAAGTTATAAAAATAGAATATTATTTTTCTTCTGTACAAAATCTACAAATCGATTTTAAGATTTCATTTTTTCTCCCATGTTTTGGTAGAGAACATACTGACATTAAGGATGATCATTAATGACATTAAAAATTTAGCTGAATCTTAAAAGTATATATATTTTTTTATTATTAATATTGGCAATAATATTTTTATTATTATATGTTTTTTTCGATTAATACATTGTAACAACTACCGAAATCATCAGCTTCAATTAAGTTGTTATAATGCGCAATATAGCATTGTTTAAAAATTATTTTTTCTTCTTTAAAAGATTCTCCAAAACCAGATAGTACAAATGATAGAAACTGTTCAGCGTCCATCTTTCTAATCAAGAATCCTACATATTTTCTATATTTAACCTTACACAAAAATAAATAAATAAACATTTAAGATTTTATATATACAATTATGAGAAAAAAAATTACATGCAATTACCCGTAAGACATGGTGACGTCACAGTGACGTCGTTGTGAAGTCATGTTGTGACTTTGTGACCGTCGATGTGACGTCGCGTGACGTCGATGTGAAGTCACAGTGACTAAAATGTGAAGTCGTTATGGCCGTTTTAGAGCTCGTTTGTGACGTCACATTGTGACCACTTTGTGAAGTCACGGTGTGACCAAAATGTGAAAAATGTGTCATTTGTGACAAAATTGTCTTTGAAATTGTGACTATTTTTTGACGATAGTGACAAGATTGTGAAGACACTTTGTGACATTTTTGTGAATATTTTATGATCTGTAACGATTCTTTTACTAAATTTGTGATGGTGGCTATATTGCCAGTGTTGTAATGTTACACTGGGACACAATTATATAGTTATGAGCATTGATATATAGTGTAAAATCATTTACATCTTTTACAAAACTTTATTATATTTTGGTAATATATCTCAATTCAAACTTGAGAGCTGCTATAAAAAGAAAGTACCAAAAGGAAGTTACTGAATCAAACTGCAATGCCATACAGATTTTAATCTTTGTTACATTTTTTTTCTGCTGAAATAAATGGGAATATTTAGGACAATTGAATATTCAATCTATCACAATTATTTTAAATTTAGCTATTTGTTTTTTAAAAAGCATTAAAATTATGAAAGAAACATTTCTGTTTAACCTTTTAAGAGGCCTTCAGATTTTTTCTTGAGTATTTAATGATTCATAGAATATTAGCAACCAAAACATTATTTGTTTTGATAAAGTCTGTATGGCATTGCAGTTTGATTCATAAACTTTCTTTTTATAGCAGCTCTCAAGTTTTAATTGAGATATAATCAAAATATAATAAAGTTTTGTAAAAGATGTAAATTATTTTACACTATATATCAATGTTCATAACTGTATAATTATGTCCCAGTGTAACATTACAACACTGGCAATGTAGCCACCATCACAAAGTTAGTAACAAAATCATCACAAATCACAAAATATTCACAAAAATGTCACAAAGTGTCTCCCCAGTCTTGTCACTATCGTCACAGAATAGTGATTATTTTATTCAATGCAAAAAAAGGACATTAATATAAATTTTGTATTAAATCAGCCCGTAAGGCTCCACAATAGTCACTCAAAAAGATCCGGATGATAATGTAAAGTCTATGGGTATGTTTTTTTTTAATATCTCGCTCAAACTTTAATATTTACATAATTTTTTTTCATAGGATAGCTGAGGACGATCTACAACCGGCCTAGTTTTTACTTTTTTGATTTTCTTATATATTTTTTATATTATGATGGTTTCAATTTCAGAACCGGTTTAAAGCGGTTTTGAAATTTAAAGTATTCTTTTTAAAATCTGAAACGAAAATCGAAAAAATAAAAACTAGACTGATTGTTGGATCGACCTCAGCTATCCTATGCAAAAAAAAATTCATGTAAACGTATTAAAATTTGAGCGAGATATTTGAAAGGAATCGCTCCCATAGACTTTACATTATCATCCGGATCTTTTTTTCTGACTAGCGTTGCGCCTTAAATTCTATAATTATGTGACTGAAAAACACGGTCAAGGAGCTTAAAAAGTGTAGAAACATATATGATAAATATGTTGACACAGTTTTTAAATCAAACAACTATTTTAAAGGCAATTTAATTTTGAAACTGAAAATGATCGAATGTTGTTTTAGATACTAAAAAAATAAATTCAAACATAAAAATAATAAATTATGGATATTTGGTATACTTGTGATAAGCAGAAAATGACGTATTTCTCATCAATATTGTCAATATACAAATAAAAAATTTTAAAATATACAACTTACTTTTGCAACTATCTATTCCTAGCTATCTCTAGCTTTTTAATTTTACAAAATTTACAAAGCTTAAATTTACATTTTACTAACAACGATCTGAAACTAGTCCATTGATAAACGTAACTTGGGTATGAAAACAAATATAACTCGTACCAATAATATAAATATGTTGAGAATTCTCAAAATTATATTTTGGAAACAATTACTATGTTGGAAGGTAGTAAAAATAAATAAAATCTTATTTTTAAGCTCACTGTAAAAGTAATTGACTTTTGGGCATGTTGCAGATATTTAGAAGGGATAATTTTACATCAAAGTTTGTAATAAATAATGTATTACACTATTAAATTTATGAAACATTTAGAATTTTAACATGTTTTTAAAAAGCTAACTAAAAGTTTTCTAATAATAATGATAAAGCAAACAGGAAAAAGAAAAAAAATCATACCTATTTTTTGTTGACATTTTTCTATCCAAATCGCTTTTGGCCGTGTAAGTTAAGTTCAATATTAATTATCGTGGCACAGACTGGAATCATTTTCACCAAGCCAGCGCCACAATAACTCTCTTGAACTTATTTTTTGTTTAATATCTCAGCTAAAAATGAGGAGCTCTTGAGGTTTTTCTTGTTTAAATTTTTAAATCGGTTTCAATATGCGTACATAACTGCTATATGCCTCCAGTGAACTTATTTCTGGCACCTTAGATCTCTGTGTTTATTCTTCGTTAAAAAATCTTCTGCAAACAGTCATAAATTGTTTAATGCGCATGACCGTTAATTTCATTTCGCATACAACAGATTTGGAAATTGAATACACAATAATTTTATAAGAGTGTCTCTAGCTAATCTTTTTTATTTGATGAATTTAGTAATTTAAACTATCTTTTATTTTTCCCAGTTTCAAAAGAATTCGAGTTAAAAATGACTCATAAGTTCTTTTTATTTTTATTTTTATTTTTATTTATTTATTTATTTATTTTTGTAAATAATATTAACAATTAGAGTTTATTAGATAAAACATAGTTTAAATTTTTTTAAATGTTTAAAGATTATGTTATATGAAATTAAAAAGTTTTGGTCAGAGGCACAGAGGCACCTTGAAATAAAGTTTTTATAGACTGGAATCATTTTCACCAAATCAGCGCCACAATAATTCTCTGGAAAACATTTTTTGCTTGACATATCATCTAAAAATTGATTCAAGAGTTGATTCAAAAGTTTTTCAAGTTCATATTTGTGTCACATTGCGATTTTAAAATGTGGTGGTCATATATTTGTGACGAACGTTATACGAAATGATATTACATTGACGGATTTTTTTTTATTATTATTTACTTGTCAAAACAAAACATAAGTTTACAGGAAACATCATGTTTTAAAGAATTTTCGTAATTATTTTAAGTTTTCTAAGAAGTTCACATCTAAGTCACAATGCGACGTCACAGAGTGGTGGCATTTTGGTCACAGATGCGATGTGACCACAGTGACTGGCAGTGACGTCACAGTAACGTCACTGTGACCATGCATGCTATGTGGGTAGTTTTTATCTTTAAGCATTTCGGTGTGTAATATTATTTTCAGAAGTTATATTAAGAAAATATATATTTAATTCAATGTGTATCTGTATAATGTAGTACATCGCACTTGTCTTTTTTATGTTTTTAATGTCATTCGAGCTAGACTAGAGTTTCTTATAACATATACTCCATTACATTCAATGTAATTGGATAAAGAGATACATGTCCGTCTAAAACAGACATCTGGGAATTTTAAATTTAAATGTATTTTAATTTGGCTACCAAGGACTCTTCTTGAAGTTTATTATTTTGTAACTTAGGAAAACATCATTTTTTGATGTATGCCTTCTTATAATTCATAAAATAAGAAGTAATACGAAATATTAGATTTTACAATATAAACAGCTCTATCGATCGTGCGTTAGGATCACGCTTGTCATCCTAAGCCGAGATGATGACATCGCACCCCAATCTAAAAAAATGAGATGAGAGCTCCCTTAATGCGCATCATTGTGGGAATTAAAAATTAAAAATTATTTTTTTTCTCGCCTGGCAATTTATTTATTTAGTACTTATTCTGATTAATGACATCCGGCCCTAGTGTTTGCCACCGGTACTAATTCACATTCATCATATTTATTATAATGTATAAGTTTATTTAAATGTCTTTTTTATTATTTTGCATTTAATTTATACTTACATTTATATTAATTGTATTGCTCTTAGGGCCTTTCTCCTTTCCGAGAGTGTTTCCTTGTTTGTAGAGTGAAAAACCGAACTGATAGTTTAGTTATATTGAATTGTGAATCAACTTTATTTTTTTTTTCATTCTTGGAGAACAGAAAACTATAAAATTCCACGTCTTAATCGATTAAAGCATATTTTTAAATCATAAATTATCGCTTATTGAGCAACTCAAACAATGGAAACCCCACGTAGACATCGTCTTTTAAGCAACGAAAATGTATATTTTCAAATCAAAACAGAATGTATCATCAAACATCATTATTGCTGGAGACGAAAAAACTGATAGTTTGAACATGAATTAAATATATTACTTTATTGGGAAAGCAAACAATGCAACGCTAGTCATTAAACAATAAATACGTGCCGCTTTATTGTATTACTTTGTAGCAACAATGTAAAATGTAATATATTCAAACAATGCAATATATTCAAACGATATTTAACAATCTATTATTATTAAACTAATAGTCTTTCGTATAAAAAAAAAAAAAAAAAAAAAAAAAAAAAAACATGGCGTGTTATGGTTTGCTTTCGTTTAACATTCTTATATAATGATGTTTAAGAGAATTGTATCAACCAATTATCTTTTTTTCGGTAGATACTAATAAATTGTTACAATAACAAAATATGTTAATGCTAGCAAAATTGTGTGTTTAAGAATCCAGTTTTGTGCTTAAATATCTGCTTGCTTTGCTTGCCTAATAAGTTCTAACCACGTCATATTTTTTTATTTTTTTTATTTATTATGATTGGTTTGGTGACAAATCGGTTATTAATTATTAAAAAATCATACTAATAAATAATCACGTGACATTTCTTTGTGTGTCTTACCCACCAATGGAACATTGTTTAAAGATGTTTATCTATCCAATAACACCAAATTATCGGTTTTTGAAGCTTCAAGAATCTTGTTTGTGTAACGAAACATTCTGTCATCGTTATAATGTCCATATGCTTTGATTGCAAAACATATTGTAAGTACTTTACTTTTCCTTTATTTGTGCTGTACAACAACTTGTTAATAACCATTAAAATTCATTAGGATGAGCGAAACGAATCCTCTACTAGGCCACTCAAATGACACTTTGTCGTACACTTTACAAAAAAACTGTGCAGTATTTTGACTTGAAATTAAACACAAATATAAATTATGATCTGTAGATTTGCAGAATATTATTTTTTTATAGGAATACTTTACAATGAATTATTATTTTAATTAATTTATTTTACATGCTTTTCCATTACGAACGCATTTTTTCAAATAAAACGTGAAACATGTACGTTTTCAGAAGAAAAACTTAAATCATGGGATCAGTGATTATAGCTAGAATCATCATTAAATAAATAAATAAATAAAATATATTTTCATTATTCTGACAAAATATCTCAAAAACTGCTTTCAGATTTTCAAACTATGCTCATTCTTTTTAACTTAGTTTCATGATTTCTTTTATAAAATTTATAAAATACTTTTTTTTAGAAAAATTATAGCATATTTTTAATGAATTAAAATTTGTGAAAATTCTCTTATAAACATTCAATTATAAAAGTATTTTTCTGTGTTAGGAATTCAACTACACAATTTATTCTTATTTTGTGAAATCATTTAAGCAGACGATATTTATGAATTTTAAAGAATTATAATATGTTTTTGTGAAGTGGCAATAAAAGAACTGTAAACAAATAAAATAAATTAATATTTTGTATAATTCTACTTCGAAAATATTTTTATTTATTTGTTTTTGTGGAGTGGCAATAAAAGAATTGTAAATAAATAAAATTAATTAATATTTTGTGTAATTCTACTTCGAAAATATTTTTTTTTATACCAGTCTTATATCATAAATAAACAACATTGTAAAAAATATGACTATTTTGCTGCATCGTCACTCCCCCGCTTTTATAGAATATCACTCTTTTGGTAACTGAGAATGTTCCATATTAGCCTGAAGTAACCGTTTTCTATACAAGCGGTGGAGTGATGGATGTAGCAAAGAAGTCGTATTTTTTCCCCGTGAATCTAAGGAAATTCATAGTTATTTGGTTGAAATACATTTTTAAATTAAAATGCCCCGAAACTTTAAATTACATTTTTGCTTAATGCAAAAGTAAGATGCAAAAGTAATTGAAAAAATATATTATTACTTTCAAATATTTATCTGATAGCATAATACTTCGCGAATCCAAACAAAGCATGGCTTTTGCTAGTTTTAATCAATAAACACATGGTTTCATACTTTATTTTTTTCCAAAAATGCAATACAATTTAAACTTCTTCAACAATCCAATATAATCAAAATGTCGGTTATTCAAGCTCTTACATTATTATTGCGTAAAGAAACATTCAATTTTGTGTTCAAAATATCAATGTTATTTGCTATTGTAACATGAGGCGGCATCGTGGCGTTTCCAGGGATTAAGTGCTTTTTAATTATTTTAGCAGTTCAACAATCGATTAAAAACGATAAAAAATATCAGTTTAACCAATACACGCGTTTTGTTTCATTGTATGCTTTGTCCCAACATTATAATATATTTAAATGATGTTTATGGATCTTTTATGAGGTAACTATCACTTTTCAAGCTTCCATCAAGCTTCAAACAAACGATGCTGTGCGAAAAATCATTCGGTTTTGCATTTAAAATGTATCTTTGTTTTGTTCGCCTAACATGTGACCACGTTGCAATCGTCACATGTCTATTGATTAAGTAGTCCGAGAATCTGTTAATAACGATTAAAATTCAGTCTAATCAACAAACTCTCGATAGTTCATTGTTTGATTTGTCCTAAAAACTGAATACGATTCAAAGTTGTTTAAAAAAGTAATAAAATTCTCCAAATTTCCTACCCCCCCCCCCAAAAAAAAATCACTTTTTCTGTATAAAATGACGTTTAAGCAATATTTCATTTAATATGATTTAATAGGAAACTTTTTCTTTCATTTTGGTTTAATTCCAAAATCTAGATTTCAAGCAATTGTTGTAATGGAATAAACTTCTCGCGAAAATGTTTTTGTCTTCATTATAATTTTTTAACATATTTTCTTCTGAAATTGTTCTAATTCAAGAACCGTTAAAGGTAAATAGTTAATACTTCAAACATGTTTTTTAAACTGTTTTAAGGCTATCTACATTCAGCAAACTTGAAAAGCAAATTTACTTGGAAAATTAGATTTTCTGTTTTATCGTTACACATTTTTATTATATATTTTTAATGTTTTTAAATTAATATTTTTAAAATGTTGAATTAGATTTAAACCTTATATAAATATGTTTGTTCAATTGAAGAAAAAAGAGAATTCTACAAGTAATATTTCAAGTTATAACGATTTTAAATTACTTTATTTTTTAATAAATTTAAAATTTGAAAAACAAACTGAGAAGTTTTGTCATGTGATTTTGTTTATAAATAATATTAATAACCACCACAAACAAAGAAAATATACAGAATTTTAACTCAACAAATAAAATTTAATTTAAAATATGACTCTGTTAGCATTGCAATACAAACTAACTGTCGTTTTTTTCAAGGTCCAACAATACAGTTCTGTGAAGAAACATTAGGTTTTGCATTAAAAATGTCCGCTTTTTTTTTTTTTTTAGTACATTGTGACCATGTAGCAATTTCACTGATTTAGCTGCTTAATAATTAGTTAGTAACAATTAAAAGTATATTTAATGATTTCTCTATTTTTAAACAGCTGTCCATGTGTGCATTTCAGGATTTTTATATATTAAAACCAACAATCTTTGTTATTAAAAAAAAACCAATGATATTTCGGATTACAAAAAATATATTTCGCAAGAAAATTGACATTATTTTTGTTACCGGTTGGTGTACGCGATCAAAGAATGAAGAAACACACATCTTTAAATTAGTTATGATGCATTTTATTTTATATATGAAAATAAATACAAATTGCAGATTATAAGATGACAAAGGAAATAAGATCTCATATTTGGGATCATTTAAAAATATTTTCATCTAATAACACAAAATTGTTGAATGCTAATTTTAATTTGTTATCTGGGAACAGAATAATTTAGGTTGGTTAAGATTATATAGAAATTTGTATATACTAATACAATAAGATTTGAGGAACTGAAAAATTGTTTGTCAAAATGATATAAATTTGTTAAATACATGAATACAAATTTTTGTTTTGCGCAGATATACTGTTGTTTATTATAAAGACTGGAAATAAAAGGTTTAATATTTTAGCATAGCGATAAAAATATTTTTTCTATCTGACACAGCATAAATATTAATGAAAAGACTCAGAGTCAATAAATGTACCTGAACTTTTAAAAATATTAAACCTATGTTTAAATTTTTAAATTGAGTTTCTTTCTAATTCACAAAGTTAAATTATCCTAAATATTATTTTCTGAAGTAATTAGATAGCAAATGTGGATGACAGCTTTAACAACCAAATATTTATTTTTATTTTATTTTCTTATTCGACTCTTATAACAGAATCTTGTATAAATTATTTATTTGTTTGAACGCTTTTTTTCCGAACGACATATCGAAACTAACATTTACCTGAAAGCTAAAACAATACTTATTATCAAGATTACAAATTGCACAAATTTAATAACAATTGGGAAATGTAAAAACCTTCAGAAGTTTTATAACAATTATTTCACAAGATTTTCAGTTTTATTTTTATTTTTTTGAAAAATAATACATTTATTTTATTATAGGTAACTGCAATAACGACTTATATTAATGACTGAAGCAAACGCAAAGCTATTTAATACATTAAACCTATCATTTTTATCTAATTATACACATCTTATTACGTTCCACATTTCTTTCAAATTTTATCTTCTGGGTGTTTTATCTTTGTTCTAGTTTGAAAATTACTAATTATAGAAACGAATAAAAAATAATCCAAATATAGCAATTATAGAAACTTTATGTGAAGTCGCTGCCAAGGCATTTCCTAATTTAACTATAAATGTCGGTATTTTTGAAATCTATTTCAAGTTTATTTATCAAATTAATGTGTTTAGAATGTAAGGTTTTTAAAAATTAGCTAGATTTAATGGGCAGTTATTTTGGAATCGTTATTAGTGAGATAAATTTATTTTTTTTTCTAATATGGTTATTTTTATTAGCCTGATTATGATGAAAAAGAATATTTCTTATCAAAACATAATTTATTATAGTAACAGTATTTATGTTTAATACGTTTCTTTATATTTAAAACTATTTATAAAATGTTAATACAGAGTTCTCTAGAAAGGGCTCTTGAAATTTGAAATGACGTAACTTCACTTAAACAGTGAGAGATAGAAATGTGAAACAAATTGAATGTTATACATATAGGTCTAGATTTTTTTAAACATCAGTTTAAAATAATAGTTCCAATATTGGACACGAGAAGGCGCTGCAATCACAAAGCTGTGCCTTTGAAATAGCTACTGAATGTTAGCTGTTAATGGGTGTATTTTGATTCAAACTGCTTATTTTCCGATTTATTTTTTAATTGATTTTTGCTGTCAAATGCACCAGATTTTCAAAATCTCTTATTTGGAAATTACACAAGGTGCCGGGATTCTCGATTCTTTGATAAATGCAGAAACTGTTGCAAAAAAAGCAATCAAAAACGGCATTTCGAACCGATATTCCCGAAGCGGGAGATCTGGAAACGAAGAAGAGGGTCATACTGATAAGGTAATTGTTTAGAAATCAAATTCTAATGAATTGAGCGTAAAATGACATCCCACGCACCTCATGCGTCCCTTGAAGAATCCCCTCAGCAAGTTTCATGTTTCTACTTTTAAAAATGTGTTTGAAATTGTATCGGAAAATTTTGATCTGTTGAAGGTGGAAAAGCGTTTTTTCGAATACACCCTTAAATCAGATAAAAATCACACTACAATTGTTTCGATAAGATTACCTTTTCCAGCAACAACATGACACAACCTAAAAGTAAAGTTCTAAATCAGTTGTTACAATACGTCTATTGAAATGGAGTCACATACCTCACAGATGAATTGTTCAATCTATTCCAACATTTCGGGATTCTTAGAATAAATAGCATCCTTCAAATAACCCCACAAAAAGAAGTCGCATGGATTGAGATCCGGAGAATATGGTGGCCAATCCATACCAATATCTGTCACTTTTTGATAATTTAAAGCAATGACTCTCTCACTGAAGTATTCCTCGAGGAACTCAAAAACTGCAGTAGTACGGTGCAGTCGGGCCCCATCCTGCTTAAACCATGAAATATTTGGTGCAACCTAAAAAGCTTGAAATGCTCCAATAAACTGATGTAAAATTTCAATATATCGAAATGCGTTAATCGTTTCCCTCCTAAGAAAAAGCCCAATGATTCCTTTAGGGGACAGACTTGGCCGCACTATAATTTTTGCTGAGTGCAGTGGTTTTGAAAGACACATAAACCGGTTTTCAATGTCCCATATTCGTCAATTTTGTTTGTTCACATATCCCTCTAAATGAAAATGGGCCTCATAGGTGAACCATGCATGATCAATTTTTTTTTTCCATCAATCATCTGCAGTAACTCTTTTGCAAAAACTTCTCTTTGTTGTAGAGCTGCATTTGTGATCGCTTGATGGCACTATATTTATTCAGAAATAGCTTCAGGACTTTTCGCATTATATTGTGAGTACTGTTTGACAATCCTGCTTCAGCAACGACTGGCTTTATGGATTTTCGAGGATAACGTTTAACAATTTCTCCGACTGCTTGCACCATTTCAGGTTTCATGACTGATCAACTGCGAAAGTGCAATTTTCTCCATCGATTCCACTTATTGTTAGTCCATACAAATCTATGTTATTTGATTTTTAAAAAATACTTCTGCTTTTTTTAAGGCTTTAATTTCTCCTATTAGAAATCTAATGTGTGAATTATATTTAGATTAACGCTATTTTACGAAAGTACTATAATATTCGTCCTTTGTGATTAATGTATAGTACTTTGTATCATTTTTTCTTGTCATATCTTTGTAGTAAAAAAGAATAATTTTGTACATTTAATAATGTAAGTAAACGACTTTTAGATAGAGTATTTTTTTATATACAAATGATTCTTTAACCATTCTCATTACTTCTATTTTTGCATAAACATAGTTTTTTGGCAAATATTTAAATGTCTTGAAACATGAAATTTATCGACTTTGGAATTTTTAATAATAATAATAATAATAATAATAATAATAATAATAATAATAATAATAATAATAATAATAATAATAATAATAATAATCACCGAAAGATATAAAAGATTACCGTCAAAAAAAATTATTATACATAAAAGACAACTTTTGTACCAGGTGCCAAACACAATTTCGAAAAAAATAAAGAACAAAAAAAATGTACATTTTTAATAATAAATCATTTTTTATCTATTTTGTAGGTCTTAATATACTTGAAGACAGACATTTATAATAATAATAATAATAAACATATAAAATTGTATTCATAAATGACAACTTTTGCACCCATTTCGATACGAATATCCGCATTTCGATTTTTTGAACCCCCGTAATCCATACATCATTCACGAAAGAAAAAGAAACAAAAATTGTAACTTTCTTATATCATGTATCAAAAATACTTTTTCTGATATGTTGACTACTTATTCGAAAAATGCAAAAGGAAATATCTTTCAATTATTTTATTTTTCTGACACATGCGTTTTCAGTAATTATTTGTATATTTCCACCATACCAAACATATATGTTTTTAATTTATTTATTTTTACGGTGATTGCATTATGGCAGGAGAAAATAATTGTCTTCTGTTCGATTACGTGAATTGTTCAACCCCATTTCATGACAACGCCCTAGTTTTAGGAACAACTTATACATTTCCAATGGTTTATATACACTGGTGTGCAAAATTTAAAGACAGGGTCCCAAAATGTCAATTTTCAAGGAATTTTCAAGCGATAATTTTCACGCGAATATTCAAAAGAAAGTAATATAATTTGAATAACTATCAGGTTGAGTCTAAAGTTTTGACCCTTTTTTTTACTTTAATGTTGACAACAAATATTTACAAAAATACAAAACATTAGTGAGGATAGTAATCACCATGAAGTTCCACAGTCTTCTGCCAACGTTTTCGCAGTTTTTCAATGCCTTCCTTGAAAAACTCTGGGTTACGTGAGTCGAGAAAGAGGTCAACCTCATTTTTGACCTCTTCTGAAGAATTGAAAATTTCACCACTAATGTGCAGTTGCAGATGCGAAAACAGATAGTAGTCGGAAGGTACCATGTCAGGACTATATGGATGATGTGGCATTAAGTCCAATTCCAGCTTGTATAAGTTCCAATTCGTCCACGCACTGACGTGTGGCCTGGAATTATCCTGATGAAACATAACCACCTTGCGTCGGAACTCCTTACTTCGCTTTTCCCTAATTGCTGCGTCTACTTTATGCAGCATGCTGCTGTACGACTCACTGTTGATTGTCTGGCCACTTTTAAGTACTCCTTGTAGATAATACCGCGACTATCCCAGAAAACGCAGAGGAGGATTTTTTTATAGGTCAATGTGCGCCTGATTACGGTCCTGACCGGTACACCTGGTTCAGACCATCCTCCCTTTCGACTGGTGTTGTCGTAATAAACCCATTTTTCATCACACGTAACAACCCGGTTCAAAAAATCACCCTTTCGGTGATATTCGAGCAAGTTTACACAGGTCCGTTTTCGTTTTTCTTTGTCATTTTGTTTCCGATCGTGCGCCATCCATCGATTGAATTTGTATGTCAAACCAATGTTTTTTAATGCTCGAATTATGGTTGTTTGAGAAACAATGAAGTGAGATGCAAGTTCCCGTGATGTAGCATTTTGATCTTCATCGATGGATTTCCGCAATTCGGTCTCATCAATCACAGTAGGTCGACAAGCACGTGATTCATCTTCGATGTCGAAATTCTTAATCTTAAAATTTTGATACCATCGTTTGACTGTACTAAGTGATACAATATCCTCACCTAAACGTGCACACATGTTACGGTGACATTCTGTCACTCCGGTGTTGCTACAGAACTCGTAGTAGATGATGGTTCGAAGCTGGATACGTGATAGTTCCATTTTCGAGGCTTCGTGGAGGCTACAGATGATAATTTTTCAAAACAATAAATATACAGTGTTGTAGCACACGTCTTCTTCTTTCGAAACCAGAAAACCGTATGTAAAAATATCACTTAACTTGCGAACGCCAGCTGTTTTAGTAGCACTATTCTGCGAAAGGGTCAAAACTTTAGACTCAAGGTAATACTATCCCTGCATAACAGCTAGTTCGTATAATCTCTCATTCAAGTCGCACATGGTCACAAGTGTCACAGTCACTACGGTGGAGCAAAAAAAAGTAGGAAATTTCATACGTCTCTTTTATGAGTCTCAAATGAATACTATATGTGACTCCACTCTCAGGTAATTGCGACTGCTGCTTTGTGACGAGTCACCAGGTGATTTTACAGTGTCGTTTTATTGAGACTCTCGTGTGACTGTCATTTGGAGGCTCGGTTTAAAAGTCATTGTGAATGTTGCATTATGATAAATCACCAAACAATGTCCCATAAAAGTCACATGGTGAGTTTTCAGCACTTATCACAGTGGTTACTTCACAGTATGGTTTCAGTTACCATTTGAAAAGGTCTTGTGATAGAGAGTCACCATGTGACTTTAATGTGTCATTATTTGGTTATTTATAATAATGCAACATTCACAATGACTTTGAAATTGAGCATCCAAATGACAGTTACATGAGTCTCAATAAAACGACACTGTAAAGTCACCTTGTGACTCGTCACAAAGCAGCAGTCGCAGTGACTTGACAGTGGAGTCACATATAGTAGTCATTTGAGACTCATAAAAGAGACGCATGGAATTTACTATTTTTTGTTTCGTCGTAGTGACTCTGACTCTTGTGACCATGTGTGACCTGAATGAGATGTTATATGAACTAGCTGTTATGCAGGGATAGTAATTATTCGAATTATATTACTTCCTGTTGAATATTCGAGTGAAAATTATCGCTTGAAAATCCCTTCGTCCTTAAATTTTGCACACCAGTTTATATATATATATATATATATATATATATATATACAGGGTGAGTCATAAATATCGAAACAATAGGCTATATCCTCAAATATTAACCCTAGACCCATACTTCCAATTGCAAAAATTCAAAAAAGGTGAACTTTCTGATAAGATAAGTTGCAACTCCATGGGGGGTCTATTTGAAACAATACGAAAATTCAAATTTTTATACGGCCCCCGTAGAGCAAAATTCCCAATTAGGAAATTATTCCTTATTCATTCCTAAATTGAACAAAACAAATTTAATCTCCATATCTAAAAATCCAACAGAGATATTAAATCCCAAAATGTTCAAAAAATCCTGACTTACACCACTTTTCCCTGCCTCTAAACTGTGATTTCCTTACTCAATTTCAACGCTTGTTAGGGAACATTCACAACTTGCAATTTAATTAATGTCGGTTTAAGATAGCGTTTTTTCTTTGGACATAAAATATCAGCGTATAGTTTTTACGCTAAATTGGTATACCAGACGTCTGCCCGGGTCAAAATATCTAGGTCAGGTCCCAAACCGTCTCATAGAGGAAAAAGTTGAAAAGTGGTCTGATAAAATGTCAACATCATATCCCGGATCGGTCTCGAAAATAGTTTAAATCATAGCCCGGTTCAGTCGCAAATTTCTACATAGTTTTTCAATTCGGTTTGGGAAAAAAATTTTCATATGGAGGAGTTCTGACCAAAAAATTCTTTTATAGCTTTTCGTTTTTTATATTTATACTTTTTTATTATTAAAGAAGCGCCAAAGGCTGTAATATATTTATTTTATCAATGAATCACTATTTATATGTAAATGTTTCACTTATATTTTAATATCGTTAATCCATATCCCATGCGTTGGAGACTCTGAAAAATGTCATACACTAAAACTTTTTAAGACGGAATCACATAAAATAGAAAAAATACGTTATAGACAGATGCTCTCCCTAGAAGATGCAACTGGAGCTTATTTTCTTTTCAGTCTTTTATTTTGCATGGACCAACATTTTTTTCCGTTTAAGACAGAATTCCGTCATAGGCAGATTTTTTTTTCACTGGTTTAATTGTATTTAAATTTTTAGCCGTTGAATAATCTATTTAAAAAATGAATTTTAAAGTTTTTTTGTGCGTGTGTGTGTGTGTAAAATAAAGATTTTAAAATCTATATGTTTTTCGTAAAAAAAATCGATTGAGCCGAATTTTATTTATTTCATGCACGTATTAAGTCAGTCAGAGACAGTGATTTTAATACTGTTTTTGTCGAGACCGGGTTTGAAAATTACATCCAGAGTGCCCCTAAGTTGAAGGAAGTAGTCCTCTCCTTTGTGAAAAGTACGCTAGGCCCGGCCTGGCGGGTCTTCAGAAAAAAGTAACATATCGGTCCTGGTTCTACGTGGGCCCAGAATAA